>QCXZ01000138.1:28526676-28922709 GCA_025024175.1 Rhyzopertha dominica | reverse complement strand
TCAACAATTGTCTAGCAGTTTCATATCCTCATTGATATTATGTTCCAAGTCATTCTTGTTTTGCCGCTGTAGAGTATCACTGTGTCGTCAGCATACACAGTGTACTTTCCCTTGAGTCCTGCATATTGTATATTGTTTATATATATAAGGTAAAGCAATGGGCCGATGACTGAACCCTGGGGAACTCCTTTCGACATTATCCCTTCGTCGCTAAGCACACCATTTATGCTAGTTTGTACTGTCCTGTTTTGTAAATAGTTTTCAATTAAATTGTTGGCTGTTCCGCGGACTCCGACCTCGTCTAGGAATTCCAAGAGTTTTTTGTGGTCAACCGTATCAAAGGCTTTTTTAATGTCTAGGTAGATCGCCACAACATATAGTCCTTTGTCTAATTCTCTGTTAATGTCTCCTAGCACGTTCATAACTGCAGACTGCGTGTTTGAATTTTCTTGAAATCCATACTGGTTTTTATCTAGACCATCGTTCGCTTTCATAAATTTGTTGATTCTTTTCTTTATAAGTTTTTCAAATATTTTACTTAGAATCGGTTGTAACGCGATAGGTCTATAATTTCCGAGTTCTTGTTTATTTCCTTTTCCTTTGTATATGGGTATAATTTTTGCTCGTTTTAGGATTTCTGGGTACGTTCCGTCTCTCAAGTGTTTATTATATAATTCTGCTAGCTTCGGCGCAATTATATCGCCTATATGTCTAATGTTTTTAGCTGTTATGTGTCTACGCCAGGTGCGGTGTTTGGTTTTAGTTCATTTATTAGGTCTAATACCTCTAGGGCATCTGTGGGGATCATGTAGATCGATTTCCTTTGAAGTTTGTTTCGTATAGCTGTAACTGGTCGATTTTTGTTTATGGTGTGTAGTTTATTTGCCACCTCATTTCCAATGTTTGCAAAAAATGCGTTTATTGTGTTTGAAATGTCCTTCGGGTTCGTTATTATTTCTTGTTGTTCATTTAAGACTGACTCTATTGTTTTGTTTTTGTTATTATGTGCGTTGTTTGTTATCGCATATTGAATCGTTCTCCAAAACCTTTTTGTGTCGCTTTCAGAATAAGCAAACTCTTTACAATATATTCGCGCTTAGCTTGTTTTATGCGTGCATTTACTTGATTTCTCATTTGCTTGTATCTTTCCATGAGTTGTATGTTATTAAATTTACTTTGCTTTAATTTTTTATATGTATAATTCTTCTTCCTGATGATTGTCATAACCTCCTGTGTTATCCAGAGGTGTCTCGTTCTAAGTCTTTTGTAGTTTGTGTTTTGTTTAAGAGTACTCTCAATAAGTGTTTGTTAATTGTTCTATGCCTTCTATGTCACAATCTTGTTATTTATGCTTTGCTTTACTTTTTCATAGTCAATTTTTTTCACCATGTTAGTAATCCATCTTAGCCTAGTGTAATATTAACGTCAACATGTACCAGCAGGTATTGTGGTCGCTAAAGTAAAGTATAAGTGTAAATCCAAATTTTTAATTTATTTGTAATAATAGTGTGCTTTCATGGTTATTTGCCGCCTTAGAGAAAAAAATCAATATAGTTTTTATAGATACGTCAACATTTTGTTTACGTCGTGTTCTTTATTGTGATAATAAAAAAGATTACGTTATCGGCTATCTTAATTATTTTTTATAAATGGAACAATTATTGGATCAAATTTAAAAATTTGAATTTTGATCTCAAAATTTTGGATTTTAAACTTAACTTTGATTGTAGGACATCTTGTTTCACAAAATAATGGAATTTGGAATAAAAATCCATTTTTTTTAGTTTAAGTCCAATACTTGTGTACAATGTGTTTACTTTTCTCAATCAAAATA
The DNA here is from genome assembly GCA_025024175.1 of Rhyzopertha dominica. Taxonomy (NCBI): domain Eukaryota; kingdom Metazoa; phylum Arthropoda; class Insecta; order Coleoptera; family Bostrichidae; genus Rhyzopertha; species Rhyzopertha dominica. The sequence continues at coordinate 28,920,875 of QCXZ01000138.1, read as the reverse complement.
GGCCGAAAACGTTCAACTTCTTTATCACAATAATGGCCCTTGTAGACAAACAGAATTTTGATGCATCCCCAAGATCGGCTATGTTGATTTTTCTCTCTAGGGCGGCAAATAACCATAAAAACAGTATTATGGACTAAAATAAAAAAATCGAATTTTGATTTCAAAATCTGATTTACATTTTATTTTAGATCATAAACAACTCTGCTTTATAAAACTTTTGTCTAAAGTAATAAATTAATGGCATTTCTCTCTTAAACGTTTTATAGTTTATGGACAGCCTGCATATGTAATTTCGGATTTTTTTTTTGATAAGCTAAACTTTTTATAGGAAATGATTTTTGGTGTAAATTGAAAATAAATAAGTTTTTCCTCGTGTCAAGTCAATCCGTGGACACACCATTTGGCAGAATGAAATTCTGGAAACTGTAATATAGAAATGTGTCGAATTTTGTAAACAACAGGGCGTTTGATTTAGCTCATAAAGAAGACAGAAGCCATAACTGGAATCTTAACCGTTTTATTTGAAAAAATGCAATTTTAGCAACATTTTACAAATAAAAAAAAATTCCGAAAACGTTTTGTTTTTGATAAACAGGGTGTCCGGAAATGATGTGCGAATATTTTAGGAGATGATTGTACTCTAAAGTTATTGATATAAGTTCCTCTACTCTTTTTTTAGTCAGAATTAACTAAGATACAGGGGTGTCAAAACTATTTTTTTTAATTGCTTTTTCTAATTAACTTTTTGTTAGTGTCTTCGCTTGTTTTCAAAATTTGGCAAATATATTTCTTATAATTAGTTTAACTTTTTTGTAAAAATTTGAAGTAATTTGTTCAATGCCAAGGACTAAAGCTGCCTTTGATCCTTAAATTATCGCACAGGACATTTTTTGTTTGTGGCTATTTTTAAATTCATATAGCTTAGTCATTAAGAACTCCAAAAAATCTCTGAAAAGGCTCTCTTGTTATATTACGATAGAATGAGCCGTTTACAAGAAAAATCGATTTCAATTCATGCTTGCACGCTATGTTGCTATGGCAACCAGTTCCGTATAAGGAAGCATTTTTCGTCGTACATTTAAAGAAAGTTTTATTCCTTTTTATAACATTAAAAAAAGCTGAAATTATTTTGCCTGGAAATTTCGGAATATTATACCTAATTCGATGGATTCAGAGCTGTTGTGTTATCATAGGAAAGTAACAAGCATGCATGATTTAAAATCAATATTTCTTTTTTTGACGTTCTTAATGAATGTGCTATCAGAATTTGAAAACAGTCACAAACAAAAAAATTCTGTGCGATAATTTAAGGACCAACGGCAGCTTAAGACCTTTGGCATTGGACAAATTACTTCAAATTTGTACAAAAAAAGTGAACTAATATGAGAAATATTGAATTTGAAAACAATCGAGGCAGTGACAAAAAAGGTTATTTAGAAAAGATTAATTTAAAAAAATAATTTTAACACCCTGTATCTCTGTTAATTTTGAGTTTTCGAAAAAATCGCATAGGAACTTGTAGAATKATCTCCCAAAATATTCACACATTATTTCCMGGCACCCTGTATAMGTTGTTAAAGTTAAATATAATAAATTAACTTTTTTAAACCATTTCTGAACTATAAAAGTTATCGACTTCAAGTTTGGTAGGAATTATAATGGAATAACGCACAAAAAAAAATAACGCAAAAGCACCAGTGGCATGCGCTAAGGTAATGCAAGCCTCTGTTTACGCCTGTGCATTTTTTACAAAACTAAAACGGTATTATAATCTCATGTCTGATGAAGTTTACCGTAAAATGACACCGTAACCTCTAACAATCGATATTTTGAGTACAAAACGCAACACTAATCCGAAACATAGTAATCCGAACTACATTTTATTTGCGGTTTCGATAATCCGAACTGCGTGTTTGTTTATATACATAAATAAAAAAATAAAAAAATAGTAGAACTGGTACTGGAAAATAATGGCATTAGTAAGGTATATTTTTTGCTTTTTAACAATATATCACATGTTACACTTATTTTTTAGAAATAATTTTTATTTGCGGAAGTACTTTTAAATTCACATTTTCTGTCTTTTGTTTTTATTTATTTTATGAAATATGGATTGCCATGGTTAAACGTCTAAAACAAATGAAACAGAATGGTCAAAGTGTGCCATGACGCTAATATTTCTGGGTATTTGTCTTAAAATTTGTATTGCGAAGGTCAACTATTTACATGGATTAATTACAATAAAATAGAATACTATTGTAGATAGGTACATGCTAAGGCAGTCAAATCGTCGAATGCAAAAATATCTATTACTCATAGTTTTAGATATTTATTTTAGCGAAGAAATGGATAAACCAAATGATATTATTGTGTATTTAAACAGATTCTGATGCTCTTTGTATTATTATTTTTTGTTAATAATTCAATATAAAAAATTAATTGGACTTTATTGCATTTTTACATTTTATCGGCAGTAATTTTTCCAATGATTTCTTATTAACGGTTAAGACAAAAATATACAATCATGGCACTGTTTGATGGTTCTATTTCTTTTGTTCTGCGTGTTTGTTCAGAACAATAGTGATTTTATAAAAAACTAAAACAAGTGACAAAAAATTGTAAATTTAAAATAGTTTTCGCACATTATAAATTATTTGTAAAAAGTAAGTATCAGGTGTGACATATCGTTGAAAAGCAAAAAATAGGTTCTATTTAATGCCATTATTTTGCGGTACCGGTTTTGCGATTTTTTAACGCCCCTAAAAATAAATCTCAAAATCTCTAGTTTGTATTAAAAAATTGATAGAGCCTCATTGTAGAGTTATATTTTGCAAACAATTTTTGTCTTAACACTTTTTTACATCTTTTGAATTAAGGAAGATATGCCTTCTCGAAAGTTTCGCAAAATGTAAGTTTTTTCATAACAACTTTTTAAGTAGACCATGGATTTCGAACTTTTTAACGGCGTTTTGTAGATTATATAAATTGACACAATTTTTGTAATAACATTTTTCTTGTAAAATCAATATTAACATAGATATTTTGAGTGGCCCCGATAAAATGGACACCCTGTATAGGGTGTTTTATTTAAAAAATTTAAGTATGTATTGAACGACCCGTGTATAAGAGTGGGAGGAGTAAAAATATTTTGGTTTTGTAGACATAAGTACCCCGTCCATCACTGCATTTGCTGAATTTTAAAAACCGTAGTATCATTTGTGTAATATTCCATCCACGCACTAATGGGCCACCCTGGATAGCGTGTCCCAAAATTAGCTTACCAAACTTTGCTATTAGATTATATGTCTAAAAATAGTACTCAAGTTCTCAAAAACATAATTCGGAAAACGGAACTATCGTCTCTGAAATATGCGTCCCTGAATACGGTTTTTATTAAAATTTTTATTATTATTTTTGAGCTTAGAATTCCTAGTAAAGTTTGGCAGGCTAATTTTGGGTCACCAGCTAAACGGAATTCTTGAACCTTAACAAAAAATGTGTATGACAATTTTATAAGCTGCTAGGTATTTGACTTACCTCGTAAGGAAGACAGGATTCATAACTAGTATCTTAACTCTATTATTGAAATGTTTACAATAAATATAAATAAGCACCTAATGTTTGTTCAAAATTGTGAAATTTTATTTGCAAACTAGTTAAATTTATGGAGGTGAGGGTAAAAGTAAGCCTCATTTTTTTGTATGATATTTTTTTAATTATCACTTTAAAATTTTAATACCTTAAAAGTTACACAAAAAGAGAAATTCTTGTCAATTTAACTCTTAAGTAAGTACGAAAGTTAAAGCGTATCTACCGATCCCGGTCTCTCAAACAACTATTTTGTTTTGATTTGTTCGGACTTTTTTTCTTTTCAACAACCGTATGCCTGTAAATCAAAATTTTACAGTATGGAACTTTACAATTGTTTCGTTTTACCGTTTTAAGAAAAATCTGCACAAGTAGACATTTTTAGCATTGAAACAGAAAAAAAAATATCATTTATGACATAAACTCAACATACACAAGAAAGCTACATGTTTGCCTAAAGCTGAAGAATGTTTTGAATGAGAAACTGCGCGCTTCAAAAAATAAACGCGTTATGTGTAATATATTATGGTCTGAGATCACTGAAAAAAGAAGGATTTCTGCAAAAAGTATGTAAAACAAAGTCAATCTCTTGTGATGATAAGTACATCATGATCGTATTTTTCATTTTGTAAGATTTTTGTAGTTTTGCTGTTATTGTTTTGCTCTGAAATAGGCGTGGTGCATAGGTGCATTCAATACCTCTTGCGTATCAATCATAACCAATATTTCACTTGAATGAGTTTTTTTAAAGTCTGGATTACCACGCTAAAACAGGTACAGGTGCAAAACCAATGTTTTAGGTGCGCAAAATTTGACTTTGTAGTTAGGAATCGAATGCTTAAAAATGTTACACAAATACCGATCAGCGGTCTGTGAGACCGTTATCAAACTTTATTATATTATTAAAATTAGCTAAACCTAGATACCGACAAAAGCTTCTGGCAAGCAACTAGTCATGATGTGACTTAATGGTACATAGAAGGAGAACTCACTGTGGCCACCTCGCCCGTCAAACTAAAAATTTTAAAGCACAGGGCGGTCTCGTATACCGATGGTCGGTAGTTAGGGGTTAAGGCACGTGGTCGCCAACCCATCCATCGCGAGCTACCGCTAGCTATCAAAGGCGGTTCTGGTAGCTCACAACATTCTTTAAGATTAAAAATTCAAATGTGTCAAATTCGTAGAATATCCCACAAATTTTGCAAATTTGCATAATAACATGGGAGAGAAAAAAACTAGCTTAATGATTTTTGATATAAAAGCAATTATAAAAAACATTTTTGGAAGCAAAACTTAATCAACCGCGATACCACGCAATTTTTCTGCCGCTGCAGAGAAGATATTACTTATTTATTGGAAACATATTGTAGTTTCTAATTATGTTAATAGAAAGTGTTAGTAATATTTTTAAGAATAAATCACGCTAATAAATGCGTTCTCCTAATTTTGAGATATTTTGTAGTCATCGCGCTTGTTGCCATACAGTAAAGAAGTAGTATGGTATGTATAAAAAGCTATAAAGTATCCAAATTCTATAAGAACGTTTCAAAAAGTTCACCTTCGAAAAAGTTATGTGCATTTTTACCATTTGCACACTATTTTGATGAATGGTACCTAACAAGTGAATTAAGTTGCTTGCATACGGAGTATTTCAGAATTAAGAGAACGCATTTAGCACCGTGATGCACTTAAAAAAAACACTGCCTATGGACATTGTTTTAAAAATGTCGCATACTGGAAATACGCCCCCACTAATTCTTTTGCAATAAAACCGTAAATGCATGCAGGATTTGAAACCCATATTACTCAAGAATGGTACACTACATCGTAAATTGACGTAATTAARAGCRTCTTTTTTGCATAAAAGCATTGAACAACACTTGAAAAAMGAATATTCAAAAATGTAACAAGTTTACAAATCAAACTTTAAAATTCTGAAAACACTATCGCATTTGTCGCAAAAAGTCTAGTAAATGTTCAAAATTTCATTTGTTTACTACTATACGTTTCCAGAGATATTAATAAAATACCTTCGTCAGGTTGTCTCACTTGGGGGGCTAAACTCTTTTAATATGCATTTTTCGGCAAATTATATTTACAGAAAAGCTTTTTTAATTTTTGGATTTATGTTAAACTGGTAAAATATTGCCTCCTATTTTCGGGACAACCTGTATATGATAACTTTTTTTATTCAATAATTTTAATTTTTATTGGTGTCTTCTTGCATTCAAGACTTTTCGTATTCATTTATTTATTTTAACTAGATTTTTTTATTCAGGTTGCCTGTTTTTTTTCTGATCAAGAAGGTATAAAGTTCTCTTTAAGTTCAATAAATGCCTTTTATAAATTTACATACAAATTATATTTGTATGTACGACAGTCGTCTGCTTACTTATTTTTAATTCCTACTGGTGATACAGCACTTATACACCACCTTCGTTGTTACTAATCAATAATAAGTCACTGAACTTTGGCAACGTCGCCTGGTCCTCTTTGTGATAGGTTTAAGTTAGTATACACAGATATACAGCCTCACAATGTTAGGAATAGAAATTAGGTGTATAAAGGCCTCACATTGATATTATATTGTACGGTCCTCAGAATGACATGTATATAAAACTTTTATATCCTTGTTGTTTTTGGGAGTATACTGGTGATCCCTGTATTTCTGACGCAAAATAGATTAGGAAACGCTCTCGCAGATGTCGCTAAGCAGCTTCCTTCTGGTGGTCCTTGTAATGTTAGTTCTGTAGTAGGTCCTCCCAATGGTAGCCAGCCAAGAATATATATATATATATATATATATATATATATATATATATATATATATATATATTCATATGTTATTACTATTAGTTTTTTTGTTATTCTTTGCAATATTAATAAAAAAAATTGTTTTTTAACAATATTTTATTTGATTTCCTTACATAAAATGTATATGAAGCAACATTAACGTTGTGTTTATTGTGGCAGCAAGAATTGTGTAGATTTGCTATAAATTGTAGTTTAATGAAACGGATAGGTTAGTTGGGACAGTACTTAAAGAATGGAAGACAAACAGTTATTTGTTACTTATACACTTACTACTGTTAGGATTACTATTTTATCTTGTATTTTCCTAAATATACCTAATATTAAATTTAACACAATTTGTTGCTGAAGGCACTTGGCTTTGCGGTACGTCAAGCAACAAGTAATTGTGAAATTTTGCCCTAATATTATGGATGGTATAACCATAAAACTCTCTAATTTCTAACAAAATTTACCTACAATTTTTGAACTAAATTAAGTATATTGTATTGCCGTCACATATGTACACACAAATTGCCATTAAGACTACACCAATTGATTTTAATTTTACAATAAAATTTTCTCCGTATGAGGTTATATAACCTGCAAGTGACTTGTCTCACGTTGGGTTTTATAATGAAAAAAAATGTCCATAATTGGTTAACTTCGAGATTGCAATGCGTTGTCTTTGTCTAGGTGGAAGCAGAGAATAGAACATAATCTTCTTAATAGTTCCGGACGGACAATGGAATATTCAGCAGATATGTTGTAATACACACCCACGTTTAGATGAAACTAAAATGGTTTTACAATCTTCATTCAATTCTAAGGAAAACGTGTCTTTTGGACGTGTCAACGACCGATTTACTTGCCAAGAAACTTTATTAAATCAAATAAACAAAAACTAAATAACACCATGAGTGTATCGTGCGAAAGCCGGGCCGAGAGTGACTCTCCACCCAGCTCCCCCTGATTACATATAATCCAACGTGAGTCACAAAAATGTTTCGTAACTCCCCTTGGTGACGTTGGACCACCTTGCCGCTGCCTACAGATGTATGCGTAATATGACTCCCTAGTCCGAAAAAATTGATGCTTTTATTGAGAAATTCCATTATTTTGTTATGAAATCATAACAGTGTCTGCCACCGACAACGATTCACAGGTGATGGAGAACCCGATTTTAAAAACTTGTTTTATGTATGTTTTTGATATAGGTATATATTAAAAAATAATTTGTTTTAATTTAATTTTAACATCCTGTACCTATGTCAAAAACAAAGCATTTTTGGATTTTTTTTATCTGAAAGAAAATTTAAAACGTATTTTCGACAAACATCAATGGGGCATGTTTTCTTTAAAATTGATTGGAGATTGTAAAGCTGTTTTAGTTTTGTCTAAGACTCCACATGCCTAAAATTTCTATTAAAAAAACTGGTTCTACATTAGCCCAGCGCGCGCCACTGGTACTTTAAAAAATCTCAGGTTGCTTGTTTATATTTGACCTTATGCCATTATGATTCCCACCAAAGTCGATATCTTTTATAGTTAGAAATAATTTTTTTATTTAACTTTAACACCCCGTATATAAAAAACAAAACWTTTTTGGAAATTTATTTGATTTTTTTTATAGAATCGCATTTTCTATCACCTGCCAAACGTGGTTGGTGTGTTTCGAGACACCCTGTATATAATAATTAATGTTTTAGCATGTTTCACATGTTTTATTTTATTTTAGTTTGTTCTTTATTACTAGGGTTGGGCGATACCATTAGGTGCAGTATCGATATTACTCAAAAGTATCGCAAGTATCGAAGTATTGAAAGTATCGAAAGTATCGGAAGTATCGAAGGTATCGAAGTATCGAAGTATCAAAAGTAGCGAAAGCAACAAAAAGTATCGAAAATATCGAAGTACCTAAAGTATCAAAAGTATCGAATAGGGCTGGGCATTAGACAGGTATTGATATTAGATACCTTCAATATATGCTGTCAGTATTTTGGACGCTTCTATTTTTTTGACACGTACTTTTTCAATTTTGCATTGTCTCAACTTTTAATGTTTCCATTACTATTACCAACGCCGATACCTTGGATGCTGCAATACCTATGAAGCTTCTCATACTTGAAATTAGTGCAATACCAGATTTTCAACACATTCGATAGTTTCAATACCTTTGAATACTTTTAATACTTGAATACCACGACAAAGTGGTATCGATACTCAATACCGGCAGAGGTAATGATACTTTGAGTAAGTATCGATACTCTGCCCAGGTCAGATCAATGCTTTAATATTTTCAGTACTTCATATAATTTTGAATTCTGTCAATACTTAGATACCTTTCAATACTTTGGGACTTCAATACTTTTCAATACTTTCGATACTTTGACACTGATATTTTCTATATTTTTGAATACTTTGAGACTTCGGCACTTTTGAATACTTTCGATACTTCAGATAATTTTGAATACTTTCGATATTTCGATACTTTTTAATACTTTTGGACTTCGGTACTTTTGAATACTCTCGATACTTCGATACTTTTGAATACGTCCGATACTTCGATATTTTTGAATGGTTTAGATAACTCGATACTTTTAAATACCTTCGATATTTCGATACTTTTGAATACTTTCTATACCTTGATACTTTTGAATACTATCGATATTTCGAAACTTTTGATATTTGGATACTTCTGAATACTTTCGATAAGTAGATACTTTTGAATGTGGTATCGATACTCGATACCGCCAAAGATATCAATTTATTACCCGCACTTTTAAATACCGATGTTGGTTATAACCAAATTCCAATAATTTTACAGGAGACAATTGAAATTGCAAATAATAACAAAAATCTAAGACAGGTGGTATTTTTATTTTAATGCGATGCACTTCTTTATATTTCGGAAGCGGTAGTTTTAAATTCACAAGAATGAAACGACATAAATAAGCCCGTTGACTTATAAAAATGAAGGTTGATCTTACGTCTTATGCCAATAGCATGTAGTAGCAGCGAGGCGTGATTACTCTTTCCGTAAAATTCCAAATAATATATTTATCCATATTATGTCTTCGCTCTAGATCTAAAAACAGAATACAAAATTGTACACCTCGGTGCAAAACTCGGCCAAGTCCGAAATTAACATTTATGAGAAAACAAGTAAAAACAATTTAGATTTCGCAATCTGTTTAATAAACTCGATTTTTTTAAAATATATGTTATTGGTTTACTTCGGATTTGTCCAATTTTTGCATAAAACGGTCGGGGATACCTGAAATTAAATAAACCCTATAAAAAGTCAATTTCATCCGAAAGTCGGTTTTTTTGGTCGGTTTTTGCACCAAGGTKCTCATATATGGAGTGTATGTATGTATGTGTGTATGTTATTTTTTATGTAGCAGTTCAATTGTTTAAAAAAATTAAGTACAGTGTACGTAACACCTATTATTAGTAAAGAGTACCGATATATTATGGAGTTCAATGAGATATGTAATTATCAAGTTTATATCATGTATTTACCATTTGCATCCACATCTCTATGCCCATATTATACATTTGGCAGGGCTATTTGGAAGAACGATTGCTTCAATGCCGTGTCTTGATAGTCTGGGAGTCTACGACAAACTACAAGCATACCTGATTTTTATATCTACAAAGCTCTAATATCATAAACGTGTGAAACGACCTGCAGGCACCTGAGTATCGGTAACGGTAGTTCATCAGAGAGGTAAAAAACATAAGGAAACACTGTCAGCTGCATTTTTCGTGGTGGGTTATAAGTCATCTGCCCTTGTAAGTGTGTACAGGATGGTCCAGCTATCGTGGTCATCTAATTGATGGCTTTATTATAAAACTTAGAAAAAAAATGATTCAAATAAAAGTAGCAGCACCCAAGGAGAGCTCGGTAAAGTAATATAGAATATTTATGCAGTGTAGCCAGACGTCGAGTACTGAACCAAACTTGCATTTTTCAAAACAGAATCATCAACTTTTTATGACTGATACTGATTACAAATAAAATTCTGAGTAAAAAATTATGAAGATTTATATGGTTTAAAATTAACGGTTTTGGAGATACGCATAAGTGATAGAGTTATCGTCCTTACCCAAATGAGGATTTTATTTGAAATCTTATAGCAGAATGTTTCAAATAAAAGTGTAGCACTCAAAAAGTACTGGATAAAGCGATATAGCATACACAGACGGTGTTTTCTTGTGTTTTCATAATGACAACAAATATTATAAAAAATGCGATCATGTGATGATTCCTTAAGTGCGAATAAATTCATATCATTCTTGCAAATGCTGGCGCTTGGTGGGCGGAGTTATTGCTTAGTGTTTCAGAAATGTCATTCACTTTGACAAGTACGCAGCTACTCTAAAAGCTGTGACTGAAAATTAAGGAAAGTTGAGTTTGTTATTATGCCTTTTTATAAATACGCACATATGTTTCCAAACTTCAATAACTGAGTACAAGCTATTAAAGTAAACTTTACTTTCTCTAACTATGAACTTTACCATTGCTGCAGCTAGAAATATCTTTTACTCCATCCCAATATAATTTAACAGACTTACTATAGGCAAAGAAATTTAAGATTGCAGCGCCACGGTGGAGCTTGCGTGAACTACATTCTGTTACATTCTATTACGCGGGAAACGCGGCAAAATACATGATGCGTGTTTTAATCATTTTTAATGACAGGTACTAGTTTGACACACAAAAATAACTATTATAAAACATTAAAACGCCACGTGCGAAATTCTCGTATATTTATTTATGTAACAGATTGTAACTAGAGTAGATACCACCAGCGTATCGCTTATGTTCCAATGCGTTTAGTTACAACCTCATACTATAACTGCGATACATAACCTAAAAGATATACGTAACCGTGTCACGACGTAGCTTCGAAATCTGAGCTTTCTACAATATTAGTAAAATACACACCCCCACGCGTTTTATCATATAAAAATATATTACATAACTCCACAATCGATAGATGACAAGAACCTGTCAAAACATTATTTGTGTTCTCTTTTACGAGGGGCGGCAAATTGACTAAATGGATAATTTTGCGTATCTGCCTGGATGCTCTTGAATCATTTATAGAGACTCTGTATTAACAATTTGAATTACACTAGTTTTAAGTAGGCATCTATTACTTTATTGTTATTTTGGGGACGACTTTTTGATATTGTACCTATTTATCTTACATAAAGTAATAGAGAATAACAAACGCTGTATGCTATCAAAACAATGTGCTCTGATTTCGGTACGTGTACTGGATTACGTCCAACTGCAGTAATTACCTGTTTAGGAAGTCCTTAGTCCTTACAAATTTGTTCTTTGGAAAGTCATGGAAAGTTTTGCATAACGAGGACTAATAAGCGTCGTAATCAATGTAAGGTGTATGTTCACTTACTTCTACATATCAATTTAATATCTCTTTTGTTTTTAATAACGTATTCTCGAGAACAATGCAATTGTATTGCTGTTTGCGAACGAAAGAGCTTTTTGTTTGGTTTATCGAAAATAACTGTCGAAAGAAATAGGCTAAAATCAAGGAATGTGCGATATTTGCAATGTCATTTGATTGCCTCAGGCATATGTTTTGTGAATATCCTTATTTAACGTGTTGGAAGCGGTTAAAGAAACTGTAGCTGTCCACAATTAGATGCTACAGTTGTAAAGATCTATCTAAAAGCTATAGCTTTCTGTTTTGGTCTTCTTTTAATCTAGAGTTCGCAGTCTTTTTGAATCGGAATTCTCTATAATTTATTATTGGATTACCGTAGTTCCTTTTTCATGACATATATTTTTATTTTGTTGTAAAATATAGGCAAATAAATAGGCAGCGGTACCATTGCAATTTTTCTGACTAAAACTGCTCAAAATTAGTTTGTATGAGCGAATTATATGTCATTTAAAAATTAATTATTCTAAATGGTTTGTAAGTTATATTAGGCTGCCAGGCGATATGAGTCATGCGGGTTTTAGTGCTTAGATTTAAGAAACATATTACCGATACATGTTCTGCTTTTTTATATGTATATTATGTTAATATGTTATTTATATGTATCCTAATCCATTGAGGCTATAAAGATATTCATTTTATACCGAAATGTATTATAAAATTAAAGATAAAAGATAATAATCGACTGAATGTGTTTTAAATGAGCATAAGAGACATATATTGGAGTAACATGACATTGTAACAGATATTGAAAAAGTATTGCCAGGTTTCATTGCTAGTCAAATGTGCTAACCATTGCACTACTAAAGCCTTATTTAGATTCGAGTTCAAAGGGCATATACCTATATGTAACGCTACTAAACGACATCTAGCGCATTTGCAGCTGAATCGCTCGTCGCTCACAATTGTGGAGCTTCGGAGCATTATTCGCTACGGTGCCGGTGGCCAGATTCTAGCGACTATCAGCTAATCACAGCCCAAATTATAGTACAAAGCAGGGCTTTGAAGTTTACATGTAACTCTACGGAAGGTCATTGGGATAACATTAACATAACATTAATGCTAATGTCTTGTAAATATTGTATTCTTACTACAGTTTTCAAGTAAAAACGCAAATATCAAAGTTCAATCAAAATTCAAATTGATCGTTGAATAAAGTGTTCTTTGTGCACAACTTCTAGGTCTGATAATGATTCTATTATAAAGAGGTACAAAATTTCCTTGAATCCTATAAAGTATTTAAATAAAATGAGTATTTTAAATCTTTTACATTCTGTGTCTAACGAATATTAGTAGTTACAGAGAATAGCTAACTTGTAATTATAGTAAAATAATAATTACAGTAATATAATTGCTTTTTTGATAAGAAAATAGCGTGCAAAATGTGTTTATTAGGAACAAAATAACCAACAGTTTTTTTTGTAGAATCAGTGATATATAACAATGAAGTTAATACGCCTACTTTAAATATCGTAATATCCCAGGATATTTTTAACCACTCCGCGTGATAGAAAATTACGGAAGGATGTTTGTAAAATTAATCTGCCGTCAGTCGACTGATGGATTACTGCAAATATAGCAATTAATTAAAAATTACAGCCACTGTCACCTGAGTATAAGGCCCTAATAATTTCTTGTGGTATGTGCCATGAATCTAACTAGCTGTCGAGCAGTTGGGTGTAACAGTTGATTAATGGTTTTGTTTGCTGAACAGCGCCACCTTATGAGTTTGCGTAAATACCAAAATACATAATATAGCAAAAAAAACTGTCTGCAGATAAGTAATTTGGTGTTCTGACAAAAGACTGCAGCTTATGTCCTGTTGTTTGTTTTAAAGTTTCCATAGGAGTTTCATTAAACAGACTTGTCAAGCAAAGGATTAGTAATATACGAAAAATTTATAGATTGTTGTTTCAAGAGAAGCGATATGCCACCTCGCGGCGTCAAACGAAACCATTCTCTTGTGCATTCACCTTCCGTCGTGCTTGTTAATATTTGCGATTTGCCGATTGCAAGTGTTATTTCTGATGTTATTATTATTTTTTATTTTTGTTGTGGTCCTTGATTCTTTACATTTAGTGCTATTATTGCTTGTTCAGTTTAACAGAATTCATATTATATATTGTCATGGCACCGTCCCACCATTGCTCTTGTGTTCCTTAGGTCCATTTTTGGGCCTGGAGCGAAAAATGATCCGACATCGAGCTTGGTTTTCAGTGTCTCTAAAAAGAATTAAGGAAAGAGAGCTATAGTGATTCGAAGGAAAGGCTTGATAATTAAGCTTTGTATTGGAAAACCAATGACTAAAGGTATGAATGTTTGTTCACTTTATTTTAACCAACGATATTATTTTAGTAAAGGTACAAAAATGTTAACTCCGTAGTTGTTTTAAACTTAATATATCTTTAATTCCTCATAATATTTCAGAAACTGAGATCGTGAATTGAAGAAAACAGTGGTTCATTCTCAAAAACATCACCATACCTACAACAGTGTGCTCGGAATCTGTAGCGTAATCATTCTAAAAGAAACTAGAAGAGAGTTTACAGAAATTTCAGTGGAAACTTATCCATATGATCCACTCGATGATCGTGAAAACGAAAACTATTCTGAAACAAATATTTACGCTGGTTTTAATTGAATTGCACCAAACAAGATTAAATCTAAGAGTTTCTTTTATAAGTTTTACCGGAATAATCAATTTGTACTTTTGCAAAGTATGGTGCACATAATAAATAACGTGCTGCAAGGTACATTACGGTCACATATACACCGTTAATTTCAATTTGTTAATTTTAAATAATATCAACTGTAAACAAAAACTCCTCGGAGTATTTTATACTAACATGAAAATAATTAATTCTTTTCAATTAGAACACCTTTCCACAGCAATTTCCTACAATATTATAAGAACTGCCAAATAAATTCATCATTATAGTGAATTGTGCTGCATTATTAAGGATTTAAATATTGCCACTTAGTTTTGCATTTTCCCAATTATCGTCAATACCTGATCTTGTAAAACATCTTTTAGAAACGACAACAGTTAGAAACTATTCATATGACGAGGTTTAAACTACAAACACTAACTTGCAAATAAATTGCAAATAACTATTAATGAAAGACGGGCGAAAGTAGGTTCTGCCATGCGAAATAAGCTGACCGACATTTAAAACTGCCTTCCCTCCAACTACATGTCTTGCACAAATACTTTTTTCCATATAATTGGTGTATTCCACCAAACCAAGAATTATTGAGTCATTTTTTTTTCTAAAATTACTTGTAAAGACTAAAAATCATAAGTTACAAATGAAACTTCCTATGCAAGAGATAAGTTCGTGAATAACTGCGCTGACGCTGCGATCTTAATTTGAAATTCCAATAGAGCAGTGTCTAGATTTATAACTTTATACACACACCAGTTTGCAAACAGGTTTGTTGCAAGGTCTATTATACTACTACAGGTTGCAGCATTCGGCTTCCAACCAATAAGAATCAGTTACGTCACCTGGCAACTCATTTTATTTCGRRTGGATTCACAGTTCTTATGTACGTGTAGTTTTCATGGAAGCAGAATGAGTAAAAATTGTTATATAATACCAAGTAGAAGGGACAGAGACGTAAGATACAATATATGTGCGTATAATATAAGCAAAACTGCCCGTGCAGTAGTAGATGTTTTTATATTTTAAATTAATCTTATTATATCTTTGTAACTTATTTTTCAGAACATTTTCATTTTTTATTATGTTGCATAGAACCAATTATTTCAAATATTTATCTTTATTTTTGTACATATTATACTTGCCCACAATAGGCATTATAATTTATTCCAAATGAGAAGGTGATAGGGACGTCATCACTCATGTCACTGCGCAGAATCTGTTTTAACGACTGAAATCAGCTGTGGCGATCTGCAGGCGCAGACCAGTGGCACGTCGGTATTTCAGAACCGGTTAAAGGGGTTTATTTATTGTTGTTATTGTGTTCGATGCGATCAGACTGATAGACGAATAACTACGTGCACCGCTTTGTGTTTTGTTTCATCTTTCAATGCAACATTATACAATAATTTGTAATTAAAAGTAATTATTTTCGATACGCGACCCATGCGGAGACAGCCATACTTCCCGCGCAATTGACGTCAGTACTTGATAACTTCCCTGTCACATTTACATGTGGAACCAGCAATACCTGTGTGTTAGTTCTTTATGCAGGCAACTAAATGTTAAATAAAGGGAGTATGCTATAATCAATTATGGCCCGTGCTTTATTTTTGGCTTTATTACATCTAATTCAAATAAGTTGAAAATAAAAAGTCCATATAACAGTATATGGTAGCTTTTGTTAAAATATTAGTATAAATTATATAATATAATATTATTGGTACCCCGATATTAATACTGTAAACTCAGTGCTGATAGAAAAATAGATTAAATAGTTACTTAACAAAGGTTAGCAACACAGAAAGCAAAAGGAAATATATAGGCAACATGTTCTTTTTCGAGTGCATTTTGGCTGTAACTAACCCAACTGAAGTTGATTTTTTTTGTATGATATGTTTGTATTTACGTATGTATACACTTACACTCAAAGATAGCAACAATACTATGAGAAGGTAACAATTAACAAAGTACTACGTTTATTTGTTAGATCATTAGGAAGTAGCATTTCAAGAACAACACAAATGTTCATTTTATTTATAACACATAACACACTAAGTGATTAATCATGCATTAAAAAAGGTGTCTATGCTTAATTACCTAAATCTTTTAGCAATGCTACTAACCAGAAATTTGTAATAAATGGCTTTTCTCAAGAAAAGATTCAATGAAAATTCATTCCACCCAGAGCTCTTTATTTTGGATGGGATAAAATCCACCAAAATTTATTTAAAAAAGATTCTTGCAAATGCGTCACTAAATTATGAGGAATTTTATACTGCGTTAACTCAAACAGAAGCAATTCTAAATTCAAAACTACTTACCCCATCGTCAAATAAATCCATGAATTTTGAACCATCAAGGCCTGGGCACCTTCTACTAAGAAAACCATTGACATTATTGCCAGAAGAGAATTTAACCGTGATCAAAGAATCAACTCTATTCAACTTTAAGAAGCTTTCTCAATAGAAGAGAATGAAGTGGATACAGAACTAACAAGAACAGTTACACGAAAGAACCGCGGTGTTAGTATTAGAAAACATCAACCTCCAAAACTGACGTATTAGTCGCTTAGGAAGAGTGCTATCGCGATGCCGACGGTGTCATCAGAATTTTTCCCATCATACTCAGCAAAGGAGAAATCGCGAGAGCAGTTAGCAAGATCTATGTCCTACTACCTAATTCTATAACAACTAACTTAAATAATTTTACTCACATTATATTGTTAAAGGGACATCCCTTCAAGGGGGCGAGTAATGTTAGTGTGTAATGAATTCGATTGTGCACTATATCATTTTATCAAGTATGTAAAGATGTCAAAAAATGTGTTTGTCTAAAAGAAGATATACACTCTAAAATCGTGCAGTATTATGTCGGAAAATTTTGGTAAAGGCACTTTAATGCACTTTGACGAGCTACCATTGAACTGATGATGAATACCATATAAGTTCACTCAATTTTGAATATACAAATAAACTGTATTTTATTCGAGTATGACGAATATGCTAGTAAAAAGTAATGTGAGATTTCGTTTTCGCTCTATCGTTTGTATCACATTTGTTGTGTTAAGAGCATTATTTGCTACGATATCGTCTTACCTTTCTCTTGTACAATTATTAATGCAAGGCAAACCACTCGTTAAACGTAACAAATCGATGTACGTTTCGGAAACAAGCTGATACTTCTCAAGCACGCCAAGATGGAAAGAGTAAAGGATTCAACGGATACAGGCAAGAACCACTGAAAGAAATGAGACTAGTTTGAACGGAATGGAAATTAATAGCACTTCGTTTGTTTACAAAGGACTTTTAATATATTTCCGTACACACTTTAACAGGGATACAATACTGAAAGCCTGTGTTTTCAGAAGATTAAACCTTGAATGTATATCAAAGCTAAAGGATTGTGTAAAGAAGCAACAATGCTGTTCTTAAATTCTATTTTCAATTAAGCATCTGCGGTAATTTATTCATTCCCCGCTGGCAAGCAGTCAATAATTTTATTGATCGTACTACCTTCTATTGTCAGTGTCACGTTAATATTTAAAAATGTCAAGTTAAAAGGTGCTGATTAAATTTGAAAAATTTCAATTTCCTGAAAGTGATCTCTTACCATAGCCAGGTTGGCTGCGTTATTATTAAACTGTTACGTTTCATTAAATCTTTAAAGCAAACCATTCATGGCTGTACCTGAATCTGCAGCCTGCAACCAAATTGCAGTTTATTTCAGTTACTCATTGGACGCCTCGGGCATTGTAACTCGGCTCTTATACACTTTGGCTGCTGTTTTAGCGTCAGTAGCCCATTTGATGTTTTTAAAATCTCTGTTGGCACTATCACTATCATAATAGAAATTTATTTATCTATAAATCTACGATGTTGAGCTATTTTTGCACATTCACAAATTCAAAATATCAAAGCAAAAATGTGGCAGGAATCGTATCTACAGTTTCAGTTACAATTTGATTCAGACACTAACTTTCAAGTAAAGAAATGTAGTTAATGGTATTCCAACCTTCAATGCTTGAAACATTGAAATCTATATCACCAACTAATGGTTTTCTATAAATGATGAACGAAGGTGGCGTTGGTTTCTTAATTATTTATGCCGCCGTTTTGTAATTGCTACCAAACTACATTAAGCAAAATATATTGTCAACTGTCATATACTGTATGAAGGTTGCGGATAAAATTATACCCACGAAATTGATAATTTTAGAAAAAAATCACAATTTACGGTTATGTTTTCCTTTCAAAGGAAAATAATAACAATAATTTGCTTGCACAGAGCTACATATATTGCATATATTACTTTAATATACACAATTACGCCCGTCACAACCCTCTTTTGTTGTGGTCACCGACTTCAGACATGGGTTTATAAATTCCATAATTTTCCGCAAATTTGAAAGTCTACGCAGTCAAGCTGATTTTTTCTATTTTAATATTTACACTTCACTTGTATCTACCACTGCACCACCACAATTTAGCTGTTTACAGCTTCAAGGTTAGAAAACTCCCCCTTAAAATACCCAGTACCTTGGTTATGCAGCTGACATCATTGCCACTTAACCTAACTCAATTTTACCATTGCGGCAGGTTGAAAACATCTTTTACTTAATCATAGTGCAAATTATTAGCAATAACGTAGACTCATCCGGACAACGGGCAAGCTTGCTTTAAAAATTTAGAACACAGCACCTCTCTGAAAAAAGCATCTATCGTTGGTAGTCCTGGATACTAACAACTTGGTACAAGTCTCCCCCATGATGTAGCACATTGTACTATATGATCGACATATTTAAAGACATGAAACGCGCTCTCGGCACAAGCAAACCACCTGAAACTGTCCGACTTTGGTAACTAAGTACTTGGTACAAGTCTACCTCGCGATGCAGGTATGTGGCAAGCAGCGTGATAATTTGTTCTGTTACCAATCTGCAAATCTACTCGGTGGAAGTTTGTTTTATAGACTACAACAAGAAGTAGCATATGGCATCTCTACTCCTTGGAGCGTGGGTTGGAGCCAACGTATTGAAGAAAGGTAGTAAAGTAGTAATCGAATGACGACTGAAGCAATAATAACGATTGAAGCTCTCCATACACGTGGATGCTGTATCTAGGGGCCTGGAGCATACATCACTTGTGAAGCTATCAAGTGTTGCCGCAGTCCTTGGACTCAAAACACACGGCGCAATCCTTTTGCGTAAAGTAGGGACCGGATTAAGGCGTATGTTCTATCTAGAGGTCTATTGCATATCGCTTCACTAACTGTACAGTCAGCAAAAATCATTTTGCAACGAATAGTTCCTACCGACACGTTATCTTACTTCAGTTCTCCTAGAGGGCGCTGTAGCAGATTTTAGCTTCAAACACCTAGATAGATGAACGATAGCCATCCGCATTGCACTCTATCCATAAGTTGTTAAAATTCGTTAAAAGGGTCATAAATTACACCGCAAAAAGATTACAGACGCTAGTAGCAGCACGGAAACTTGTGGAATTGTTTAGAGCAATTTCCTAGATACTAAAGAAACACGATTCTGGATTTCTCCAATGCAACTTATTTACATATTTTAATTTTATTTTTTAATGATTTATTTCGCGTTTGTTCACCTAACATGCTAGGTCAGTACCGCACAGCTCGAAGGTTGCTTCTCCTACTTTGTTGACAGCATTTATGAACAAAATATCACACAAATATAATAACGTGTTAGGTATATGCCGCTGCGAATAAAAAGTGCTACACATCAGTGACAGGACCCGAACATTCCAATTTTATAAAAAAGTATAAAATTGATTTTTTTTACCTGAAAGTTGATGCGTAAACCTTATTTTAGTCGCAAATATACATACGTTTTTGTTGCAAAACTTGTATTTTCAAATTAAAATGCCACTTTACTTCTTTGTGTGGTATTTCTAATTAGAATTTTAAAACTTTACCTCTTGAACCAAAATGTACGGTATGGCTCAATAGTATTTTAAAGAACATGGTGCAGATTATTATATTATTAGAGTATTCGTCTTAAATCAGTCATTAAAGAGATATACCATTTCCTGCAGAAACTTAACTGTGGTATAATACAGTCCAATGACAACAAATAAATAAATATGTAGGTGAAGTACTACCTTGCCCATTTTGAAAGCAGCCGCTGTTGGAAATTTGACATGATTCTACTTTTCGCCGTTCTCAGCGACACAAAAATGTATTCGTCTCTTTATGCTATTTAGTTGTCGGCTATCTTTTTTTTTCCCACAAAAATGTAAATCCATTTAAAATTCTGTTGCGCAGATAATATCCTGGATTAGTTCAGCATTAATTCGAAAAGAAAATTTAATGAGGTCAAACCCGGTGACCATGCAAAACAACATATTACACCGCGACTGTAAATCCAATGATAAGGTAACCGTTCTTTAAAAAACCGCTAACTGCTCTGGAATAATGTGAGGGTACACTGTACACCATAATGCCGGAGACACAATGATGGTAGTCTTACCAATTTTTTTTCAACATAGTTCTTGAAAAATGTGCGTAACGTTCTCCATTCAAGCTATTTTCGTAAAAAAATTGCTTTAACATTTGGTTTCCCAATACACCTGCCTAAATGTTAGGCCAAATCTATCACCTGATTACGAACTGGTCTATTATTTCGTAGATTTTCAATAAACCAAGCATGTCAATTATTGTTAAACAAGTCATAATATCTGAACCTGCTTTCACCGGTTGAAATATTGCCGTTTAAAAAATTGTCGCCATCTACACCATATCAATCACCTTTCAATCCCCAGCATGTATTTTCTGTGACATGATTTTCCCACGCACTGCAAGGATATATGTTAAAAAAGCATCAATCAGCAAACGGTTGAACTTATACTGACAGATTATCTATGTTTTGCATTTTCTTCCTCATTACATATTTATCTTTTTTTAAACAAGTATCTGTAATGTGCAATATTCATATGTAACCTACTAAAAATTATTATATAGGGCTGGCGTATTTTCAGAAACTCCTAGTGACAAATTTTATTTGCTCTTGTTGAAATTCTGTTAGCGTAAAAAATCCTCAACGTGTTACTGATATCTTTATTGTTGAAATTCATGCTTGGTACGTATTCAGATAGATGGGTATAAATATATAAGTAAGCTTAACTGCAAATACTCTTCATACTCAATTTCCAGGATGCTGTCACAAACAATTAACTACCTTCCTACAAACATAATTGCATAATTTTAGCCATTATTAGCCTATTTCAGCCATTAACATAATCAAGTTACATATTGGTGAAATCAGAACAAAACGGTGTACTCACCGTTGTCAGTGTTAAATACGCCGCTATAAGAAATAATAAGTTGATGATAGTTCCAATAAAACGAAACGTTGTACAGGGTGTCCGATTTTCGTTGTAATTTTAGGGTAGTTCTGTAACTATTAATGCTAGAGGATTGCGGTTTCGAAAATACTGTATTACTTTTTTGTTGTGAGTTGAGCTGTACCATCGCCATTTTTGTATCGTCTTTTGTTTTAAAGCTATAGCCAACTTTCGAATATTGTATCATTTCTTCAACTCTCAATATTTTGCTTGGATATGTAGATAAAAAAACTGTAGACAGTTTTTATAGATATTTTTATTTTAAATCCAGCGGCGTATAACAAAAAATTGTATTTTTTTAATAGAAACCATAGTTGGCTTTGATATTGTTGAAGAGACCTATTTTTTTCCTGATTAAAAATATATACATTGTTAGGTTCATTTTTACTAATACAGGAACATTCAAGTTGTTTTTAGTAATTTAATCAGATTTTACGTTTACATCCAGGAGGTCATGGAATAAGAAAACACCCAATATAATTTATATTTTTAATCAAAATTTTAAGCCATAAAAAATAACGCATATTTTAATACATACCTATATAAGACCTAAAGGACACCCTGTACAGGAAATCTGCTCTGGTGAATTCCTCGTAAGAAAGTAGCTTAGGAGTGTGGTCACAAAATCAAGAAATTCTCAAAAATAAGTAAGTTACAAGTATTAATTTTTCAAAATATCCCCGAAAAAGGTAAACGGTGAGCAACAACTTTTCAGATTTTGTAGCCTATTAAAGTACCTAACTTTGCCACTACTTAAGCAACTTATCATCTCTTACCGTTTTCGGGATCTCATTGATGAGTATCGAATTTGTAACACCCTGTAAACATATCAAGAGGGTTTAGTAGTGCAGTACACCTTGTAGAGTAGAGGATCGCTTTTCTGCTTTGCAACAAACGGCAAGGCTGCGACACTAATTTTGAACCCCCTTTACATGGGTTTATGATATTTACTCCAACAAAGAGCGATAAATATCACTTGACATATATGGAAACTCGCATTGCTTATTGAAAAATCGCGATAACAGGCGACTCTCCGGAGCGTGCTTTTCCGTAGACTCGTGAAACGGCGTTGCGACGCTCAGTCGTCGCTGAATGATTGCGCCGTCCAGACGCTTGCAGGATAACAGTTTGTAACGAGCGCAATTGACGCGACATGCCAGCTTACGTACTCTTGAACTGCTAACATTTCGGTGTTCTTGACTTTGATCCTTTCAGTGAGTGGTGCGGATTTAACAAGACACAGTCGGCTGCAGATCGTGTAAGTCCGTAAAATTTTATATTATACAAATAAAACAAACATAACGTACTGTATAATGTATGACTTTGTAACAAAATTTTGAGATTTTTATCTTGCATAAAGCTTATTTAACCAAATAAGTCACTTGGTTAAAATTACTATTAAAAAGATCAGTTTTAACCTCTATGATAAAATAAGATATTGTTAAAATAGTCCTTAAAACTAAAACTCCTATGAGAAAGCATTGTGTTTGGCGTACTTGGAATATTTACTATCGGGGTGTCCCAACACGCTTATTAAACCATTGGCAAAATAAAATCTTGCGACCAAAAATTTCCTAGAGCAGCGCACCATGTATTAAGTCTAAAATTCACCAACCGTTCTAACATATATGATTTTTTCAAATGGATTTTTTTTAATAGACAATAAATTTTTGAAACTCAAGAAATTATCTCACCGGGTCTCGTTGATTTTATTTTCTTTCCGTAATGAGAACTGAAATATGTTCTTTTTCATTTGTTATCACTTTAGATGCGAGGTAGAGTTGGAGTTTGTGGGGAGCGGTTCTCGTGCCTTCCGGCAACTGTTGGAGACATCTAGAAACATAAATGAAATAAAATTTCGGTATTACGTTCAGCAGTGAAATGTTTGCATGAGAGTGTGAGATAATTTGCAGTGTTGCATACCAACACATTAATATGTATGTTACAGTGACATAAATACCACTCTTATAAAATACAGCTTTATCAGCAATTAACCAGCTTAAAACGATGGTGTATTTCGTCAGTGGGCTCTTTATTTCCATCATAAATAAACCAAAATTTTTTGTAACAAGTACCTTCTATTTTCAAACGAAGTCACATGGTACCACGCTTGCTTCGTGAATGACGTAATTATTATCATTAGGGAACTGAAAATTCATATGAAAAACGAACAACAGATCGACAATCTCGTTAGTTTCTTAATGCATGGTCAGAAATATTACTGAATCTTCAATTATTCCTCTAGTATTTTCACAGTAAATATGGAAGAAGAGTTACCTTATAGTCAAATTGCCATGCAGTTTCTAACAGATGGGTCTCCTCCACGCAGAAGCGGATTTAAAACTGTAGACCTTTTGATCATAAGTCCCTGTTGTATTTGCCTAAACAATACTGCCAGTTTCAAACTCGACTAAACGACCAGAAAAAGTGATGTTCCGGTTTATGCAATACAATGAAAGGCAAAAAAAACACGCCGAGTGACGCTAACGTTATTTTACTGGAGGCTTTTTTTATTCATCTTCTTCATATCGCAGCCATTTCAGAAGGACCCTGAGGTCTGTTAAAAACCAGTGGATTAAGTATTGAATACAAAATGTTTTCTTTCTGGATTCTGCACAGTGCATATGTCATTAAATTTAGTAATTTTCATCGCAGATCTAATGACGTACTATTTCAAATCACAGAAACATCACGACAATAGCACCGACTTCACAAAAGAAGAGAATTGAAACATATACAGAATAGCTATTCACTAAAATAAAAACAATACATTTAGGCCTATAGGCCTGTAGGCAGTAATGATTAACTATTTGAGGTTTTCATTACATCCTGGGATCTAATACTCAACCAAAAGATGCCGAGAGGTCTTCACCAGTAATGGGCGCGTAGAATACGCCATGTAGATTACGCTATTATCTATGCGTAAACTATGTAATATTCTACCTCGAAAGTCTACTGTAGATAAAAAATATCATTGCGTAGATAAACAGAAATATTGAAATATTTAGTTTTATAATGGCGTTCATCATCACTATTTTTACTCCTTGCTGTCTAAGCGAAATACTACCCTATTTTAATTAAGTTTACTAAATAAATGTCTAAACAGTAATAATTTGTTTGGGCAATTAGGCATACGTCAATTATAGCCAGAAAACCAGACTAAGCAGGGCAAGCGTGTCGTCGTAGTCGCTTTGGAGACCTGAATCGGTCAAATTTAAACAGTGATTTTATTGTTTTTCCTCTTTATAAAATGATATATATAGGCAATTTCATACGCCACCACTGTTCTTTTGTAGCAACCTTTTTAATCGTAGGTCAATTTTATTGTGCTATATTGACAGGGTATACAAGCACTTCTATTTGCTGATCTAGGCACAATGATCTAAAACAGCAAGGAGCAAGTGGTAGTTTCTTTGGAGATATATCAACAAGCATGCGGTTCAGATAGATATAATAATAATAGAATAAAGAAGCAAGAAAACCGCTTGAATGTCATGATGACTTACTAAAATATGTTGTGTAAGTTTGTAATATAGATAATAAAAAAACTTTATTAAATTTTAATGAATTTGACACATATAGAAACACACAAGATAGGAAAATTAGAAACAAGATAATTTACGCTTAGGTTTAGCGTGTACCTGATACATTTTAGCCATAATATACTCGTCTTACATTTTCTACTCAAAATCTACGCCAAAGTGCTTTATCTACGTTTTCTACGCGTGTAACGTAGAAAATTGTAATTTACGCGTAAATGCCCATCGCTGGTCTTCACCTACTTCCTGAAAAATGTATCACAGTAACAGTCCTGGAAATATATAAATTTTGTCGCTTATTAGCATATTTATGGTAGGTACTGTTACGTGCTTCCAAATTAAACAACTCTTGGGTTGGATTCACTTTATTTGTAACACGTTGTTTTCAATATACCTGGGATAACGGAGCCTCTATGTCCTTTATAAAATTAAGTAAGAATTAATGTTTTGAATCTGGTTAATTAAGTGACTTACCATTTAGCAAACCGATATTGCTTAATAATGATACTGAGCGGTTATTTATCCGGCAGTGCCGCTTCGAAACCAACAACTTTCTCGGTAAAGTTATTTTGCGTCCGAACTATTCAAACCGCCAGTCAAGAATGAATCTATCCAGTAAGGTCAGTGATTCGTTTGATGTTGATACAGTTTTTGTACCATAGCATTGTAGCACGGGATTTTGGATTGTAACACTATTCCCCTCCCACTAAAGAAAAAAAATTGAAGATTTTTTTTAATTGACACAGTTAAATTAAAAGTGAAACCCAACCCTTTTTTGGAAACCAAATATACATGTTACCCAAACATTTCATTATTATTTTGAAAAGGAAAAAAAAGCTTAAACTATTAATCAAGGGTACTAAAGATCTACCAAAAGCTCTTCATCTTCATCTGAAGACACCTGTTCTAAAGTTTTATCCAGTTTTAAATCTTTAATGTGCCAGCGTCCAAGACTTTGATTATTACCATCCTCCAACTCATAGACGTTAAGACCACATTTTCTTTTAATTCTAAATGGACCTTTATAACGATCAGCTAATTTTGCAGTGAAATGGCGCCTCATGTCAGTTGTAGGATAAGCTTTGCGCCATACATAATCACCAACATTAAAATTTTGATCCCTTCGTGATTTGTCATACTGCAATTTGGCTTTGTTGTGAGCTTTTTTTATTACTTCTGCAACCAATTCTCTAACCCGTTGCAATAACCTGTGTTTTTCATCGTCTCTTTCTTCATTATTAATATCTTTTACTTCGTTAAGTATACCGTTGTCTTTTAGGCTTTCGTAATCTTTTGCGTCAACAATCATTTCTTGTCCGAAATTGATAAAGTAGGGTGTTTGCCGAGTTGCCTCATGCTTTACTGTACGCATAGCACAACCTAATTTTGACAAATTTACGTCCCATTGACGATGATCCAAATCTATATAAGCTTGGATTAAAGTTTTTACTACACGGTTTACTCTTTCTGTCGGATTATTTTGTGGAGTGTAATACGAATTATAAAGGGGTTTTACGTTGTATTGCTTTAACAAATTTTGAAATTCATTACTACGGCCAAACTGAACGCCATTGTCAACAATCATAAATTCTGGTACACCGAATACCATAAAAACTTGTTCTTCAATCTTTTGGATTACGTTTGCTGCTGATACGCGTTTTAAAGGAAACAGTAAAGGAAATTTAGAAAAGTAATCAGATACGACTAAAATATATTCGTAACCAGAAGCTGTTCTAGGCAAAGGACCAAATAAGTCACTACTAATAAGCTGCCAAGGTCTTGTAATTTCTGGTCTAGTTCCCATTAATCCTGCAGGACGTTTCTGTTCCGGTTTTACTTTAGCACACGTCGTGCACCTTCTAACAAATTTTGTGACGTCACATTTCATTTGGGGCCAGTAATAATTCTGCATAATTTTATTATAGGTTTTATAGACTCCAAAATGTCCACCACACGCAGCATCATTATGAAATTTATAAAGAATATTACGCCGTTTATACTTCGGTACTACTACTTTCCACTCATTCTCACAATTTACTGGATCATGATTATTTAACCTAAATCGTTTATACAATTTTCGGTCTAAAACTCTCCAATTTGGAAAATGTAACGGATCAGATTCAATTTTATCCACCATCTTTTCATACCATTTATCAGCCATCCTTTCATCCTCATCTTCACTATTAACCGTACTTACATTTGATTCATTTACCGAATCGTTATCAGAATCAGAAGAATCATTTTCTAGCATGTTAAGTTTTAGATCTTTGCACTCAGAATCGCCTGGTTGAACTGCACGTGATAAATGATCCGGAATGACATTGTTTCTACCGGGGCGGTGAGCTATTTCGAAATCAAAGGATTGTAAACGTAATATCCACCTAGCTATTCTGCCTGATAAGGGATTTTGTTTTAGCAACCACAACAAGCTATAATTATCTGTTATCACTTTGAATTTACCGCTGCCTTCCAAGTAACATCGAAGCTTTTCAACAGCCCATATAACACACAAGCATTCTTGTTCAGTCACACTATAACGCCTTTCTGTCGGAGATAAAGTCCTCGACAAATAACAAATTACTCGATCACATCCATCGACCTCCTGAGTTAAACAAGCACCTAACCCAATTCCACTTGCATCACAGTGAACAGTAAATGGTTTAGAAAAATCGGGCACAGCTAAGATGGGGGACTGAATTAAGATTTCCTTAACTTTATTAAATGCCAACTCACAGTGTTCATTCCACTTCCACTTTACTTTCTTTCTCGTTAGAGCTAGTATAGGGTCCAACAATGATGAAAAATTTGGAATAAAACGCCGGTAAAATGAAAGCATCCCAACCAAACTTCTAGTTTGCCTAATATTTTTGGGTGGTGGCATATTTACGATAGCAGCAATCTTTTCCGGATCAGCACGCAATCCATCTCTAGTTACTATATACCCCAGATATTTTAGTGACTCCTTACAAAACTCACATTTTGACCTTTTTAAAGTCAACCCTGCTAGTTTCAATCTATTAAAAACTTCTCTTAAAACATTTATGTGTGTTTCGAAATCCGGTGTGGCAATAACTATGTCATCTAAATATGCAAATACAAAAGGTTCTAACGAGATATCAATTAATTTGTCTATAAGAGCCTGAAAAGTCCCAGGAGCTCCGTGCAATCCATAAGGTAATCTGTTGAATTCAAAGAGACCACGACCGGGTACGGCAAATGCAGTATACTGTTTACTATTTTCTTGCATAGGAACTTGCCAGTACGCACTTCGTATATCTAGTCCCGAAATAAATCTACTTTCGCGTAAATTTTCTAAAATTCCCATCATATTCGGAATTGGATAGGCAGGTAATTTTGAAACAGCGTTAACTTTACGATAATCTATCGCGAATCTAAATCCACCATCTTTTTTCTTAACAATAACTACGGGACTGGACCATTCACTTAAACTAGGACGTACAACTCCTAGTCTCAACATCTCATCTAATTCCGCGTCTACAATTTTTTGGAGGTTCGGGTTAACCCGATTGTATTTAGCTTTCACGGGCGAAACAGAAGGGTTAACTTCAATCGCATGTTCAACTAAATTAGTACATCCCAATTCAATGTCTTTAATGCTCTCAAAATAATCATTTACAACAGACTGCAGTTGATTGACTTGTTCTTCACCCAATCTACTTTTATCTATTAAATGAACAGTATTACACATGAGCTGCTTGTTTGCAATTTCATCTTTAGAAAAGAACCATACTCCCTTTCGAACATCGGGAACAAGACCTAATTTGTACCAGAAATTAGTACCCAAAATAAGAGCATGTTTAACTTCAGGTATTACATAAACCTTGAAATAACCAACTCGATCTTCCAACTTAATTGGCAATTCAACATATCCTAAACACGACAGTTTAGATTTGTTTGGCAGCTCAATAAAATCTCCACATTTCCGCAGGACTACACCCAACTTTCGCACAACATCCCAACCGCACTGCCCTAAGATAATACAATTCGCACCACTATCCAGTAAAGCTAACAAATTTATATCATACACGCTAACACTTATACATGGAGTTTTATTTTCTCCACACACACTCAGCAAATAATTCAAAACGAGTTTGGTATTTTTAGGATTGGCCAGATTATTTTGGTTCGTGGTGCGGCCATAACCAGAACCTACATTTAGTTTCCCTGACAATTTCTGCAATTTGCCTTTATGCGACCCTGGGCCCCACATCCCCAACAACGAACTGTTGGACACTGTTTAGATGTGTGTCCCAATTTCCCGCAATTAAAACATTTTAATCTAACATCAAGATCAATTTTGTTACCGTTTGAGCTCTGTTTCTTAATTTCTCGTGAATTAGCACTACTAGTACGCGGAGGTGAAGCACTTTTAACAGGCGTGTTGCGAATATCAGATCTCGTAAAAGGACGTTCCAAGTCACCACTTCTATAAGATGACGAACTTTCCAAATGTTTTATACAATCAAATGTCGCGTCGATTTTCCTACATAAATTAATTAGTTGTTCTTTGCTAGAGATATCCTTATCCCACAACTTTTCTTGATACTTTACCGATATGTTTTTCTTAATGAGTTCAAGCTTCTCTGCTTCAGACAAAGGTTGCGTTAACCATCCGGCTTCCTCTTCAAAATGGGCAATAAAACGGGTGATACTTTCATTATCGAGTTGTTTGTACTGTTTTAGATTTTCTAAAGCTTTTCTAGAGAAATCTACTGGCAAGAATTCCGTTTTTAACTCACTTTGTAGTTCGCGCCACGAGCTTACTCGATCTTCTAAACAATTTCTATACCAAACCAAAGCTTCATCTCTTAATAAACTTTTGAAAGATGCAAGCAAACGTCTTTCACTTACACCTTTTAGTGTCAGATATTCATCAACGCTTCTAATGAATTTTAAAACAGCTAATGGGTCTTTCTCAAGGCCAGAAAATTTAATATCCCATTGAGAAACAGCGACATAATCAGGGTCAACAATCAAAGAACGAAGAGCAGAAGTTATATCAGTTGTAGAAGTATTATTGTTATACGAGTTATTGTTAGCAGGTATTGGACTACCTGTTATCCTATGACTGTCATCTCTAAAGAATTGTGCTTTTGTTTCAAAAATTTTTGTTAAGTCCCTTACAACACACTCTAAACTGCATTTGATACGTAATTGTTCATCATTAACGGGAATAAGTCTTTCAATCCTACCCTCCAAGTGCCAAAATTTTGCAATTAGCGTATCAATTAGGTCCTGATTGAAATTTAATTTGAGTAAGTTCTCAGTTTCACATAATGCAAAGTGACACTGCTGAATTTCTTCAACTACAGAAAAATTTTGTTCAAAATCAATAAACTCATCATCCAATGCTAAAATGCCCCTCAATGTTTTAACCATATCTTCTTTAGCATCTGAACAACGAACCGTAGTTCCCCTATATTTTAACTCGTGAGCAAGCTGTTCGCTAGACAATTTTTCGAAATGAATATGTGATTGAGCCATGACTAAGATATAACCAACCAGATTCAAATCTTAAACTCTTACTACTTACGAAAGTGAACCGTGATTACTTCGTTTTTAGTTCCATGCACTTATCTGTCAAGTCCGGTATTTGTCGTCAACTCCGGTATTTTAAAACAGCAACTGGCAGATAGAAGCTCCGTTTTGTCCCTTTACAAAGTTAAATATATTATGTCACACCTAAGGAAAACAACAATTACTTCTCTACCAAAGTAAAAAAATAATACAAATAATATATTCATTAATTTTAAACGTGTTCAAATTAGCAGCATTTGAATAAAGTTATCTCGAAGAAATTTCCAAGGAGATCAAGCACAAGCGCCGAAAAACTTATCTGATGTGGGTGAGGTGCGCTGGCCGGAATTGTCCTCTCGAACGGCGATCTGGCTTCTCACTTGCTCCCACTTGCGTTGGAAAATTTTCGTTACTCGCTGCAAATTTGGTAATCTTTGGAAGCGATGATCCCGGACGAGCCCCCAAAAAGTGTTACGTGCTTCCAAATTAAACAACTCTTGGGTTGGATTCACTTTATTTGTAACACGTTGTTTTCAATATACCTGGGATAACGGAGCCTCTATGTCCTTTATAAAATTAAGTAAGAATTAATGTTTTGAATCTGGTTAATTAAGTGACTTACCATTTAGCAAACCGATATTGCTTAATAATGATACTGAGCGGTTATTTATCCGGCAGTGCCGCTTCGAAACCAACAACTTTCTCGGTAAAGTTATTTTGCGTCCGAACTATTCAAACCGCCAGTCAAGAATGAATCTATCCAGTAAGGTCAGTGATTCGTTTGATGTTGATACAGTTTTTGTACCATAGCATTGTAGCACGGGATTTTGGATTGTAACAGTACCCAGTATTACAAATGCTGGATATTAAATACAAAACTCATTGAAAAAATGTGAGATCGAGAAGTAAAAAGCACAAATATTGTGCTAGGAAATGTTTTTAACCGTATACAGTTGTATAATCCTAGATCGTGCTGTTGTGTTTGGCTCTGGTAGGTATTTCGCCATCTTAGCGTTAATTGAAGCACCACCGATATCGTCCCTTTCTTGTCACCTATTTTTCCATTTTATTAACGGAAATCATGAAATTATAATATGCTCCGTTCGGCAAGCAATTGCGTTTCCAAGGAAACAGTATACGTATTTAACAAATATTTCTCTTGAATATTATTTCTTCAAGATATTGTTTAAAAAAAAGTTGAAAAGTCGAATAACAATAATCCATTTGTAAAATGTATTTCATTAAAGTGAAAGGTAYGGCAAGGGTGAAATAAACTATCAGCAGTTGTTTATAGTACTCTCACCAATAATAAAACCGCATGGGCAACGTTACCTGCAAAAAGATTTTATGCACAAGAATCCTGAAAMATTCAAAATGTAGAAAACTTAATTGGCATAATTAAACTCCAATTGCCAATTGCGCAMAACCAAAAGCTCAGATCAGACATATTATTAATTTATAATATGTATTTGCATTAAATTCCTGCTTTGTTTATTATAATGACATACTTTGCCGTGAATAATTAAATAAAATGCTCATTGAACGCCTAACTTTGATCTTGGAATGGTATGGCTTTGAGATTACTCAAATACTACTTGAACAATGATTTATTACGCGTTATATTTCTATAGACTATGATTTCTCTGCCGCTTTGTAATGCATAGCTAAGACTTGCAAAATTTAATGTGTCATAGTTTTCATTATTTTCCTGAACTAGCGWACTAACTAATTAGATTAATTGCACGAACGTAGTTAGGTATGCCGATTTAACGGAAATTAGCTTAGTACCAAAGTTGATATTAAAGAAAATATAGGGTGTCGAAGTTAAGAATATAAATTACATTCTATTTAACATATTCCGATCACTACGAAATAATTTTCCACAATTTGGTATTTACGTTTGCTAATTTAGTAGCTACTGCCTAGTCACACTTCAACTGAATTAACTGGACTATCGGTTTGTATTGAATTTGTTGGATAGTACTTCTAATGGTGAATGGTTGTGTAGGGTTTAGATTTAATGTATTTTGGTTTGAAGGCTTCCGTGGTTGTTGTCGATGACATGTTGTTTTCCGGGCTGGTTCCCACGTTGGTTATTAGACTTTGACGTTTCGACACTCATGTCGGTGTCTTCCTCAGAAGTAGCTCTAAAACCGTATTGTTTCGCAATCGCTTGCTTATCGTAATATGGATTAGGCACATCTACCATATTTTGTAAAAAAACGTACCTTCAACCACAAGTGGTACACGGGGAGGAACAAAATTATCGCCATGCAAAATTGCCTCGATTCTAGCAATTAGCGTACTCCGGAAGAAACGCTTATTTGTTAAAAGAATTTGTATTCTCAAGTTCAACAAATCCACGGCTACCAAATTTTCTTAATTATTTGATTTAAACACATTAAAAAATGTAATTGTAATTCTTAATTTCATATCCTGTATTTCCGTTAATGTCAGCTTCGGTACTAAAAAATTAATTAAATCAACTGACTTTTATTTTGTTCAAATTCCGAAGTTCATCGTGCATTAAGACAAAAAATATTTCCAGGAGGTGCCCACTGCAACTTTTCTCCGTAGCAAGTTATGAAGGCTTCTTAGTATATCGCACTATGAACGGCTTTATGGGCGGTTATTAAAACACCTAGTCTTGCATGAACATTTTCTTGATAAAATAGCATAAAACCTGTACATCTGTTGCCGGATTTTAAATATAGTAGGGCGTTTAGTGATGTTTAAATGTCAATTATAACAGGCCATCCAGTACAATTCGTTATTATTTAGTTAATACTATCAGATTAGTTACTCTCGAACTGTGAATTGCTATCGGGTTTTGAATCGATATTTATGATGAATTTTCCGACTCCAGCTACAAATGATACCTTTTTCCTTAAATCACTGGTTCAACTACTGTAATTTTCCGCAGCTTCTTACAATGCTAGTATGGAGGAAGTAGAATTTGGTCTTAGGTGATTAAGTGCTGTGAATGCTGGATTATGGATTGGAAGAAACTGATGTTTGGTGCTGGCTGTTGTTTTGTTTTGTGCGGAGTCGCCAGAGAAATGGAATTTAACTGATTGTTCGCTTGTAAATCTCCCTGTTTTCCAAGACGTAAGGTTTCTCGTTTCTTCTTGTTTCTTTTCTTGTGCTGTCAGGTTATTGTTGTTTCTTTGATTAGTCCTGTTCTGTTTATATTTTTGTTGTTAAACGGTTGATATAGTTTTTCCTGTTATATCCTAGTAGGCGCGTGATCAGAACCCTATGCAGGACCTGTACATGTATGAGCAAATACCTTAAGAAATTTACGCCTCACCGGCTTTCACCGCTTGACGAAAGTCTGATAGTGTGATGTACTCTGTGATCGGCAATTAAAAACACCACCACTTGAGCAAACTTAACTTTATTCTTTTACTACTACTATACTATACTTTTTATTATAAGCAAAGACTTCATAGCTGTTGATATTACGTGTTCAGCATGTTCACGAAAGCTAAGACGGCTGTCGAATATAATTCCCAAGCTCATCTTTCTTTTATCTACTGCAACAGTTAATTATCTGAAGTATTGGTACCACCAAGCGCTAGAAAAATTTCAGAACACAATAGCGCATAATCCAAATCCTCCTGAAGTCAAGTTCAGCCATGTAATGTGGAAATAATTCGTTGGAAATAAAATTTTGCTGCATTTCCAAATATTGGGGACATCCTCTTTGATAAAGTAGTGGGCCGAGGCTTGAACCCTGCGGAACACCTGAGCCAGCAAAGTGCACGGTGTCCCATATTTGTTCAGTCCTTAATACCTCGCTTGGGAATGTAGATACAAAAACAATGCAATCATTTTTACAGATATTTTTGTTTTGAAACCTTATAAAAGGTCACAAATTGAGATGTAACACAAACTTTTCTAGTTCATAGTTGAAAGGACTGCTCCATCTTTTTTCAGTAATTTAATCAGATTTTATTTTTACGCTAAAAAGGCTATGGAACAAGAGTACACACAATATATATTTTTAAAGACAGTTAATCAATTCAAATGAATATTAGCCTATATAAATTAATGCATACTGAAAATAAACCTAACAATAAGTATTTATTTCCTCGATACAACCATAGAAAAGCCAAGTAAGCTTTTAATAAATTAATTCAGGTTTGTTATATCTTAAAAGTGTAACCCCTAAAAATTCAGAGTACGCCACTTAATTTCAAATATTTATCAGATGTCTTTAAGGTTTCTTTGAATCTACATACCCAAAGCAATATATTGATTAAAGAAATGTAAGGTTATTCAAAAGTTGGCTACAGCTTTAAAACAAGGGATGACATAAAATGGTGATGATACAATTCAAGGGTAATGTTCAAACCACAATTCTCTAGTATTAACAGCTACCCTACAATTTACAACGTAAATGGAACACCTTGTACTGTATGCGGTATAAAATTGCGTGTGTCTTAACTTTGAGTGACCCAAAAAGTAGGATTAGCCACCACAAAGTAAACAAAACTCGACACAGACCCTAGTTGACATCTACGTCATGAAGGCTAAAATAGGGATGGTATAGTTATTGTGTACACACATTGTTTGCGCAGGATAGCGCCGACCACTTCCGGGGAACTGTCTCAAATGTACACAGAGTTATAACAAACGGTGTCGATGAAACTTCCTTGATGCCGCATGGTCTGAACGAAGTCATGGATAAAGAAAGTTACACGTGCAACGGATGTCGCGACGGCACCACAAAAACTTTGTGCACGAATTTATCCAGGTTTGTTTCGGGTGCTCAGAAACTGCAGATGAAACCCACGTCCACTCGTAAATGCCACGGACAAAGGGATAATGGAAATAATAATAGTAGAAGATTGTCGCAGATTCGCTGCCTGTGCGAAATTCGGCGATAGCACAATTTAGTAGTGTAATAATGTGATTTTCTTGTAGTTTAGTACGAAAATTACAACATTTGGTTTAGCTCGCTATATTGAGGAAACTGTAAAAAAATGTTGTAGTATCCTTGACTGAAGGGTAGAAATATACAGAATGTCTCACTAAAGGTGGGGAAGTTAATGTCCAGTGTGACATTTTGAACGGTTAGATAATTTATCGGACCGTTTATTTTTAACGGTCATTTAAACGACCAAGTTTATTTAATTTCTTATTTATAATGATTTGCCGGCACAATTCTCTGTGGGAGTTCGTAACCTTCTAAATGAAAATTATCCAAACAC
This sequence comes from Rhyzopertha dominica, assembly GCA_025024175.1. Lineage (NCBI taxonomy): Eukaryota > Metazoa > Arthropoda > Insecta > Coleoptera > Bostrichidae > Rhyzopertha > Rhyzopertha dominica. The sequence goes on along the minus strand of QCXZ01000138.1, from coordinate 28,884,691 downwards.
CTGCAAAAGACGGAGAAGCTTGTTTCGATGACAGCCAGGATTCCAGGAGCTGAAGTTGAAACAGCGGTGACAAGCACCCTACCTAGGCTGGATGGTTTTGTTGCAAGTGATGGACATTTTTCATAAACTTGGGTTTTATGTGCTGTTCTACTGCTAGTTTTGTAATAGTGCTTCTGTTTTGATATTATTGTTACTGCCCGTTGGCTTTTAAAAAAGGTTTAAAATATGTAATTGTTACAGTAGAATTTGAATCAGTCTGAACCCTGTATAAAATGTGAGGGAAAGTCTTTATGAATCTAACAATTATATGTCTTAAACCTATTTTAAATAATACGCATTTGTAATTTGTATCAACCTGATTGTGTTGAAGTGAGAAAAATATAAGGTTTGCTTCCAAAGCCTTCTACATAGTACAGGAGTAGCATTTCAGTGGGTAACGAATGAAGACGCCAAGAATACGTTTTCTTAATAAAAAAAATTGTTGAAGAATGTTGATAAAACAATATATAACATATAATGTATATCTCTACGCAGGAATTACAACTAGTGAATTTTTGTTGCATCTGAGTAATGGGTTTATGTGCATTAATTATTGATATTTTTAGTGCTACTGCAATTAATGCAAAAATAAGTTAATTATATGCAAAGCTGTAGAATAATTAATAAAACCAACACTAATACAAAAGTAGCAAAAACAAACGCGTGTAGGTAGCGGGCGCCCAGGGCAAGTAGAAAACTTCAGCAGTAAATGCAATGCATTTTGTGAGTTTTGCTTGCAATATTCCAAGTCACAATTATTTTTAGGACTTTCGGCATGCATGTGTTTCCTGTCTTTGTCTGGATGTCGGCGGTGTCGGCCAGTTTATAGATGCTTCATGCTCGCGTTTTACTTTTATTTACTTGGAATATCGAAACCAAACCCCCAATATCCAACAAAAATCACAAGAAGGATTTCTGCAACAGCGTAACCACAAAATAGATGGCATAAAATTCAATAGTTCTGTAACGAATAGTAATGTACAAAATAACTTTGCTACTAATAGGAAAATCTTTACTTTTGTCTTTACACTCTTGATTTTCTCGTTTTCTTCGTTTACTACAAATGCAGTTAATTATTTACCTTTGTTAATTACAGTTTTTTAGGGATAGTAAGTTTAGTTGTTATGTCCACCTAAACACAGATATTTATATATATCTCATTAGGAGTTACATTTATTTTGTTAACTATTTTGGCATTGAATATATAAATAAATAATATACTTTCTATTACCATATGCTTAGTATAATTAGTATCATTCTGTGATATAAACAGTTAGTGAAATTATTTAGAATTGTATATATCTTCGTATAAGAGCAATACAGGAACAAAATTTTATATTAAAAAGCAAGAAATCCTCCAAATAATAGAAATAAGGKAATTTGCGTTACACGTGTTTATAGTACAGACAGGGGGCAGTTTCAGGGGCTTTTAACAATTATTTCTCTCATTCTTTCATCTCAGGTTTGTAATATTCTGGCGTTATGGGTAGTATGTGAATAGCTTTGCGCCTTGGTACGTGTTCAGCATCTGTAATACCAACAATAGTGTTTTTCTCCGAATAAATCTTATATACTGGAGAACTGGATTTTTTTCATTTAAAAAGGTTTATTTTCATTTATTATGCTTCTAAATAATTTAGTGGTTTACAGCGTTTTGACAACTCTAACTTCGAACATATCTTAAACGGTTGATGTTACCAAAGTTTACGGGTGTACTTTTTATGTGTAATGAAAAGCAGCATCTTTTATATATTAAATATTAAATATTAAAAACACTTAACCTCAAAATTTTTATGTGACATTAAACTTGCGGCAACTCTTTACTACGCCACACTTTTATAATGAGAATAAGGAGCATCGCCGAAATCCATTTTTTTAGAGTTTCAATGTGGCTTAAGATGTAAATGTTGCCAAAAAATCAGGCTGTGCTTGATTATAAGGTAAAGCTCCTAAGCTATCATATAAAATGGCGATGCAATTAATTGACCTTTGTCGACTTTTCTTAAATGATATTCTTGAGTGTCAAGTCAAAGCATATCTGCTGCGACTAAACAAAAATTATTCGGAACACTATTGAAGAGGATCATCATGTTAATGTAAAAAGTATTCAAGCGACATTAACGATTGGTATGAAAAAACTGAGATCATCATATGGAGAGTGAGCTACTGCGAAATCGAACCATAGTGCCTTTAATACCTACAATATGGAAATTTCTGATACACGACGTCTAAAGGCATTATTTTTTATATACTCACATATACAGTGTGTTCTACTTTTAGGGCAGTATTTTTGTTATATTTGGAATCTTCGTCATATGTTAATGCATCAATTATTATAATGTAGTATTAACGTCGCCTGTTTACATTGCTTTAGCAAACACGTGCATTAAAACAAGAAGATTAACTTAAATAATCGAATACTCGCAGTTGTATGCGGATTTTTATGATGTGCAGGTATATAGATAAGTGAAGAATAAATGAAGTATTCAAGTTACTTTTTTGAATAGAATAGCAAGTATGAACATTGTCTTTAAAATGTTAACGCACTGCTGCCAATTTATTAAACTTTCCAAGAAAAATTACTAAATTACGTTCTATTAATTCTATATAAACAACGAAATTATTAAAAAATGGAACAACAAACAACAGATTACAGAGAAATAAGCCCACCAAGTAATCTCATATAATAATGTATCACCAAAAAGTTATAGTCAACCAAAATTACACATACCAAATCTACCTATGCGCCCCATAGTAAGCAACATCTAAACACCTACTTATAACATAAAAATTCATCAACATAATTTATGCAAAACATAACCAGTATAAAATTGAAAACTCTTTCACAAAAGATAGACAAAATAGCAATACCAAATAACAATATCATGATATCATTAGATGTTAAATCGCTATATACTAACATATCGGTAAACATCATAGAACCAATAATAATAAAAAATTGGCACAAAATAGAACAGTACACAACCTTACTATTACAAGAATTCCACATGGCAAATCAATTCGTTCTAAATACAAACTATTTTCAATATTAAAACGATTTCTATAAATAAAAAAATGGAATAGCCATAGGTAGCCCTATATCAAACAATATTGCAGAAATAGTTATGGAAGACCTAGAGAAAAACATACTAGAAAAACAGACTACATATAAAAGTAAGAATTTAGGATGGCAATGCCATCTGTCAGCATTACACTGACATGATGACAAAGCCACCTAGCTGCCTTAACGGGTACTACTTGCTAAAGGAAGTGACCTGTAGCCTGACAAATTGGCATGCAACTGCATACTTCCTTTAGGAAGTAGTACCCGTTAAGGCAGCTAGGTGGCTTTGTCATCATGTCAGTGTAATGCTGACAGATGGCATTGCCATCCTAAATTCTTACTTTCATCACACCATTGCTTTGGTATATATGCAAAACCAGTTCTATGCCGTGTTGTCTACACTAGACCTAAACTGCACTGATGAGCTGTAATGACAGCGAAATAGTACTAMCTGCAGTTGGTTGAGGTGTAGACAGCACAGCATAGACATGCATTTTAGACTACATATATMTCTACGGACGATACGCCGACGACTTGTTCTTAATAATCACAAAAACCAAAACTAAAGACACTTAAGGTATTTTAATAGCTACAACAACCAACTTCAATTTACAATAGAAAGTGAGAGCAACAACACCATACATTGTTGGACATTACATTAATCAGAACAAGAAACAGAATTAAGACAAAACGGTACACAAAACCCACTTCATCAGGACGTTATTTGCATTTCAATTCAAAGCACCCCTACAACCAAAAACGCATGGTAATGAAGAATACAATAGAACAAGCCATAAAACTCACTAGCCCAGACTACATACAGGAAACAATTATACAAGCAACACAATTACTGACGAACAACGGATACCTAATAGGACTTATCAGGGACGTAATAAATCACACAACCGACGCAATATACAACAACCTAAGACATTACAAGGCACTAAAACCAGAACACAGAAAGCAAAAAAAAACATACTCGTCACTGCCATATATTTTCTCATTGTCCCAAAAACTACAAAAAATACTAAAACCTTACAATATAGACATAGCAAACAAACCAATAAACACCGCTGAACAATTTCACACAAAACTCAAAACAAAAACTCCAAAAGACTATACGATACATACAGCATACCATACGAAGATGCCAAAAGCATTATATCGGACATACCAAACAATATCTTAAAAATAGAATAAAACAACATCAACAAAATAATAATTTAACTGCATTGATAAAACACGAACAACAACACAACCACCATTTCAACTTTGACAACACTAAAATAATCGCGAAGGAACAACACACACAAAAGAACCATATTAGAAAAGATACACATCCAAAAGAATCTAAAAGACTGCGTAAATGACCGAACAGATATACAAAATCTAAGCCATGTTTACAATACCATTATTTAAAGAAAAACACTAACACAACTCAAAATACATACCTACATATCTCCGGAAAAAACAGACTGACAACACACAGGCCATGTGAACAGTAAGGTATTTACAATTATATCATAACCATGTTCGTAAACCAAAATTTTGTAATCAAATTTTAACATGTATTGTAAATGTATTGTAAATACGTATACGTTTTTTAAAAGTGACATGTACTTAATGACAAAACTTTCAGGCAAAGCAAATAAAAACAACACGCCTGAAGAAGGTCCAACAACGAGGGCCGAAACGTAGCTAAAGTCATCATTTTGGAACCTAGTCCCACGAAATCTACAAAACTATACCTACACTAGAAGGAGTTTCACAAAAAAGAAGCAATACATTTACGTTCTATTTATCGCATATTTAAGTTATAACTGAAAATACGCAAATAGTGATATTTGTACTTATTAGAGAGTATTCTTCGCCCTTTGAACTTTTCTAGAGCGCATGACTTCTTTATCTAAATGCAACACTTCGTATATTTTGAAAGGATTGCACATGCTTAAGAATTTTCTTCCTTTTTTCATCAAGTGCATGATATGTCTAAATCGTTCGGTATAGTAGCCTATGTAATATCACTAATAGAATTTTCATTTCATTAAAGGCGAGAACAAGCAAATATATTATTTTAAACTAGTGCAAATAAGAATACGCACGAGTTCAGTATTTTAATATGTTCAATGTAAGCTATATTTTGACTCGGACAAGTTGTACATACTATAAATACAGTGTTTTTAGGTACATTATTTTCCATACCAAAACAAAAATATTTTTCTCGCAATATTAATGGTCGCCGATATTGTCTGAACTTTCTGTATCCGCCCACAGATGGGGCGCCAAGAGCCAAATACAAAAATTTGAACGAAGCAACTAAAACCATACGCATTTTCGGGTTTCAAGGGAATAGTTTCAATTTTGCAACATAGTTCGTCCAGTTCGATGGAATACCGCTCTTTTAAGTTTTTATCTTTAACAAAACCTTGTACAAAATATGGATGACGAGATTGTAAAAAAAATTCTTTAAAAATATTCTAAAAATTATATCTACTTTATTAACGGTACGGTAAAGCACTTTCGACCATTTAAAAGCCATCGAGTATCAGAATAAATTAATATAGAGATCAAATTTTGCAAGTATTCTTGAACTTGTAACGTAGGTATATTTTGGACATGAAAACTTTCCATTCGCATAGTGAGATTCGCGCAAATGTTTAGTATTTTTATTTCGTGTTGTGTTTGAAAACAGTTTAGTTCGTTTCCAGTTCGAAGCTGTTGACTATACCAAACACTTTTGTCTTGATTTTTGTGCACTTTGTAGAGTGTAGAAATATTTTGGGTACAGTACAGTTTTACTGGTGTACTCCTTTCTCGCACGTGTCTAAATTGATTCATTACTTTTTCAAACTGTCTTGTTAGTGAATTAAAAACTTTTGTATAATATTATAGTTTTCCCATTCTCCTTTTCAACTAATATGATTATTGTAATTAACTGACCTAATCTACTAAAAGGCTGGTGAAAAACTGGTATATAATAATTAATAGTAAAAAAGAATGTTCATTTACTTCCGTCACAAAGTTCAGTTGAAATGGCTAATAATATTACTGGAACAAAATATTACCTGCACATTACAAACTGTATCCTCATTTCTTTTTGGAAAATTACAATACTTACTATACTAACAGTTTTCAAGAAACTTTTAAACATATAATAGCAGTGTTCTTAGAATGCCTGGTTTGCAATTTACGCCTGCATGTACAGGTAACTTGACGTGTGCAAGACTTTGTGGGGTCCGCAATAATTGACCCTTACCATGTGACGTCACCAACTAAATGTCAAATGTCAAAAACAGCTGCTCGCGGACAGTTTTGCCACTGTTTGTATGGATATGGCGATCAAAAAGTTGATTTCAAAGTGTAAAAACAAAAAAAAATGTTTGGAAAACTGATAGTGCTCTTTGTAAGTGTGTTACGTTTGCCAGTAGTGCAACTAGGCCAGATGCAAAAAAAAATGCCGAGATTTTGCGCGGTGTATAGGTGTACCAATCGGAGCAACCGCGAAAAAGATGAAAAATACTTTGAATTTCCGGGAAATAGAGACAGATGAGGTCGCGAATTTGCAGAGGGCACAAAAAAAGGATATTTTGGTTAAATGCCATTCACAGGGAAGAATTAAAAGATGCGAAATTCATCAGTCTCTTTAGATCACTTTTTGACAGGTGAGATTATTAATTACATTATCGTATATTATTAACAAAATGTATATACTAAACATTGGACAGGATACCCAACTCCAGATAGTCAAATAAACCATCTAGATTATGCGCCCAGTCAAAGGTTAGAATATGTGTCAGTATCTAACGTTACATCCACAGCTGTTGCAAGGTATAATTTGAGAAGCAAAAAAGGCTTTGTAGGAGCAGCATAAATACAGTAAATAGGCAAGTGTATATTTTTCGATTTTATTCAGTCATCTAATTTGATTATAAAATACCTATTAAGTTTGTGTTTTCAGTTATTTAATATGTCATAAAATTGCAGGTTATAGAACCCAAAAATTAGGCTTTTTAAGATTACGTCATCCAATATGGCGTCCAGGGGGCAAAAAGCGCACGCATGGGACGCGCCTGCGAAACCCTGGAAACGGACGCGTGGCTGATAGAGTTGGGTCCTTCATGACCAAGTCGTTCAAATTGAATGACTCATGCCTTGATTTGGCTCAKAGCTCATGAATCAGCGTCGTTCGTGCGTCGTACATGGTTAACGGCTGACGACAGTACASGACGAGAAAACAGCATMACAGCATATTTATATGCTGTGGCGAGACAGGAGACACCGTTGTCACTTTCAATTCACGATCCTTATGAACGACTTGAATGATCCGAATCTACGCGATTGATTGAACGATTTGAATTTAATCGAATGTCCCAGCTCTAGCGACTGACGTTGGCATTAAGTAATGGGGTTTCTATGACAGCGCGCTAGAAGCTGCATCGTTTTGAAATTTGCCCCCTGGCAGTCGCTCAAAAGTCACGTGTTCTAAAAAGCCTAATATTTGAAAAAAACCATGTAAGTGAAATAATTATGCAAGCTTTACGGTAAAAATGCTAAAATAGGGTTTTTGGGTTATTTATTTTTTGACACCATAAATACGAATTAATACTGTTTATGATTTTTTGGATATGAATGACTATAATAACGGCTTGTATTGTAAATGCCTTACTTGCCGAGCGTAATCGCTTAAATTGTCAAGATCATAATGAAGCTAAAAACGTACTAAAACAATAAAAAGGCCGTTAAAAAACTCGTTAACATAACCTGCAACACTTAAGTATCCCTAAGACAATCAATAAATATTGTCAATATCGAAATATTGAGAAATATTCACAATATTATTGGGCGTGTGAGTAGAAATATTGATGTATTGTCAATATGGAAAATATTGATGGGTTGGACTGATGAAAACCAAAATATTTGCTAAATTGAAAATAAATATTGGCCGTTTGAAGAAGAGATTGAAAATCTTACTTCAGTTGGTAGTAAAAAGTGCTGACGCTACGTCAACAACACTGCGCTTATTTGTTTAAATTTATGTAGGTTATAACAATGCGACACTGCGAATTTGATGGACGATACTCTCACGAACTGTAAATAACGATGAGTCGCCAACACAAAAAAAATCGATATGCATTGCTATTAAGTTTTATTGAACACTTCAGACAGTTGCTTATGTTATGGAACGTCTCTTCAAAGGACTACACAAATAAGGATAAAAAATAGGACATATGAATTGTTGGATTTTTATACGAAAATTAAAAGAAATGCAACTAGAGATGACGTTAAGAAGAAAATTAATTCCTTAAGGACCAATTACAGGAAATAATTAAGGAAAATTAAAACTTCTAAAGGAACTGGTACAGGCAGCGATGAAGTATATATTCCTAAATGCTGGACTTCTAAAGAATTACGCTTTCAAAATGAGAGCTTTTTCACGATTTGACATCCTCACTCTGCCAGCGCGAAAACTGAACATATTGTCAATAAAAAATTGTGGTATGAGGCGACTACAGTTTGTAAATATTTATTGGCCATATTTATTGACAATATTTATTAATCCTCTAAGGCCCGCTTTAAGAGTTTTATTTCAAAAAATTTGAAATAAGCATTTTTGCTATCGTCCGCTGTAACTCTAAAAAAAACTTGCTTAAATAGCACAGAAACTGGGTTGGTTGGTTTACGATACTGACTATACTTAAAAATATGAAATATAACGAAATTAACATAACCAATTTCCGATCAATTAGACATTAACATCGCGTAACAGAATCAACCGCACACCGAGGCTCTACATAACGCCAAACTTATTTAAAAATGTTTGCATCTATCATTTATACAGTTTATGCAGACTTCAGCTATTTAGTTTATAGTGTAAACTAAAGTATCCAATTTAACGTTAGCGATATAAGAAATTCAAAACCTGTTAATACAGAGTTTATTATTAACCTTCTCGTATTGTACACCTAAAATATTTCTGATGACTGTCAAAGCTGGTTTCATCTATTTTTAATTTCTTACAGGGCACGTTGAGGGCACAAGTTCCGCGTGAGGCTGAAAATAAATAATAATTATGTTACCACGCTGCCTCGAACAGGTTTCCTGTTATTTCCATTGTTTCTTTTTTAACCTGAATACTGCTGGCATACTCATAAACAGAAGTCTTTCCTGCGCTCCATTGCATAACTAATTATGGTTTAAATTAAAAAATGTGTGCTTGGCAGAAAAAACGTAGCTATCAGAAAGGATCAACTCGTACCTATATGAATTACATGTGGTAAGTAAACACAAACTATGCGAAAGAGGTCCATACACTAAGTCGAAGCATGTTTCCATGTACAGACTATTATTACTGGCATATTCCGATGCGCTTTTTGTCTCTTGTTATTTAAAGTTTAGTCTACCTAAAATTACATAATTAGGTATTATTAACGGCAAAAGGATCTAACCATGCAAATTACTTACCGAAGTTTAGCCTTTTTGCCATGACATTTCTACTTTTATTTATACAGAGTTCCTACCACTAGTAATTAATATTTGTAAGTGCGTTTACATTCTCACTTTGAATGAAACATTGCGTATGTGTTAAAGGGATTCATAAGTATCATCACCATCTCTACTTTTTATTTCAGTAGATATACGTGATTAAACATTATTAAATTTTCAACAAAACATATTTTAATTTGAACTAGAAAATGAACGAAAACGCTGTAGAAGTTGTATCTAACATCCGTTGTACTGCTATCGTTGGGTCTTAATGGATTGGTTTACATTTTGCAACAAGTTTCGTACATGTTTATTATGCACTTTTATTAAAGTTATTGATTACTGTTTACCGCTTACTTACTACAAAAGAAGGTATAAGTCATTACCATTTGACGAAATAAGCTGCAAAATGTAAATGGATCTTCTGAAAAGCAAATTAATATGTGTTTCACGTTACATTAAACAATTATTTAAATAGAACTTCACGCTTTTGTAAGTACATGCAAAGTATAATATTTTATTGTTTAAAATTATAACTTCTGTATTGTGTACCGTGTACTTATATGAATGCATCTGTAAAAAGAGAATATTCTGAAAATCGAATCAGTACTAACTGGTTTTGACCAAAGTGAAAGTTAAAAATACTATATAAAAAGTTTTCTCGTTATTTTCTGTTAGGTTTGTTTTTAGTTTTTTTAAATTAACATTTAATAATTTTATGTCAAGATTTCATAGCCTGCATCCCGATATGTCAAAAATTTACACAAATAATGACGATTCTGCAAATAATATATATCTCAAATACGACATGATTAGAACGTCAAGTACTTAATGAAAAATAAAATACAGGGCGTTATAAATAAATAAGAAAGTTGGGTGCGCTCGAACAGCTCGAGCATTGATTACTCTAGTGTTTCTATATACGTATAAAGGGTACTGTCATTGATCATTGTATGTTACCTAGTAAGTGGAGACGGCGTGGCATCTGCTGCAGCAGCGTAGTGAAGTAGGGTTATTAAAATGCCAGGTTATTGCGTTCCCAACTGTAAACGCTTTCGCGAAACTTTCTGTTCACATTAGCAAACGAATCTAGTAACACTATGCTAAACGAATTTTATTCTTCATATCATCCGATGTATATGTGTTTTCACAAAAGGAAATGCAGTTGTGCTAGTTCTGGTGATCTAGCCGGGCAGTTAACAGCATCTCCATGACCTATCCACATATTCGGAAAGCTTTCGTTTAACTTCGCAGTTATGAGCAGGAACTCCATCGTTTTGAAACTAAAGTATCTAAAAGTGTCGTTAGCGGAATATGAATTAAGAGATTATCAATTATTGTTTCAAAAGATAGGTTCGAGTGTAAGGATCGCCATTGAAAAGAGGACCGCTAAGACGATTGCTCAAAATTTTAGGTATCGCAGTAGTGAAAATTGTATCTGTTCATAAATTGCTTCGTCAGAAAATACTAATAAAAATTTTAAGGAAATTGTAATCTTCACAAAACGCCCGTGTTCTAAATCGCCTCCTAGCAATTTCCCAGATGTAATTGGATGTTGTTCTAATGTCGTGCATAGCACTTATTTCATGAACACTTTAATGCAGTTTTCCTGAACTATTTTCTTAGTCTAATACACATCTCAACTGCTTTCAAACCTACCCAATAGCCTTTGGAAGGAAACAGATTCTCGTTGACATCTTCTATTCGGAAAGCGTACACCATACATTCTGGAAGCTAACAACGGATTTTGATCACATTTCCTAAGAACAAAGACCATATTAGTCAGCTTGCAATTCGTAAGACATTTTGAAAAATTACCAAGAAACGCACAATTTACCCCTATCTAAGTTTTGTAAACACTTATATTTCTTAATAGACAACAATCGCCAAGTGTCGAATGCCGCGTGTTTACTTAATTAATACCTATTGACAGTTTTTCGCAAACACAATCTAATACCATATTAAAGGGATTTATATCTGCTGACATGTTGTTTTCCGGGCTGATTCCCACTTTGTTTATTAGACCTTGACGTTTCGACACTCATGTCGGTGTCTTCCTCAGAAGTAGCTCTGAAACTGACGTGTCCTAGCCTGCTCGGTTATTTATACTCGTCCGCACGTTACGCATGACCGGTTTCCAGATTCCAGGTAGGTCGATGCCCCGGTCTCGGTTGTAATTGTGCGGGTTCTTCCTCGACAGCATTTGTATTCCTCGAATTTGATGATGTGGCCAGTCTCCATTCGATGTTCTGCTACAGCCGACCTATCACCTTGCCGGTCTCTGGTGTCCCTCATGTGCTCCTTGATTCTCGTGTTGATGTGCCTTCCGGTTTGCCCGATGTAAACCTTCCCACAGCTGCATGGGATGCTGTACACACCTTGTGTTTGTAGCTCCTCAGTCGTCGAACGATATTTCGGAAAGACGTTAGCTATCTTTCTCGGGGCGGTGAAGATGGTGTTTATATGATGTCTTCTCAACAGCCGTCCGATCTTATCTGTACATCCATTGACGTAGGGCAGGTATGCCGRAGCGATGTGCTCCTCTGGTTCCTTCCTCCGTGGTTGCTTGTTGATAGCCCTCTCAATCTGTGCCTTAGGATATCCGTTCTTCTGTAGTGCACTGCGTAGATGTTCTAATTCCTCTTCTAGATGGTCTGGTACGCTGACTAGCTTCGCCCGCTGTATCAGCGTGTTGATGACTCCTTGTTTTTGGGCGGGGTGGTGGTGTGAATCTGCATGCAGGTTGCGATCCGTGTGGGTTGGCTTCCTATAGACCCGATGTCCTAGCGTGCCGTCTTGTTTCCTGGTCACCATCCTCCCCTTCCTGGATTGAGAGGTCTATCAACAAGCAACCACGGGGGAAGGAACCAGAGGAGCACATCGCTGCGGCATACCTGCCCTACGTCAAGGGATGTACAGATAAGATCGGACGGCTGCTGAGAAGACATCATATAAACACCATCTTCACCGCCCCGAGAAAGATAGCTAACGCCTTTCCGAAATATCGTTCGACGGCTGAGGAGCTACAAACACAAGGTGTGTACAGCATCCCATGCAGCTGTGGGAAGGTTTACATCGGGCATACCGGAAGGCACATCAGCACGAGAATCAAGGAGCACATGAGGGACACCAGAGAGCGGCAAGGTGATAGGTCGGCTGTAGCAGAACATCGAATGGAGACTGGCCACATCATCAAATTCGAGGAAGCACAAATGCTGTCGAGGGAAGCGAGATTCTGGCCGAGACTGTACAAGGAAGCCGTCGAAATCCAGAAGAACCCGCACAATTACAACCGAGACCGGGGCATCGACCTACCTGGAATCTGGAAACCGGTCATGCGTAACAACGCCCACGCGTCTGTGACCCGGACGAGTATAAATAACCGAGCAGGCTAGGACACGTCAGTTTCAGAGCTACTTCTGAGGAAGACACCGACATGAGTGTCGAAACGTCAAGGTCTAATAACCAACGTGAGAACCAGCCCGGAAAACAATATGTCATCGACAACAACCACGGAAGCCTTCAAACCAAATTTATATCTGCTTATAACCATGTAAAAATATTGATACCGTTTGGCGTTCTATTAAAAAAAAATCAAGTTACCTAAATTGCAATATGTAAATTGAATTGCCAAAACCGCACAGTTCTTGTTTTTTTTTATCTTAGATGGAATTGGCGATTTTCTTACGCACTGAAATACATAATATTTCACAAAATGACAGATAAGAATAAAACGTTCTATAAAAGACCACAGGTATACTTAATAAAGTGACTTTATAAATCTAGTGTATAAGAAATTCAAATGCAATAATACGAGTACAGACGGCAGTGGCGGCCCGTGACCCACCTAATTGAAGGGGTTCAGTATTATTCCCCGAAAATTAATACATAGCAATTTATGTCTTTAAAATATTTAATTATTAATACCGTTTACATCTAAGAATACAATATACCTTACAACAGCTACTTAATTTTTTAAATTAAATTCTGGTATACTGTCTAACAAAGCTCTTGGTTTGTAGACACTTCCCTCATTTAAGTCACCCGTTACTGATAACGTTGCCGATAAACTTTCTTTCAATTAATAATTTTCAACGGAGACTTTGCTAAGTATTTATATGGTTAATCATAATAACAGCTATTTATAAAAAAAATGTATTAATAATGGCAAGTTTTCATGCGGTTGACGTAAAGGTTGTTATATATATGTAGTTTAGGTTTTTACTGCAATAAATACAATTGCAATGTTTCACTATTTTCTATTTTTTTTTATTTTCTTAAACAATAAGAAAGTGTATAAAAATAGCTATACGCTAGTACCGTTGTCTGAGTATTCAGATCTGAAAGTTAACGCTGCAACCTATTCTATTTGCTACAAATGTACTAATGCGGCAACACTGACTGTAAACGCACAGCCGAGAGTCCAAAATGCCCATATGTAAGCAAATATTGCAATATTAGTTCGGGTGGAATGGTGCGGTAATCATGGCAGCGAGATATAGCAACTGTGAAAAACCGTGGTCGTAAAGGCTTGCGCCCGCGTGCGTAAACTTAATTGCCTAAAAGCCTGCAAAAAATAAGAAAAGCTAGTTGCAGTTAGGAAGTTAAAGCAATATGCGACGTAGTTACACATACGTGATACACATTAATTGAATTTAATTTTCTTTGGCAAGAGCCGCAACTGATAGAGGGCGTTCCATGTAAAATAGCAAAGTTGGTATGCATTTCATGTATAACCGGATGTCCACCATATTTTAATATGTGCAGCCGTGAGTTTGCTGCAGATTTTTCTTTTATATTTTCAGCAGTATAGGAGGTATAAAAACACGTTAAAGAATTGTATAGCCTTCTAATAATGCTGAGCACCATAAATGTATACGTAATTTAGAAAATTTACCGTTTTCGCACGGTTCTGCTTGGTGCATCACAATTTTCTGTATAATCACTATAAACGGATATCCTATAGTAGTATAGTAGCAATAACCCACCCAGTATGTCGGAAATGGTTTGTCACATTGCAAAGTTTTACGACTTACAGCCTTTCAGTTAGAGATGGAGTTTTTACTAGAAGCAAGGACAGATATATTAAGAATTATTTCCAATGTTTGTAATTGTAAGTTCCGGCTCCTGATTGTATTATATTAAACAAGCTTGTATTCAGATAAAGTTTCAACCTATATATTTAGGTAATTTATAATTGACAAATTGGCATTAAATGAATATGATATTAACATAAAATGTATCTATGAGTTTGTTCCGTTGCTATTATTATGTGTATGGTAAATGTGAAGGTGTATGTATGTGTGTGTGATGGTGATAGGCGGATGTGTTTATATTAAGAACATAAGAGGCATGTTTTTTAAGTAAGTACCGTTTTGGATTTAAAAAAAGACGTGCAAAGATATCGCAATAATTTTATCTTACATGAAAGCCTGTATCTTAATCTACTTTTCTACATAATTTCCGTGAATATTGAGGCACTTGTCATAACGTGGCACCAGTTTTTGAATGCCCTCCTCATAAAATTCTGCCGCCTGGATTGCACGACGCAGATTGTTCAATGTCTTACAATAAGACGCTGCATTGATTGTCTCATTACGAGGCAGAAACTCCAATAGCAATACTCCTTTTCTGTCCCAAAAACTGTGCACATGATTTTCCGGGCAGAAATTGTTTGCTTACACTTCACTTTTTTGGGAGATGATGAATATCGCCATTCCATGGATTGTTGTTTTGATTCTGGTGTGACGTAGGCCACCAGTAACAATTTGGTCTAAAAAATCTTCACTTTCATTGTGGTACCGCTCAAGGAAAGTCAATGCACTGCCTAAACGTTGGGTTTTGTGCAAATCCGTCAACATTTTCGGAACCCAACGTGAACACAATTTCCGGTAATTCAAGTTCTCGGTCACAATGCGATACAAAACACTACGAGAATATTGAGGAAAGCAGTCGCACAATGATGAAATTGTAAAGCGTCTGTTTTCCCTCACCTTTTCGTTCACTTTCTGCACCAAATCTTCATTAACGACCGAAGGACGCCCATTCCGTTTTTCATCAAGCACATTTGTGCGGACAGCTTTAAATGCTCTCACCTATTTGCTTACCATTCCATCACTCATAATGTTTTGTCCGTAAACATCACAGATTTCACGATGAATATCGATCGGTTTTACGCCTTTAGCACTAAGAAATCGTATAACAGCCCGTACTTCACAATCGGCGGGACTCACGATTGTCGGAGGCATCTTAAACACTCAGTAAACAACGTATACAATGAAGAATCAAACTGTAATGGCGTCAGTGCGTAGACAAGAGATGTAGGTAACCAGCGCGCTTGCGCGGAACGCCGACCGTAGCGCTGCGGCGGCGGAATCGCAAAACGGTACTTACTTAAAAAACATGCCTCGTATATGAAGTCAAGATTTAGAACAGACTTAAAAGCTACAGATAATTTGAGCTTTTACTAAATTTTACTAAGCTGTTTGAACGATTTCATTCTAATTCTGCTTCACTGTGTCGCTGCTTTGTTAACATACTTCTCACATCTGTACTAAGGCAAAAATTTTGCTAAAGAATCTTACATAATTTTCGGTAATCAAAGTTGTGCTCTCTGCTTTTCAGGTAACATTTGCACTGCACTCTGGCATTCGCTAGTGTGATTCAAGTATGAAGCTACTCCGTTTCCTGCTTCTGAACGAACCCGAACAGTGAATGTGACATTCGCGCAACATAATTATATTACATTCGGAAAATCCGGCAAGGAAAGGATAAGTTGGGGGTGAATATACTGCCTGCACGCACAAAACCTATTCCATAAGCGTCATAATGGAATCTTGTTGTAGACCGCGATAACACTGTATGTTTACAGTATATTCGTTGAACTGAAATGGTACTTTAAATCGAAATAACGGGTGTGCTTCGCATGAACGCTTCTCACAAATCATACTTTATGTAGATGACAACGGAAATAAACCAATGTCAACCATATTTGTTAGCTTTGGCATACATATGCGTTTCTCATGCTTTTTGTGGAACGAAATATATTTGACGGTGTATTCCATAGTGAAGTGTTTACATTGGTCAAAATAAGTTTCAAATTAGTATGCTCTGTTTATCATAAGATATTAATATTCTCACAATACACAATACATCTTCACTTTACAGGCTTTATTTCTTAACTAGGCACGTTTACAAAATATGTTTCAAATAAAAGTGTATTGATTTCGTAGAGATTAGAAAACAACGTAGTTTGTTTTTTTTTATTTAACTGTGTCCTTGAAGGTCATTTGAAAATAACTTTTCTTTTTTGATGACAACCTATTTTAAGACGTTTTTATTGGCTATTTTTCCTATGTGTTTATCCGCTCGGTTCTTACAAATCTTGCAATCGATTTTAAACTAACTTCCTGATTAGCTAGAGACTTGAAACTTACATACCGTGGAACTGTATTACAATGCAATATTAACTCCCTTTTTGCCTGCCTGATACATATTTTTGTCAGTCTTAATAAATAAAACACCTCGTTCATACACCGAACAAAATTATGAATATAACCTTAACGGTCGTATTAGCTTGACAAAACCAATTCTCGGTTCTCGCAAGTATAATAACTATAAAACATTTATGTAAACAAATTGGACTAAATTTAAAGAAAGCTTAGACAAACTAGTAAAAGTTCAAAGCAATGACGCACATAATAACATTGACCAAAACATAGATCTGCAATATAAGAACACACGACATAGCTCAATACCACATTTCAAAATTATTGACCAATCCTATCAAAATCAGTAAATTCATAAAACACTTACCAAACAACAAAGCTCCCAGCCCTGATTAAATACTGAATCTAGCACTAAAAAGTTTATCCAAAAACACAATTATACAAATAATGTACGTCATTAATACTATTTAAAACTCCAAAATACTGGAAAAATACAATTGTTATTCCCATATACAAGAAAGACACGACCTATTTAGCAATTTTGGCAAAATTAATAAAAAATAACACACAAGACTGACGAAATATAACGAAACGAACAATAAAAAAAACTAATCAGGATCATAACGGACGCTCTTCAAAATTTTAACGTAGGAAAAGTTACAGTAATGTCTAATGGATATCCAAAAAGCATTTGACATTACATGGGTAAATGGACTAATTAATACACAAAATGACAAGACTAAATGTACCGACATATCTAACTAGGTTAATTTATTCATATCTAACAAAAAGAACAATTCAAGTCAAAATTAAAAACGACATTCGAAAAAAAACAATCAGGAAAACCGCAAGGGTCCATTCTTGGTCGAACTCTCTTTAAATACTTTATAAACGACATCCCAACTATTGAAAGAACACACAAGCAGCAAAGCTACAAAATCATATTCATGTCGACCAAAATGAAAATTTCTAGATTAAAAAATCAAACTAGTCGCCTACAAGGCCGAGATACTACTCGGCGTTGGTGTGTTCATTAGCGAATGAAATACTGACTGTAATGAGTCGTATTGTCATGTGCATTTGCAGCTGGGTTAGAGCAGCTGTTTTGCTAATGCGAGCACATTTTACGTAACCACAAAAATAAATTAGCTTTCTTCCGGGGGTGCAGTAATTCATAATGCAAGAGAAATACTTCGATATTTTAGACAATTTTATTACGTAGTAAAGGTGAACTATCTTCTTTTCTGGTTTAACTAATAATTCCTGAGGGTGCTATGAAATTTTTCTGAACGTATAAAGTAGGCTTCTATCCGTAATCCATAAAAAAACGATTACCGTGTTTTGTAATATTCTTTACAATAATAGTTATTTTATTAAACTTTGCCTTAATGTGTAGAACATTTTGATAAATTGGTTTTGTTACTATTTTTACTTTAGTTCAAGAAGTATTTGTCAGTTCATCAAACAGAATAAATATTAAGGGGTATCAATCACCAACTTTCTAAAGAGATCTTCAATGATTGTCTTAAGACGGTCTATATCACTAATATCAATACCAAAAATCAAATTAAACCCCGGTAAGAGTTCATTTTCACTTTTAGTACTAAGCATTCACTTATAAAGGTGTACTTCTCAGTAACCATTGATAAACCCTTTTTAAAATACCCAGGTATAATCGAGCAATAGAAATTTTGCATTTTAATTTTATATTTTAATTTACCAACCGTATGCCTCTTTAAAGAATCGACCTTCTACAACCTTCTCTAGAACTTCTAAGTTACAATTTTTTTAAATAACATAACTAATCCTAGCACAACTGACTTCATTCTATACTTCTTTAAAACAATAATCAAACCTCACAGTCTTTTATGAAGTACTGCATTTTGCTTTCACTAACAATCCTGCACACTTCTTGCGTAGGACCCTCTGAACAGCATCGGAAGATACATAAATACATGTGATAGTTACGTATGAAATATATTAAAAAAAAAAATATCTGTAGCGTCCTATCTGAAACACCAGGACTATACATTCCACACTAGCATTACATGAATCTTTAAAAAATTCTCCGTAATAACGAAAAACTTCGCTTTTCTCCCAAGGATAAAGAAGTTGAATGATGTTCAAACGGACCCCTTATCTTATTTAACAACTACCTCGAAAAAAAAAGAACCGATCCCTTCAAAAAGACGTATGGGCGATGATGCTGAAGCAACTAACAATTGACACGCGACCTTCCGAGGTGTCAGTGTATGGAATATTCAGTATTTTTATTTGACCTTATTTTTATTTTGCACTTCTATCACCGACAAAGAAATGGGCATCTGTTAAATAAAAGCTCACTTTGTTGCCTCCCCTATACTTCTAATTATCTTTCGAAGCAGGACCACTTCATTCACGCCAGTGTATATACCAAGCACGCGAATCAGAGCGTTAAAAATAAGTTTCGTTAAAGAGGCAGCACGCAGTAATTAAAATTTTAATCTTTCAAATGCGAATTTAACAACTTCAGACCGAGTTTCCGGTCTCTGCAATGCCGCCGAAAGCGATCAATTCGTCTTCGTCTTGCTGTGCGCGGCCCGAACTGCAATGGATTTTTGACTGACATATACCTAATTAATCTGCGTGTTCTTTCAAATGTCCTACTTTACAGAACATTGCCTTCTGCATTATGACTCTTAAATAAGTTAATCTTTTAATGAGGCTATCGTTTCATAATCTGAAACGTATTCATTTTTCGAGTTGCTTAATTCACCTACCAGTACTATTAAACTATCGGTGTTTCTCTTATATTTATATACTGTCGCACCATATACAAAATACAGGTACATAAAGTAACTAATAAAACGTTGTAGAAGATAACAGTATTTAAGCAAAGATACATGAAATGTACTTTGTTGCTTGGGGCTAAGACACAGATCTCTAAATAACTGGATGGCGCATAAGTCATTCAAAACTGTGATAAGTAAAAACCCTTTGCGCCACCATGCCGCTGGTACTCGTACTATCAATTTAACGGCGCGTTCAAATTTTAGGTTAGATCCTTAACTATATAATATGGCTATGAGTAAACGTAACATCCAGTTTGTACGGCACATGTTTCTCACTCAAACACTACAACGATCATCTTTTGGAAATTTACAGACAGGTGATGAGCTTACGATTTTAACAGTCAATCATTAACGTCATATTTATCGCAGAAGCGAACCTTTGTCAAAATTTTAGTGCAAGGACCAGCGGCTAGAAGCGCTAAGGTGGCTTAAATCTATCACAAATAATTTACATGCATTTTGGTATGTAAGCGACATCCAGTTATTTAGAGATCAGTGGGTTAAGACCTGGTAGGGTCTTCGAGTCTATGTATTATACTGATTTATGATCGACTACTTGCACACATATTATGTTCACAGGAAGTGGAACGAAAACAAAAATGATAACACAGACGTTAACAGTGAAATTAATTAAGGAATATCGTAGAACTGAATACAAATAAATTGGAAAAATATTATGATGTGGGCAAACCAGCGCCTATGGATTAGGCAACTAGACTGACTTTCAACCGGTTGCTAGTAGGTTTGTTGTGGTCGAACGTTCAGAAAAGTTCAGTGAAAGACAACGAGATGACTAGTCTAGACTATTCTAAACAAGCGAGAATTCAAGTAACTATCTTAGACAAGCGAAAAGGATGGACACGGCATGTAATGAGCTTAAATGCTAGCAAACGGCACAGATTGGCAGTGGCGTGGTGGTGTACTAGCGTGAATACTATATGCACGTTAGTATGCCAATCTGGTTGGCAGAAATAAGGAAATTTAACCTTCACCACTCAAAGTATGCCGTGAATTGAATTCTGTTAGTATGTACTTGTGGAAGCTGATTTTTTTTCTCTCCAACGCTTACACCTACAAGCTGGAGTTGGAGAACATGGGGCAAAATCTAGGGAGTTTGATAAGACCTCTCAGGCGCAGTTGGTAACACTTTCGGTATAAGCGTCAAACGCTTTGTTAGCTATCCCTATATTTCCTTATCTAAGTTGACTATAGCGAAGTGTAATTGTTTGAATAGTAGCTAATTGAATGAGTAGTGTTGGAATAGTGTAGCTAGTAGTGTTCGGTACTACCAAATAAAGTAGGTTAGAAAACCAAATTTTTCAAAACTGCACACATAATATTCTCTGTGTGACAATACTGCTTATGAATATCCTTTCGGGGTTACCCCAGGCAGGTGGAATTATCGCATCTTAATATCTGAAAAACAAAAAAAATAATGAATTCATCACTGCTCAAATTCAATAATTATACAGATTACTTTTTGTTGACGTTAACTACCTTAATGCAGGTAAAAATAGATTTGGTTCATTACTTGTCATAAAACATACTACCTGAGATTTTTCTCAATAGATAAGCTTTTCAAATGTAGTAAAAGGAGCACAAAAGTGCCAAGCGCTTTCATCTGAAGGTTCCAGTGCAAAACAAAGCCAAGAGCTGATAGCCAATAAGTTCCGCCGCAGGAATCTATGGCTAAAATATTATACCTTTCAGTACATGAACAATAATAGTGCCAAATAGAAAGGCCATCTGTTTTGGCTGGCAAGCGGGACTCCATGATTCAAGGGTTTTTTCAGCTCATCAGACGGAAAATACCGACTCGCTATCAACCCAGACAGAACACTTTAAGTACCTACGCCAAGATTAAGGGCGTGCCCAGAAGTCCTTTTTGGGGAGGACAAATACTGGGGATGGGGGTCTGGTTGTTATGGAATACCCCCAGTAAAGCAAGGATGCAGGGATACTTTCCTCGAAAAATTAAAAAAAAGAAACTGTAAATCTTATTGTGGAACAATTTTTGGTTTTGTCTGTGAAATGTACGATCTAGGAAGGGGCAATTGCCCCCAGTGTCCCCTGTTTAGATCCGCTCTTGGGCAACGTGTACAAACTATACCAGTAATAAAAGAAGCGCAAATGTGTACAAAAGCTACTTTTTCCTAAAATTGTCATAAAAATACTATTTCTAGGCTGGAAGGCCATGGGTCCCTTTTAAACATTACTGCAAGAGGTTTACAAGAGGTAATTGCCTGTTACTGTGTGAAAAATTATTATCTGCGAATTGTCTAATAGTTTCCAGATATTAATTGAAAATTGCCGGTTAGTTGTAACACTATTGCAGAAAATGAAACCATTACGTACGACACTAGTGCTTTAGCAGTTAAACCATTATAATAGAATCTGCCATACATAAAAGAATTTACAAGTTATTAGTTTCAAGGTTAAACGCTGCAAATACGTAGCTCGAAAGTTATACCAAAATAAAGGAACCAAACTTTTGTACAACTTTATAAAATAAATACCCTAACTTTTAGACAGTGAACACTGAACACTGCTCATCGCTTGCTTCACTCTAGGAAACATAACGGTTGTAATGTATGAATAACTACAGAAAACTTCCGAAGCCCGACATACATAACATGCTTTGAAGAAAGCATTACTTAAAAACATTGTTATTGTCTAAGCGCATGTAACATATCAACCAATTACGTTTAACTGCTGACCTGCCAACGTTATGAAAGTTATTTATTTTTGTCCTCCAGTGAAGTAACAACCCAGTCGAGACAAGATCGGGAAAATTAGAAGCAATTTTCCCGCGAGTCGCTTGACACTGCAAATAATTAAACCCTTACGAAACCGCTCCCCTTCTGAAATAATAACTAGGTTTTCTTGGTGAGAATGAACAAGTAAATTATGCAGGTCTTGGCCCTATGGGAGCCGAAATTACACGCTATGGCATAATTGATACTCAGAAAGTGGTAGTGGTGAAGGAGAAATAGCTATTTTGAAAATTAGAGCTGCCTGCGGAGATTGTTCAAGTATCTAAGGAGAAGCTAAATTGGATTTAAATTTTGAGGTATTCTGCGATATTAATATTTTGTAACGTAATAAACTATAATCTTAATAGGTAGCATATTAAAATTTAGTTCAATATTTTTCTCTTTACCGCAGTCCTTTAAATTAAAATAATAGTGTGATCACATTTCATTGACCGATTGGTTAATTTAAACAAATTATATACCTACATAGTATGTAGGAGAATGGTATCAAGGGAGGGGATACACGAGATTACCATCCTCAAATATCTATTAAAAGAAATTGTGAGAACGGTAACTTCTAAATCAGAGTTCATATCCATCGCAAAAAAACTGAAAAGCTTAAAAGCTGAGCAAGAGAAAAAGTTGTTTAAAAAGCAAAACCTACCAAGCGTAGATGAAAGACAGTCAAACAAATTTACACAATTTTGAACAAAAAGTAAACGTATGTGTCACAACCTTAAGTCTTAGCTTACGGTAATTATAATAAGACAAAATATATCTTTCTGGATATATTGTGTAGMATGTAGCCAGAGCAGCGAATMATTATAAAATTCAGTTTTAATCAGAAAATCATTGATAAGATTGCATATTCTAAATGTCAGTAAAGTTGTTACAGTCGGATCATGCACTTGATAGATAAAAGAACATCCAAAAGTATGTAATACTTTTAAAATAATAAAGTTATGTGCAATACAAAAGTTCGTATACTTATTATCGTTGGATAACACTCAGCATAACGAAGATTGGAATAGTATTATAGCAAAAAGCCATTCACGGTAATTAAACCACAAGGTTTCGTTTTATTATTCACTTTTATTATGAAAATAAAATGCATGTCTATGCTGTACGGTCTACACCTCAACCAACTGCAGATAGATCTATTTCGCTATCATTACAGTTCATCAGTGCAGATTAAGTCTAGTGCAGACAGCACGGTATAGAACTGATTTTGCCTATATAGGTACCAAAGCAATGGCCACTTCCTTTAGGAAGTAGTACCCGTTAAGGCAGCTAGGTTGCTTTGTCATCATGTCAGTGTAATGCTGACAGATGACATTGCCATCTAAATTCTTACTTTCAATATGTATTAAAATATGTAATTTAAAGTAGAAAAAGATAATTAATTTCCTAATTTTAACACAACCAATCGAAGGTGGTGGGCTTATATGTCCGTTCGTCCGTGGATAGGAGATCTTGGCTCCTGACCATCACATTTACTTTTGCTTTTACTAACTGGTAGCTTATGGTATGTAGCATGGCCACCTTTAAGAGGTGACCATGCATGTAGACATGTCCAAACAACATTATTTTAGGGTATGATTACTAGGGTGCTGCTCCCGAGGTCAAAATGTCCATGTTTCATAGATACTCAATGTGATAGCGTATGTGAAATGTTGAGTAAGGGTATGCCCAAGAGTAACGTGCCCATGAAGCGGTGTCTGATTAGGGGCCTCCCCTAAGAAGAATCATATTTTAACAAAACCGTTAGGGTATAGTGATGGACCTCCCTCCAGCCGAATTTTTTGTTTTTTTCGTTCGCAGGCATTCTCGATGCGTTTCTGTGCGAATAGCTTGCAGTATTTACATTTGCTATCATTCCCGATCATTTTAGCCATTAGTATTTCAGTTGTTTTTAAGTGACAACGGCGCGACGTTTAAGATGAACACCAATGTAAATATTAATGTAAGTAAAATTTCAAGAAACAGATTACGTTTTGTGTTGCGAGTGTCGTTTGGTAAGTTTAGTAAACAAGGAAGTTGAATACCTACGATATACGAGACACTGGCTATAGCTAAGAGATGTTCACTCAAGTATTTATCAATTTTTCAATTTAGTCCTAAAAACAAATTGGGTGGAAACACCCTTTTTCGACAAATACTAGCAAACTACTGCAAATTATTGTTAGAACGTCTACATACCGTGAATGCAAGACATGCGAAATATGGCGGGCATTTTTCTTTGATCTCTGCTTGTCTCCTATAGTTTGCGAACGCATATAAATAAACGTTTGATGTATTCCCTGCTTTAGAAACACTACCCACCAATTGCGTTATATTCTAAATTGTTTCTTACAAAATTTTGTACACTTTTGTTTCCTTTTTACTGATAAACCGGTTTTCATTTAGACAATAAATAAAAGCAAAGTTAATGAACGATTAATGTCAGTTATAAAAGCATATGTGTGTTTTAGTTTCAGTTTTCCTCTCCGAACCATCAAAAAGATACGCTGTTAGTACGTAGAATGTTATTTTGATTAACTTAGAATCGTATATTTAATCACGAATCTGAACGGCTCAAAGTTGGGATAGTATTACAAGCAACATGAATTTAACTGCCATTTACATTGAACAGAAAAAGGTCTGCACGAATATGAAAAGTAACAGGAAATATGATTAATGATGCTGCGTTACAACTTCTTTGCTAGTGGTTTCTTTATAGATTGCGATTTCTCCAATCCAGAGTTTCTTACATCATGGTATAAGGACTCGGCTGATACTTACCTATTAATCGCAATCTTTATGTAACAGAAGTAATTATTAATAACGAAAATTGCGACGCTGGTATTTGACTATTCCTCTAAATGCACGCGATTAATATTACTTAAGGCACATAGAAATTGCCTAAAAAGACGAATATGCAACGCAATGTCGAATAGTATACTCGCATAAACTTCAAACGAAAAATTTGGCATATGCGGTTGTTTGATTGCACTTCTTTTGATCTAGCCAGCTTTGGGAATGGCTGTTTGTCCCTTTACACATATGTACATGTAATTATTTAATAGACGGGGACTATAAAAAAACCTCATCTGTCTACAACATAAGTGCTACCGGTCTTTGGCTATTTAGCAGGATTAGGCCAACATGCTCATCGTGAGTACGAGCCAGCACTTTCTATACTGATCCATTAGGGTTCGTCAGCTATAAGTGCCAACCATCCTCAGTTTCTGATCTTCCTTGGAACTGTTAGGTTAGATCACTGGCGAGATATTGCATCATTTCGTTTTCTGGCGACTATTTCAACCCAATTTCGTCTGTGTTGCGACAATAGTTATTTTTTGATTCTACTCGCCATTGTCGTTCCGCTTGGGTTGAAATAGAAGAATTCTTCATTTTTATAGTCCCACTTTGAAAATTTCTGCTTTGGAATGAAGTTATTTTCGTGCCCTGCGTAGATTTTCCGAGCAACTTCTGCATAAAAGGTCTCCATTTTGATTGTTGCTGTGTACCTACCTATGAAGTTAAGAAAATTAATCGCGGTGGGACGGAATTTTTAAAGAGCTTTGTGTAGGAAAAATTTGTTTAAAGCCTAATAATTAACGGCTGTCTGTTTTGGTTAGCAAGCTGGACCTCGTGAACGGTTTCGCTGTTTTTTCAGCTCTGCAGACGAGGATACCAGCTTGCACCAGCCTGCCAACCAGACGGGCTGCACTAAGTACTCAACCGTACATATGATGATCATCACAGACAACCGTAAATTATTAGGCTTTAATAGACATTTTTCGCCATGTTTTAGTAGATTTCTGCCTTTGAAGCATCGAGATCCCTGCACATTTGTGTTCTATTTCTAGTTTACATCATGCGTATGATTGAGAGTATTTAGTGAGGCCCGTCTTTGTTGGTTGGCAAGCTTGTATCCTCGTCTGAAGAGCTGGAAAACAGCGAAACCAGTCACGGAGTCCAGCTTGCCAACCAAAACAGACATGCGTTAGTTATTAGGTGCCAGGGTTCACGGTTTATGCATAAAAGAACCAAACTACCTTTTTTTGTCAACGTGACGTATATTAACGATCAAAATACAACTCGCTATCTTGACATAGATACATATGAAATATCTGTTTAAGTTTCAGTAACTGCTCCAGATTATGCAGCTGGTGACGCTACATCCACTCCCCTGCCAGTGATGGAATCACGATGAGATCTGGAAATCTAACGCGCCTTCTGGACCGTGTCGTTTGTTCCTTAACTCTCAGGTCGGCTTCTTTGCGCTGCAGGTTACTTGCAGCTGGTATATCCGCCGGAGGCTGTGGTTCTTCCATTACCGTATATGCGGGTTTGACTCTGTTCACAGCCACGATGAATTCGCCACTTCGATGTGCGATCTTAAGGTTGTTCGCGCTTCTGCTTATGAACCGGAAGGGGCCTTCGTATGAAGGGTCAAACATTGCTTTAGGGGAATCTCTTATGGCAAAGACGTGAGTGGTAGTCTGCTGATGTCGCTGCTAAATCGTCTTTCCAGGCGGATCGTATTTCTAGCAAAATCGCAGTCAGCACTTCGGTCCACCGCGTGGTTTGGTGACAGCGCATTGCTGCTTTTAGCTGGCTTCATCCGCTTCCACAGGACCAGTGCCAGGGTGCAGGGCACCCGCCGTAAGTTAACTATCCATCCCTATATGATTATCTTGCTAATGCGTGATTTAATTGTATTGCCGTGTTGCGTTTTGATTGGCTGTCCGACTGGTCTAATTAAACGTGCCAGCCTTGTCCGTCACCTAGAGCTCGAGTGGGATAGTGGGAAGAAAGGGCGAGAATGTGATATAAGAATAATATACAAATTATTTAACGCTAACTTTCTCTAAATAGGATGCTACAGTAGCGATGCGTAAATGTCTGTAAACTCATGTGCGCATGAGAATTATTTTATACTTATATACATTCCATCAAGGGCGCAGCCAGATTTTAGCGTCGTGGGGGGGGGGGTTACCTTACAAAGAAATAAACTTGCGACCAGTGGCAAGAGGGGATACCTTGCATAGGCACCCTGCTGCCGGCCAGCAGGGTAGTGTCGGATTCTTACTGGCTAAAACCCCTCCCTCTTCGTCTTCATTAAAATTTGGATATGACTGTATTAGTTCCTTTTCAATAGAGCATATTGCCAATGCTTTAAGTCAGTCCTGACCCATAGTATTGCGTGAAAACGTTTAATTCTCTTTAATTTTGAAAAACACCGCTCGCTCTCGACCGTCGTCATTGGAATAGTACAAATAATTTTTAAAAGTTTAATAGTTTCCGGAAACACGCTGCCCAAAATTATTTTGCATCAAAAACTGATAAACATGAACGGCTCCATTTACATTTCGAAAATCTTCTCGGTGATATTTGGGGGGGGTCAAACCCCCCAACCCCCCCTGGCTACGCCCATGCATTCCATGCATTTTCCCTTGCCTAAGTAAGTACAACCTATATCTATTGAAATTAAAACTAAAACAATTTTGCTTAAGCTCAAGCAATACACACGATTCTGATTTCCGCGCACAATAATTCTTTAAATTATCATTGCAATATTGTCTATTGGCATGTCAAACATTTTGTTTTTTCATTCATCTATTGTATTACTCGCTTATGGGGAACTGTAAAACGCTCCTACCATAGATTAACTAAGAAAGATGCCCGTTGTAAATGCACCGCATTGCCACAGAACCGTAGTGTATGGTCCTCAATAAAGAGGACGAAAGAATGTCCAAATCGCACGATATTACATCGCAAATGTTTTGTACCGTACTTCCCACCCACCCGTTATTAGCTTGCGGAGCGTGGGAGGCACAATCCTACCTCTTCTGTCATATACAAGCTAGTCTGCTACCCACCAAAATATTATGTGGCGTAGGGCACGGTTGCATAAAACTCCCAACAAATTTAAAGTTGCTTTAATGTAAATGGTAATAAATACAAATGTCTGTTTCTTACAAAATAGAACAATCCTGCCTTCAAAACAAGTGAATAAATAAGCTTTATTACATACCTACCGAAAATAAAACAAAATTAACATTAAGTAATAATAAGGAAACGCAATATCTGCTTCTTATATAGGGTGTGTCATTGGTACTTTGGAATCCTAACTTAAGACATAGTTAGTGTAAAGCGTTTCACCAAAACCAAGGCTCATAAATCAAGTTTGTACTCCGTACCAAAAAGGCTAGACTAAAGCAGCTTGAACGCGAGGCCAAGCCAACGAAGGTGTGGAAAGTCAACACCTGACTGCCCCCTATTACTGATTGCTGATTTTGCTTTTAGTTACAAATAGATTTAGTTTTTCCGCCAAATACAAATACAACAATAATTTCATTCTCCAGGACGCCAATTATTATTGTTCTTTTTGCTTTTTGCTTGTTGCACTTTTTTAATTTTTTTTCTAATGTTATAGTATTACGTGTGCGCCTTGTATAAGTCAAGCGTGCAATTACACTGAAACGCTCAGCGCTTAGATTATTTTACTTCCACATCTAACGGATAAGTATTGTCACGCGAAAATTTTTTTTTTAAAATGTTTATTTGATCATTCGCTTTAAAATGGTCGAAACGCAAAAAAAACAAAATTTGAGCAAACAAATTTCTTGTCTGTGTGTGTGGTTTTGTTTGTGGACAGGATAACTTTCGAAAGACTAAATATATGAACTTGAAACTTAGTAAACGTATAAATCTCAACTGCCTAAAACAACCTATTGTTTGTGGAGTAAGTAGGATATCGGGAAGGGGGCGAAATTGGGGGGGCAAATTTTTATTTTTTTGATTTTTTTTTCGTTTCAGTATGTGATTAGTAGCATAACTGCGAGTATTATTCGTTCTTACAAATTTTCGGTGCAGCAAACTGTTTAGAAAATATTAGCAAAAAAGCGTTACTTAAAGAAAACGGTTTTTACTAAATATCTCCGAATATATTTAATATATAAGTTGTGACGCCTTTTGGGAATGTTTTTTCTTTTGTGTTCAATTCGTTAATATAAACTTCTTTATCGAACTACTCCCTTGACCCGACTCAGCTAGTAAGTTACATCAAGCAACGGGGTTTTACGTATTAGTGGCTGATCGGTGTTTCCGATAGTAACGTTACAAAATGCTCAA
This sequence comes from Rhyzopertha dominica, assembly GCA_025024175.1. Lineage (NCBI taxonomy): Eukaryota > Metazoa > Arthropoda > Insecta > Coleoptera > Bostrichidae > Rhyzopertha > Rhyzopertha dominica. Next base: position 28,854,951 of record QCXZ01000138.1, on the reverse strand, counting down.
GTATGAAATAAAAGGCACTGCAGAAGCTGCATAGAATTTAACACAGAAAAACTAATTTACGACCATCTAAAGCTATATTCAAAATTAATCATGGCAATAGAATAAATGTTATAAACATTGCAAATGTACAGCTGCCTAGTACTTTCAAACTGAAGCATAAACGTGGCGTTCTGCGCAGTGTTGTTCTGACGCTCACAACAAGCTGTTGGTTTGTTGCTGCTACATTCCTTTAAATATACTTCCATCCGTTACGATTAAGCGACTGAATTGCAGCGCATCCGAACCGAAGAGCTAGCGAGCTTCTTTTGTTCGTTACAAACTCGAATGCATTGCTAGTTTACTTCGCCAAACTATAGGAAGTTTCCATTTCAACGCTTTTCCCTCAACTGACTTCAACTGAAGTTAATTAGGCGTGTATAATAAACTTTGCAAGATCCTGGAAACCACSCTATTTAATGTATCCTGTGCACCAATCTATATCAACTGACAAAATACTCATCAACAGATTATTATAAATTTATCATGGATATTGGATGCCGTTTTACCAAGTTGTATTAAATGAATCGCTGTGGTACCATTTATTACAGTTAAAATGTATTACGTTCTCTCACAGCTTATTGGTATCAGTCGAGTAGTATGCAAATATTTTATCGGCATTTGGACAAAAACATCATAAAGCGGATAGCTGGCATATGGTTATTAATATAATATTAAAGAGATCTGTATACGAACATTGTTGTGACAAAGAGCTGAAAAGTAACAAAAGTAAAAAGTATTACTAAATAATGTGCTAACAGAAGAACAAGTTTGTAGACAAAAGACGAAGGGTGCAAAAAATAGTTATTAATAGACAACATAATAAAGAAACTTAAAAAAGTTCAACAAATTTTACAGTGAACTACATTAACTACAAAAAGCATTGACTTAGTATTACATACTTGGGTTGCCTAAAACACATTGCAAGTGTATAAGATTGACGAAAACGAACAATATTTTTATCAACAGTCATGAAAGCATAGACAACACGAATAATCTTAAAAATAAACATGACTATTGTAAGCGCCCTGTGATGACCAGGAACTTTTCCGAGCACCTGTCGATGCTGCCGTGAGGGAGCTCGGGAATTCCTGGGAGTACTGATGGCGACATCGCCAAATTGTAGCGGGAGATGACGGACAGTAGTCGCCGAACTAAAAAAAAAAATAGGCAGGCGGAATTATTATGACGTTACGTCACAGTGTTTTATTATGATTGTTCGAAGTGGTTCTTTTAATAAAAATAAAGTTTGTGTTCTGCTGTTCGAGTGCTTTTGCTATAATGGAAATAAAGAAATAAACAAAATTTGGCATACATCATCGAAGTGCACTGTGCCTATGCCTGTGTCTTAACCCATTCTCAACATATTAAACAGCACCAAATTCCATTTTCATCTTGAGCACCATAAACCATATAGGTATAGTAGTAGATAGCCATAAGACTATTCATGTGAGACAAAGAACAAATGCAAAGACTTGTAATTCATGTACCGCCCGAGGTTTCTAAGAGAAAGTGCTGCGCAGCTACACGACACCTCTGCCGCAATAGTTCACTTCGTTTTAGGAGAAATAAAATTCATTGTGGCATACATACTGTTAAGTTGTAGCAGTAGAACACTAGTTGTAATTTCAAGTAAAAAATAAATTTATAAAGATATTTGGAGTCGTAGAGTTAATTGGCGCAGTCAGTAGGATATCTGGGATTACGACGTATCGAACGCGTAATTTTCGTATCTTCGATTAAGCGAATGTTTGGAACGTTAGTGATCGGTTTTCGCTATTTGGGATACCATTGCCCAATTCTGATAGAACGACTACCCTGACGAAGCGAATATGCCTACCGGAGGTCACCCTTATAAAAGCACAATGCTGAAGAAAATCATTCACTTAATGTAAGTACACTTTGATGTCACTCAACAAAATAATAAGCTCATTAGAAAATTTAAATAAATCATCTACCCTGGCCATTCCACTCTGACCCTACGACTAGTTTCGCCGGGGCAGATGATTTATTTAAATTCAATCTGCACAGGGAGGTATTTACTCCGATGCCATCGATAGGAACCTGCATCGATGTCTATCACAGTTATAGACCGCCTTGTTCGCAGAGTTCCGCTTAGATGGCAAGCAGGACATCTGCCCTCAAATTCTCTCATTGGGAAATTTGGATATAAATAACCCTTGCACTGGCTCGGAGGTAGAATATTCGCAAGTCTAATTCAGAAATTCATGAATCATTAGAAAATTACCTGGCGCATGCAGAATTTAAACCGGAATATTAAATTGCGTGCCCTAATTTGACACTAACTATCCAAATGTATTAAATCGATACCTTTCAAAATGTGAATGTCTGATTTCAGCATTTTATGATGTACAAAATATAAATAGCTTTCAGTTTTTTTTGTTGACTTCTTTAATATCTAAATTATCTGGTAACGCAAGACTAGTAATAATTTTGAATGATCATAATCAGAACGATTTAAAAGCTACACTGACAAGAAACCCAACTTGTCTAAATCCAGATTTAGTCATGATGAGGCAAATTCAAAATTTCTGCTATGGCGAATTAAATTAGAAGAACTCAATTTTACCATAATGTATAACAGAGGCAAACTTAATACCAATGCAGATGCGCTATCTCGCGTAGAAATGTATATCAAAGAATTAAATGCTTTAGATCATGAAATCGAAAGCATAATCACAGATATATAAAAAAAATAAAAGGTGGTCCTTTGAACTGTTCTATTGTATAAGTGATGTGATGTGTGTTACTGTATATTTTTAATATAAAAAAATTGAAATTGTAATGACAGGGAAATGTGAGGCCCGTTCTCTAAGAGATAGGTAGGGAGTAATGGATTTCTGTTTAATAAGGATGCTTAAAAACGCATTATTCGTTGCCGACTTCAGTGTAAACGATTGTGAAAATGATACTAAAATCCTAAAATTGGTAGTCAGAAATAGTATTGAGCCTGTTCCCAATGGAATAAGATGAACATTTTTGTAATAAAAATTCTTAAAATTGCACTTTGAGGTTTGTTACTGTTTTTTTTTCGATGTAAAAGACTGTTAAATAGATACTAAAACCTTAAAATTTGGAATCGGAAATAAGATTATTTCTATTCAAGAGTAAAATGGGGGAAGGGGGTAGAGAAGTCTTCTTTGAATTTTTTTTGAAGTAGTCATGCTTCAAAATGCTTTTTGAGGTTTATTAGCGTCTATTTATTTCAATGAAAAAGACCCTGAAGCAACAGATAATGTTAGGCCTCTTTCCGGTCTCACCAGGCAGTCCTTTTTCAATAAAAAATGCAAAAGGAAGACTGATATCTTATAATTAATAGTCAGAAATAATATTATGCTCCAGGAGAACAGGGAGTCAGGGGTTTTTTAAGTAAGGATGCTAATAATGCAATTTATTATAGTACCTACTTTTATGTTGCCTAATAGTCACAAATTATTAAAAATATTGCATGGTTATAATTTAGTTTTTGAACTCCTTTTAAAGTAAAACGTAATAGCAAGAAAAAGCAAAAACAAAACTTAATTTTAACAGGTGAATAAATGAAATAAACTATGTAAGTTATTTAAATCCGCATTTAATTTACAAAATTTGTAAAGAGACAATTGTTAAAATGATGTGCAGCTGGGTTAGGCTGAAAACTACGTATATTATTATTAAATAAAGTTAAATAATAAATAAAATAAATGAAAAAGACTGTTTTCCAAAATTATTTGGTTTTGATTTTTGAAGGTAGGGGCCGAGATTCCCACCACCCTCCTTAAAATCCGTGTATGGTAGGAATCGAGCGTATAACCGCTTATGCTACTGAGTGCAAAAACGTAGGGTAGCCTGAGTCGTGGGTTAAGCGTTGGAGCACCTCGGCGCCACGCAGTTTAACAATGGGACTCTAAACGACTAACTGCGAAGTCGAATTTTGAAATAAAACGATATAGAACCATAAAAACGAATAATTATTAAACAAGATTAGGTTTGACAGATTATGACAAATACATATAGGCGAAAGATAAATTTGGAGTCCCGCAGTAGTACTACTACGTTTGCAAGTATTATTATTATTATTATTTGTGAGTTAAGGAAGTTTATACATTTTCAATTTTGAGTTAAATATAAATTAGATAAATTGAAAATCTGGCCTTGTCTTAGGCAATCCTTCGGGTTATGCGGCCACTGGCAGCGTATGTGCTTCTTTCTGATTCGAGACCTTTGCACTCTTTGGGCCTTTGCGAAAGGTACGGTTCTAGTAATGGTCCGTGGGTCTCAGGATAGGTAGCGGTAGGTAGGTAGTGGTACAATACACAAGGTAGAAAGAACCAGTGTCGAAAGAACCAGAGTGTAATAAAGAACCGGTGTCGAAAGAACCAAGGTAGGAAGAACCCTAAGGTATATTAGCATATTTAGAAAAGAGTTAGTATTTCAATAAAAACACTCACCTCTGTCAGAAAGTTATGTTATTGATTAATAGGTAATTTATAATTTTCCGGGACGCAGGAACATAACTCTTTCTGATGTTATGGCCGCAGGCTTTCAGATAGTAAGTCTTCAGAGAAGCCACTATCCTATACTATGCTAGTGGTATATTAGGTAGTAAGAAAATGTGCGAACCCACTATTCTAAATTACGCTACTGTTATATTAGATAGTAAGAAAACAAACAGGTTGGAACCCTTTATGCGCCAACCACCTAATTATTGTTTTTCTCGACAGCTTTGTAAATAACGATTACTAGACTTAATAAGGGTCTACAGTTTGTAGCGTCTGATTTGTCGCCTTTTTCATATGTGGTTGTTTGCTTTAGACTAGCCGGACGTCAAGATATTTGTGTCTAAAAATATTAAATAATATTGTAAATAATTTCTTGGAAAAAGGGCAAGGGTGTTGGGCTAAATTAAGCAATGGATTTTTTTAACTTTGTCTATATTTCGAGCCATAATCGGCCACAGCGCATCGTCAGGATACTAAAATTAAATACATAACAGGCATTTTTTAAGATTAAACTTCGTAACACTTGCTGTTAACTCCAGATGTGCAAGGGAACAAAACAACGAAAACATAAAACTTTGTTTAGAAAAAATTAAACTATTACAGACTGGCGTATGGTAGAACTGAATAAATAATAGGCGTTCCACCGTAAAATTGACAAAACTGACAAAATGTTTCGACATAATCAAGGATAGAGTTGTTGAACAAGCTCAAAATTCATGTGCGATTTATCAATTATAAACATTATTTAAAAAATTGTTTATATTGAATGTCTTGACTGCCCCTCGGTTTATATTGCACAAACCAGGAAGTCTTTACAACACACTGAACTTACATAGTAGTGACGTTCGTCTACGTCCAGGGTGGCTATTCTGGACTCAATTCCTATGAGAAAGTAGGCAGAATCTCCTGGTACAACAAATTTGGTATTCTTTAAATCGTAAACGTTCACTCTCATCAGGTTTCCTAGGAAATCAAATTCTCTTGCTATTTTGTAAGAGAAAAGCTATTTCTCATGAAACTGTTACTGTGGTTACTGTCAGTGTCATTATTGAACTCTTTATAATGTTAATGATTTTGCGATATTCTATACTACGAAGGAAATAAGAGTACAACGATGTAAATTGTTTTTAACATAGAAGTGAGATAACTAAAATGACCGAATATATTAATTTAATATTTTAAATTAGATTTGTATTATAATAAGTTGCTGTGCTAATATGCATACTGCTGTATTTGAAATAATAAAATAAAAAGCCTTGTAGGTGCACAAACATTAAGTATGGATTATGAAGAATTAGCTACTGCTACAAATATAATTAACGCTATTGAAAAGAACGAGCTTGTGTTTCGATCGCAAAGGCATTTAAAAAAAGATGGCCTATTAATCACGAATTGGCACGTTATATTATAGAAACAGTGAGACGTTTCGTGGTTGAACGTACGAAAAATCTCCACTAACTAGTAGAATAAAAAATCGTTTTAGAATTGCTCTGTCTATGTTTATGACTAGTTTACTTAATGCCCACTTCCTTTTTTCCATGCGGAAAACTGGTTCAAATTTGTTTACAGCCAATCAATCCTTAGCGAGAATGGCATTTTTGCAATGCTTTTCGCAATGAGCAAATTTTTAACGAATGGGTGACGTTTTCACAAATCAAATTCGAACCACCTCACGTCTTATTATGACTACTCTGATTGGTTAATGATAACAAACAGCAGGCATGCAACAGCTGATTAACGTTGGCAACGTTGTCTACTAATTTCCTATGCGACTTGGTGTTCATCCCAAGTCAGGAATACCAAATTTTACCGTAGGAAAATTGCAAGAAAAAGTGAAATATTATTTCTCTCCTAGGAATTATCGTTTCCTAGGAAGTCCAGAATAACCACCCAGATCGTTGTGCCCTAGCTCAGCATGCATCTAGTACAGGACATTCTTTTGGTTTCCTAAATACTGCAATTTTAGACATAGAAACATAAATCAGAACGTGTGTTTTTTACAACAAATTCCAATTCTATTAACAAAAGATCAGATATACAAAATCTTAGTTCTTTTTATTGCCAACTTCTTCAAATTGACAGTGTTAAACTAAGAAGAAATAATACAACTTAAAATTTATATATACCATTTTTTAAATAATGTTTATATTTGATAAATCGCACATGAATTTTAAGCTTGTTCAACAACTCTATCCTTGATTATGTCGAAAAGATTTTGTCAGTTTTGTCAATTTCACGGTTGGACACGTATTAATTATTTATTCAGTTCTGCCATACGACGAGTTTAGTTTTTCCTAATTCAAAATTTTATGTTTTCGATGTCTTGTTCCCTTGTGATGAAGTTTAATCATAKAAAATGCCTGTTATGTATTTAATTTTAGTATCCTGACGATGTGCGATGGTCGATTATGGATCGAAATATGGACAAAGTTAAAAAATTCATTGCTTAATTTAGCCCAAACACCATTGCCGTTTTCCCAAGAAATTATTTACAATACATCCGGCAATTACATGTCGTTTAAATAATATCAATATTTACTGGGTTTGTACATTTACCGTAATTATTTGTAATTATCCTCAATGACGCTACATGAATTAAACTGTTTTCTTTGTTTAAAATTGTGAGGTTTTAAAACGTTATATCTGATGCTCTTTAAATAGCAGCCGTTGCAAATCTTATCTCGATCTCGGTGTGATCGATGCAGACAGCAACCACTAGAGAAATTCATTTCGGTTGAAGAATCAACAAATAAAATCAGCTGCATTTTACTCACTCCTAGGACGTACCGAGATTAAATGTGTTATTTGTTTAGGGTGCTATATATTCAACTCCGTGCTATACCGACCCAGATTAAATAGCCGGGAGAAAGAAACTGATATTCATTCTAATAGCGCCTCTTGCGAACGATTCCAATTAAACGCCCGAGTTATTAATTGTGGTCGACCCGGAAAGATTAGTCTATTTCATGGGATGGCATGGAAAAATGGACCATTCTAAACCTCATTTTGGTTGTGAGGCTCACTGGAAAAAAAACGCATTTCGAGTGATCGCTGTCCCTTTATGCAACCTTATATTAAACAGGATATGCGCAAAATCGTTTGGCTGATCAATCGCATAGTATTCAATTAAATGGAATTGTAATATGTTTTACAATACCTGGTCTGGGTCTAAATCAGTAGCTGAACATTATTTTGCGCTGCATATTACTACATAGACCTGCGGGAGTCACTTTTGAAATGTAACTTTGCATAGTTACTGAATAGAAAGTAACTAGTTGCTTAGGTAATTAGATAATTATTTACGAATGCAGCTTAGTTACAAGGTACAAGTAAGTAATTTAAAAATAGTTATTTTCGGAGGAAGTAAAATAAATGGTAGGTAATACATATAAAATTTTAATGTCGCGTAAATAATTACAACACGATTAAACGTTCCAGAAGATCAAATTTCGATAGGTAGATAAGCACTTACAAAAAAAACTAATTTATTTGAATGTAATTGTAATTAAAAAGTAAATTTAAAATTAATTCCATGCTGTCCAAATGCATACAAATACAACATATAAATAAATATAAAATTCTAACAACTTTAATAAAAATCGAAAAACATAACAAGTACTTAGGTTTGAGTTACCTATAACACAAAACAAATTTAAACAAACATTGTTTAGTACTAATCATAAATTGAAAACAATATTCTTTGGTCTTGGTCCGTAATTTCTCTATTAGGTAGTGCAAGGTTGCCTATACTGCACCTATCAGCTCATAAACTGGACCAGTCCAATATTCAAAAAACTATATTTTGTACGTGTTTGACAGCCCAAAATGTAATAAGTAATTCAATTACATTTTTATTAGGCATTCCAACGACCTGTCAAAACGAAATCCAATATGGCCGTTGAGGACAACCATATGTTTTAATGACATAGCAAACATCCTTATGACTGAAAAGTGATAGGCTTTGTATTTTTGTGAAGTTGTGAGTTCTTTTTGTCCTTTTTAAAGATTATTATTAGTGTTTTTTTAAACGAAAATGCCTGTTACGTGCCTTGTGCTTGGCTTAGGAGTCACTCACAGAGATGACGTATGGATCGCTGCAATTAAGAGAGTAGAGGTGTGCAGTTCATGAAGGAAAGAACGATGTGTACTATTCAGTTCACTGATCTCTAAATAACTGGATGTCGTATGTCATTCAAAACTGTGATACGTAGAAACTCGTGCGCCACCATGCCGCTGGTACTCGTACTATCAATTTAACGGCGCCTCCAAATTTTAGGTTAGATCCTTAACTATATAATATGGTTATGAGTAAACGTAATATCCAGTTTGTACGGCACATGTTTCTCACTCAAACACTACAACGATCGTCTTTTGGAAATCTGCAGACAGGTGATGAGTTGTATTGACTGCACACAATTACTATAAAGATAAGAAACACTTACAAGTGGAATAAGAGGTTCTTCGATGTAGATCTTTTTTTTTACAAAATTCGCAATGCACTATACTTAAGTTATATAATCGCCGTGGGTGCGGAATATGCCATTCAGTAACAAAAACGAACACCACGTGCTTTGCTACTTACTAAGGAAGGTGTATAACGTATAATGTTAATGCGGAGCATAAAGGTTCACGATTTTAACCGTCAATCATTAACGTCATATTTATCGCAGAAGCGAACCTTTGTCAAAATTTTAGTACAAGGACCAGCGGCTAGGTGCTAAGGTAGCTTAAATCTATCACAAATAATTTACATGTATTTTGGTATCTAAGCGACATCCAGTTATTTAAAGATCAGTGATTCAGTTGTGCTACATTGAACTATCTAGTTTGTCAGAATAAAATAAACCAGTTCATTTTGAACGCTGCAAAAGACTTGTATGATACTGGACTGAAACAGATACGCAGTTCGGATTGAACGATTGAGTAACCGCGAGTGATCTTTACTAAGGAAGAACGACCGAATATGATTCTTTTCGTGAAAAGACACGCGAACCACGATGTGCGGCCGGCTGAATTACGTATTCGTAATGTCTAACGTACAATGGCGTCGCAGTCTCGCAGTCCCCGTTTTGCTGTCTGGCATTTTTATATAACATTTTGTTGCGAACTAAAATAGAATAAAACTGTAATATACCAGATATGTAATTATTATATCAATACGTAAATATTGCTGGTACTTTTGAAATGGCCTTAATCATTTCAGTAATAGGTACCACGAGAAGTTAAAGTAGGTAGTACAATTACATAATATACAAAAACAATGTTGAATTTGGTAAACATTAGGGGACATAATAAGTTACTTTTATTTTTTATTAAATAGGCAATTCTCATTGCAATTTACAATTTAATATTTACGAGTGCATAATTATTGGTATGCCATTGATAACTGACAAACATAAAAGTTTCGCTCGCTTGCACAGCGGTTATCTATTTGTCTTTAACAACAACTATTTTGATTGCAGTTGTATTATTATGTATTAGTGGAGTTATTAATTATCATGTTATTTACAAATCTGAATATATTTCATAAGGCCAGTTTCATTCATTCATTCATACACACGACCTGTGTAGCTATCATAGAACTAAACGGCAATCAGCGTTTGTATGTTATATGACACAAATTCGCAAGTACATAATATGTACTAATATGTAATGTAATATGTATACGTTATATCAACTGCAAGACTACGAATTACGATATGAGAAGCGTCCAGCGAATTCGAACTATAGTCCATTTTGAACGATAAAATTGAACTAATTCAGCATGAACTATTCACCAAAATGAACTAGAACGCCCATCTCTAATATGCCCTTAGCCGGGGTCACGTGGTTTGGAATGCCTAATTGATGCATTTGCTTAGATTATTCATTCATTGCACCGTTAGCCTTCAGCGACACCAACCTGTCAAAACTGATATCTCCCAATGCATGCCTTCTATAGATGCGTTTGTGTGTTCATCAAAAAAGAAAATAAGTTTCTTCACAGTAAATAATTTACGACGGTAACTTAGTTGTTTCGATGTAACCTAGTTACTGAAAAGTAACTTAGTTACGTTACAACAAAAAAGTTACTGTATATAACTAAGTTACCTAGTGTAACTTATTAACTGTATTCCTTATTTTTACGTTATGTTGAAGCTGAAAATTTTAAGCATACTAGTTGATCCAGATTTGCCAAGAAACAGATTACAGATGACATACTCGTAGCTTCCCCTGTCAACCAATCATGAGCCCAACAAATGACTTCATTGAACCTCTCTTATAGCAAAAACATAAGCTTAGCTCGTAGATTGCCTGTTTATTTATATTTCAGTATTGTGATTAACAATTTAACAAGTCAATGTACTAAAGGCAAACGCTGTTATAAAAGACATTCAAATGGTCGAGGAATTTCTTTATACTGCAATATCAAATGGTGTGGAACAAATGGCACCGCTTCGCCTGCACGATACCTATAAAATTTCTAAAAGAGAAATAGCAGCCATCACTCAGATAACGGGGCCAATAAAGGCTAACTGCCGCATTCTGGCCCGTAAAACAATGCTTGCTGCATACATTTATACGCTTGTATTGCGACTCTTTATTACACCGCGCAAGTTTCCTGCGTGATGGTCCAATTTGCTGCAAACGTGTCATGATTAATAGTTTAGTACGCTTTGGACACTTGTTGATGCGACGACCCTAAATAAGGAGAAATGTTAGGTCATTACGGGTTGGTTGGGAGCAACGTCCCCAGCCAAATTAGTCTGAGAAACGCGATATATACAAAGCCATGATAATTTTTGTTCCACCACCAATGTGGCTACAGTTACCTTTTATTAGTTTCACTTGGATTGAATAGAGTATAGTGCAGTATAAGATTACATATACTGCATCAGCTAGTGGACACGAGTTATTATTTAAAACAGAATTTAGCTAACAATCATTCATAATGAATCACATTTCTGCTACTACATGGAAAAATTTTGCTGAAAAGTATTGACGAATATCAAATTTATTCGTATTTTAACATTTTAGCAATAATCTGCTAATCATAGACTGTAACTGCTCGAACAAGTGTAGCTATTATATTGGTATGATGTTATTATCTAATAAAATATTGTTGCGAGTCAGCGCCATCTGTGGATGGGAGTTACAGATGTGTGGATGCGGTGTAGTAGGACACAAGAACCGACGTACATTAAAATGCATGTGTATGCTGTGCTGTCTGCAACGCAACCAACTGCAGATAGATCTATTTCGCTATCATTATAGCTCATCAGTACAGTTTGGGTCTAGTGCAGACAGCACGGCATAGACATGCATTTTAATGTATATCGGTTTTTGTGTCCTACTACACCTATATACTATATACCAATGGCTTGATATGATGTAAGTAAGAATTTAGATGGCAATGCCATCTGTCAGCATTACACTGACATGATGACAAAGCTAGCTAGCTGCCTTAACGGGCAAAACCAGTTCTATGTCGTGCTGTCTGCACTAGACCCAAACTGTACTGACGAGCTATAATGATAGCGAAATAGATCTATCTGCAGTTGGTTGCGTTGCAGCCGGCACAGCATAGACATGCATTTTAATGTCTTGATCGCTAGCAATAAGTGCCGTGAGGGCCTGCTGTCAAATTGAAATATGCAGGAGCATGCCAATTTGTCAGGCTACAGGTCACTTTCTTTAGAAAGTAGTACAAGTTAAGGCAGCTAGGTGGCTTTGTCATCATGTCAGTGTAATGTTGACAGATGGCATTGCCATCTAAATTCTTACTTATATGATTACTCTTGTAATCTTCTTAACTAAGAACGCAAACTGTTTCTTATCCAAACAACCAGGGTAATGCAATCAATAATAGAATGTTCTAATAATTTAAATCGAACAGATATACACTTGTGGCTCTTGAAGAATTGAGAGAATTGAGAATGGCGTCACACTTCCAACTGCCGAATTAAATAATGATATAGATCTGACCTGCAGAATGGTTCTTCCTGGTTTTGAGCACTATCACAAGAATGAGCTATCGAGAGGCAAGGCGATGATATATATTAAAGACCCTAGGTGGTGTATTTAACTGCAATCGTAACCGAAATTGATGAATACATACAAGGAACCCAGGCCAAAAACTCGCGCAGGGATTCAGGCCGAAATCCTGACAAACGAAACTCAACGAGCCCTTTAAAATGTAGAACTCATTTAAACATGCGAAACTAGCAAACATATCTTGTGCTTACCTCCCTGAGCGCTTCGTTTATACCAATACAATCAACTAATGTGTAGCGGCCGTGACGATACACGGTAATAGTAATAAAAAAATATATATTTAAGGTACTCACCTTTTTCGGCGTCCCCAACACTACCACTGGTGGCAACGGGATGGGAGTAGAGTGAAAAAACGGATTTTTTGCCCCAAAAAATGCACCAATAATTGAAAACGTGTCCGCGCGCGATCGAGACTCATCAATATCTGTTTTTTTACAATTTTTTGTCTTTTAATCTCGGACTGGTTTGTGTCGCCATCTATTGAATTTTAAATGAAATGTTCTAGTTAGGCTCAAACACGAAGCATTCTTTAATAACACAACTAAATATATGCCACGTGGTCTTTATCAGAACAATCTGTGTACATTTGTTTCAGATTATGAAGCCACATCTATAGTCACATTGCAGACAGCATGGCACAGATCTGGCCTTCCCTTATATACGCCAAGGTGGGTGATGAACCTGTATTCAAAACGTAGCCCACCTTGTGAGCGTTTAAAAGCCGTCAGAGGGTCAATTATTGTACTCGCTTCTTTTTAATTTACATAACTTAATAAACATAAACAAATGAAGAAGTAAAGTGATCCTAGAACCCTATGTATCTTTAGTTTTGGGCAACTAGTAAAGGTTTATTTCATTTTATATTTCGTTAAGTAGTTGACTGTTCCATTATGTTAATCTTACAACCTTATAATTTATTTGTTGGTTGACAACCGTCACATCTGCGTTGGCATATTTTACAGTTGGACACTTAATATGTAATACATTTGCATATTACTACTTTTGCTATAAATTAATGTAACTATTTTGTCTTGAGACAAGCTTCGTAATGTTTTGGTTTGAAGGCTTCCGTGGTTGTTATCGATGACATGTCGTTTTCTGGGTTGCCTCCCACGTTGCTTATTTGATCTTGACGTTTTGACACTCATGTCGGTGTCTTTCTCAGAGGTAGCTCAGAGCTACTTCTACAACATGTCAAGCTTTGTAATGGTTATTTTGTTAGTTATTTCTCAGCCTTGAAAATGTTGTAATAACATCATGAAACGTCGGCAAAAAATAAAAGCAATTGAACTAGGTTTTTTTTTTTAATTTAATTAATCCGAAATGTTTAGCTCCTGCTTATGCTGCCTGTATAACAACCAATATCCTTTGGAGAAACAAAATTTATTTACATTACATAATAAGTCCGGATTTGTGTATTAACTTCATCTAGCGGCTAAGCTGAGTAATATTAACAGTTCCAAAATACAAGCCCCCTCTTGTATAAGACGTAAAGCGGATTAGAACATGGACAAATAAATATTACAGTCTAAAGTAGACGCGGCTTGTGGTATCTGAAATTGGATAGTCCATACCAAAGCACGAAAGCTAGCTAATCCACAATACACTTCTGTAAATACACTAATAATTTAAAAATGTGTTACGTATCAAACCAAAACTCTCAAAAACGACAACTTCTTCACATCTATTTAACTGCTCTTCTCGACTAAAATAACTCATATCTTGTAGGGTTGTTTTTACCATTTTATTTCTACCGCCAAACTGTAGAAGGCGCATGGCGCTTCTGGTGATGTTACGGAGAAGCCTTTGACTTGCTTTGATGTTAACGTTGGCAGGGTACATAATACTACAGCTAATTACTACTGGTAGTTTCATCTTTTTTATCATAAACAAGTAGCAGAAAGAATCGTTGTTTCATTTTTTACTTAAAATAAACCGTATTAGTATGGTACGCCGTTTTCTAGATAAACGAGCATAAATCCTAATTGATAATTAAAAATCATCAAGGACATAAAATGTAGCTAAGACGTTAGATATCAATAATATTGAACTATTAGTATTAGTGTATTTTAAGTATTTAAGTAATCCTCTGAATCAAAGTATCCTACAAAGGATAATATTGTTTTCAATTCTAGGGTAAAATATTGCTTTTAATAAAACTGATATAAAAACTTTATATTTGGCACCACTAAGCCATCCTAATGGGTACCTATAAAAATGTCTGTCCAAAGTAAAATGCTTACTAAATTCACGCCATTATTCAGCACATTTTTAATGGATGTGCAAATGGATTCGCTTTTGATCAGTAGGAAGGAGAGGAAAGTCAGCTCTCCCTTTAATGCGTTGCATGACTATCACTGCGGTTTCTACGAAACAAGGTGCCTTATCGATTACTCTTTAATTCGTAAAAATACAATGGAGTGTTGACGGTACTGAAACAGTTATAGAAAATGCCATGACGTTTTCATAAGGAGTTTGTAAAAGTAAAAGTTACTGAGCTCAGGCCTCATCTAAGAACGGTAATTGCACTGCTCATAAGACATTGCTGTTCAAACATCCATCTAGAATAAGTTGATGTAGCAATGATGAATGAAAATCCCTGCTATATTGCATGTGAATGTCGAGTACTTAAGGAGAAGACATTTTTTTGGGGCAACCACTGTTTATATCCCAAAATTTTTGGAGAATGTAGGATTGATAGGGTTACATAATAATAATAATAATAAGTGTGGGCCTGGGACGGGATGGTAGAACTGTCAACGATGAGAAAGAAGGGAATCATAATAACAATTCCTATTATAATACTATGGGACAGCGGTGTGGGTCGCTTCCCATCACGGGCTTAACCCACAAAATAATTAGAACTTCAACACTGAACATATTAAAATAGCCATTAGAAACGTTTCAAATCTGTTTACGAGGTTAAAATCGAAAACCCCCTATAAATTTAAATCCGAAGTGTAAGATGTGACAGCGTATACGTGGATTAGATAATACAGTGGTTAAAAAATAGGGTAGCATTAGATAATAGTGATATAAATAAATACTGAAATAGGTTGCATTCTGACAGTACATGTTTTGAATAGCAACCACTTTGTTGATTGGAAAAACAAAGATTTAGAAACTGGAAGTAACAAACAACAAATGTAACACATTACCAAACTAAATAACACTCTAAAGAAAAAGAGAGACACCCAACAATTTCGTAATATTTATACTTAGCTGCTGTCTCTCGACTTCATTTCAAGTTTCTGAAGGTTGGAGATGCCTGTTGGGGGTGGCAACTGACGACTTATCGCCAGAAGATTTATTGTGATTGTCATTTATTTTATTCTATTGTGTGGTTCATTTGAGATTTTCAAATTATATATTGTACATTGAATTATGMGAGACTTTTCTGTTGAGGAACATTTTAATCAGGCATTTTTATGGAGATGTCTAGAATGCTGTCACTGGGTATCAAAAAATGGCGGTTGGGAGACAAACATTGGCAGCATCAGAACGAGCTTCACGACTTTTTATTTATTTATGCCATATTTTGGTGGGATTGTGAATTGTGGGAGCCAGAGTGATAGAGATCCAGTTCAGTTTTATAGAATACCGCCTGCTTTGAACTGCATTCATAAATCCGAGTTAGCCGAATTCCCTGTTTTAAGACGTAGTAAGTGGATCAGTGCCATAAAACGTGAAGATCTGATTGAAATAAATTGAAAAATGTGCCTATTGCAGGGATAATGTCTGCAGCTACAGCTGCATAGGAGGCCATGCCATTTTGCTTATTACCTTTGCCCTTTGCTATCACAACTTTGCTTACTATTGGTATTTTACTGTGCCTGTACACCAGTACAACAATAGAACAATATAACTGTATAAATAATTATGAATATGCTCTAAACTGTATAAAATGGCTGTAATATGACTGCAGGCTCCAGATAAACATGTACACTAGCCCGTTGATTCAATATATATTGTTTACCGAGACTACACACTTTTTGGTATATCGTAACTAAATACTTATTTAGCACTATCGGAATAAAATGTGCTGATATATCCTTTTTCGTTGGAATTGGAGTAACCTTTCTGATCCCAAAGGATTAAATATAGATTTTTAATCCCTAGGGATTTTGGACAGTAGGATCATTAGGTTAGTTTTCCGACACGTTTCTCACTTTGACAAGGACAAATTTACAATTATTTAATATAAGAAATAGGTAAATTCCGGAAGTGAAAAAGATAGCGTATATACAACGAGATTGAGGTACCATCTAATCTTTGAATGATTTTTATTTCCATCGCTCACTCGTGAAATAAAATTCATTCCAAGGATTAAATGATACACCTCAATAATATTTACCTATATAAACAATAATACTTACAGATTCTACAACAACTAGGTATTTCTTGATTTCTGTTGCAACACATCTTTGCACAAAACTTGCTTCAAAAAAATTGTAATCATTTAAGCTTTTGTATGCTTTCATTTGAGCTTGTGTATACAACTGTGAGGGTAAATGTCTGTTTGGAAGGTAAGCTTCTTTATACTGTATGGATCAACATTATCACTAACAGCAATTTTCTGTTTACATCTCTGGAAAACATCATTACCATCCTTTTCAAGATGTCGATAATATTCATTGCATTCATTCATTTTAGTTTACAGCAGCAGCAACCTTATGGAAATGCACTATGCTAATGCTAACTTATGGCGAAAACAGGGCTTGTTTGCCTCCCAACCGTCTCTTTTAAATTGCTAAGGTCAGGTGTTTTAGATATTCCTATAATGTTAATTAAGAACTTATTACCATCACCTCATTTTCTGTAAGTATAATACAGTCAAGCATTGCTTGCTTATGCACACAAATTTATTTTAGTAGCCCTGATGAAAACCTTGAAATAAAGTCGAAAGCTAGGCATAGAAACATTGAGTAATCCTTGTTTAATAATTCTAAGGTAGAAAACACCCTTACTAACGCTTCTAGACTTCAACAAGAACACATACACACTACTACTACTACTACTACTACTACTACTAATACTAAAAATAATAATAATAACAATAATAACAATAATAACAATAACTGCATAAGATCAGGCACTGGAACAGCAATTATTGCAGGAAAATATATTAAATCAACAGACGGTAAATGTAGAAGGTGCGGTGTATCGGTTGATTGGATGAATACCTACATTGGCCACATAGTCGCAGGGCGTACAATGCTAGCACCTAGTGAGTATTTGAGAAGACACGAGTGTGTCTGGATATTTACACAGTCCATGTATCATGTAACGGTGATGTGGGCTATGTCTGTAATTATCGACAGAAAAAAAGGTTTATGTGATCATTTCAAACCAATCCGAGGGCGTTACTCCCTTAATGAAATGCAGAAATTGCTATATATGGCACAGCACACATATTGCGAAAAATCTTAGGATAAACATAGGTTCTAAAGGTTTAGGTAGAAGCTTGGTTCTCACACTATACAATGCACTTACTGAAAAAGTATTAATAAATAAACTTGGCGATCAACCAGCTAAGAATAGAGAAGATCACGAAAAAGCCAAAATGCAGGTCAAAGAAGAATTAATTGAAACACTAAAAAAATCAGGGGATAAATAAGCCACTTCATCAAAATCTCTAAGTGTATAGACAAATCTACAATAGATAAAAAACAAACGTTTCGATGGCTAAGCAGCAACAGAAGTACGGGACCAAACACTGCGCATAAAATACTACGATAGGAATATAATGAAAAAGGATACGGATGAGCTATGTCGGCTAAGTAAGTAGAAAAGGGAAATAATATATCACATAGTTTCAGTTGCGGTATACTAGCAAACAGAGAATGTATTCAACGACATGATCAAATTTGCAAACACATTCACTAAGAAATGTGTAAAAGCCTCGGAGTAGTGACAGACAAATGACACAAACATGAACCGAACGCTTTCATAAATGTTCACAACACCACAGTAATATTTTACCAGCAAGCGCAAACAGATAGGACAATTGCAGCCAATAAGTTAGATATTATAGTTAGAGAAAACAACAACAAGAAATGTTTGATAATAATCTATGCCTAGTGATCACAATGTAGACAGGAAGGAATCTAAAAATTGTTGTACCTTAAAATGCATGTCTATGTTATATCAATAGAAATATCTAAGATGTGGCAAACAAGGACTAGCATTATTCCAATAATTGCAGGTGGACTAGGTATATTCTCGAAACAATTTGACTTCTGCATTCGTCAGCTACCATGAAACATTCTCAAGAAAACTTGTAATCGATAGTTATCTATGGTACGGGGCATATACTGAGAAGAGCATTGGGAAATTAGTTTAGCTACTGGTTTGTGCCCTAAGGTGACTTGTTAACACTTGGATAAAGTTATAATGCTTATACCCATCTACTTTTACTTAACATCGACGGCCACTCTATAACGTGTCATATTGGCAGAAAGCGAAAACGACAAATATGAATAACAGGAGAAAGAATGATTTGAATGCAATTATTTCGCAGCTACGGAACACAATGATTGACTAACGATAATACAGATGTAAAGTCAGCAGCTTGATTTCTAAAGTCTAGTCGATTTTTTTACAAAGATATAAAATCAGATGCAAAACATTTTGTATGGCTGTTCGGTAATGAGACATAAATGCGATATGTTTTCTAGATTAGAATATCTCTTAAACTTTGCAAATAACATATCGGGAAAGAACGTAGTAATAAAGACAAAACAACTGCAGCCCACAAAATTCAGACATAGCTTGAAAATTTGCGTTAATGATTAGTTAACTGCCACTCTTAACTTGATTAACGAATAGTTGACCTTATTTAGAGGGACGTCTAAGCAGTTGATATTCAACACACTATTTAAAATCGTTATGTTTTGTATTCATTTTTGCGTTTCCTGCTTCATGCGTGATTTTTAGCGAACTAAACTTATTTGTTCTCACATCCAATTAATCTAGTTTACCAATAGTGCGTATGTATAAATATAATTGAAAAAATGATCAGTATTTGGGAACTATTACCTGAAAATTTAGAACGTCAAAAGGATGCCCCTTAGTTAAGCGAATAAGTCATTTTGTTCTAAAATGACCTAAAACTGATGCACGTCTTTCAGTTTCCTAGCAGTCAACAACCTGTCAACGACCCTATTTAACGAAGGGCGTACTGCCCAACCAGCACCCTATTAAAAGTCCAACCGCGATGGCTACTTCTTACTGAATCCCGACCCTATTCAACCGGCATTCGGGTCTTCTGTCACAGAACGGTATAAATCAAAGGATTAGTGCGTTCGCATACACGTTTTGCGCGTTTGATTACCAATGCATTTGATTTAAATTGATGTGCATGTTATCGGGACGCTTAATCTAAATTCTGAACACGAGATCGTATCCGTACTCACCGCAGTATTACCGTTCACATGAAGAAACACGGGATGTAGTTATAAAAGTTAGTACTGCTTATTATAAGTGCCAATTAGTAGGATTATAATTATTCGTGTATGTAATAATTCCCGCGAAATTATGAGTCCAGCAAACTCTAGCCCAAGCACGGATTTGAGCTCCAAAAAATTAATTTGGGACCTCGGAGGTAATCAGCATCTTTTATCTGACCTTTGAGAAAGAAATGCGCTAAAAATAACAAATAATAGAGTTTCGTACAATGAAAATTTGGACAGTTTGCAATTGTTTTTATGATTTCATTTTGTTTAATAACCATTATGTGGTTATAAGCACACTCCAACCGCTTTGATAATTGACTGTTTACAAATTTAGTAGATTAAATGCAGATTCAAATACATTCTTAAAATTAATTTTATCAATCTCTTAATTTTTTGGTTTTGTCCTTTCTTTTTCTTAATATCAAGTTTCACATTCAAAAAGAACAAAAATAAATACCATTTCTATTTTTTATGATTCATGATGAGTAGGTAACTTTTTTTAGCCCGCATACGCATTGAAAAGTGACAAAATATCAATGTACGTACTTTAATAGCTTAGCTTTTTAGTAAGAAAAAAGACACTAACAGGCCTCAAAATACTTCATTAACCATTCGTACTTCAGAAAATTTTCCGGGGGAGGATCCTGTGACCTTCACCCCCCTGTAGGTTATTCCATAATCTTTAATGACCGGAATATAGGGACTGCTTGCAGTCGGTCTGTCGGTTTTGAAAATAGGCTCGATGTTTCGGTCATATAGGAGCGTCATCAGCACAAGGGCCGGATTGCGGAAATTTTATTCGTGGTTCAAACACAGTATTTTTTATGTGTAGTGCAATGAACATGAATATGGAAGGCCGGGGAATTAAAGTAAACATTGTTTAAACGTACTCTTTTTGACTATTTCTTTATCAGACAACAAATTTTTAAATCCGGACCTGGTCAGGCAATTGGCACGCGAGCATTGTGACATCGGGTACCCATCCCCACTACAACCCCACCATATATCGCTAAATTACACTTCCTAAGATCAAAGTACCGCCGTTTGAGTGAACCTGCTGGTAAGACGTTGTGAGGGTGGGGATAGTCCTTGAGTGATTGGATTCTAAATATTAGACAGGCAATACGCTATATTAGTGTGACGTAGATGTCGGCCATTTTGCTGGGATACGTCATGATCCCGGATCCAAACCAACCTACTTAGTTGTCATAATGTGCGTAAGGGAGTTCAGCGTTTGGTGTAATTCTTTAGGGTTAAAGAGTATTTTAATGTGTTACTGTGTATGTTTGAGTAGCTTACACTATTTCGCTTGACTTAGCAAATATTACAAACCGAAATTACATTTAGATACAACGTATTGTTGAAAAGCTGAACATCCACAAGTACGTGTGTGGAGCATTACAATTTACAAGTTTCACCAGAAAATGGTAATGGGTTGGGTCCCTGGATGTTCCCGTTATAATGAGAGAGAAACGTGTAATCTTTACAGCACTCCTTTTAGGTTGTTTTTAAACAATAGATTGCAACTAAATGTAATTTTGGTTTGTAATACTAAATTATACGAAGAAACGTGAACCACTAAAAATACACAGTAACACTCAATGTTCAGAGCAAAATTATAGTATAAAACAATATTTTGAAGTGTTACTGTGTATGTTTGAGTGGTTTAGATACCTTTGTATTATTCATTAAGTATTACAAACCAAAATTACACTAAGTTGCAATCTATTGTTGAAAGACAATCTAAAATAAGTGCTTAAAGTTTATACGATTCTCTCTCATTATAACAAGAACATTCAGGGACCTAGCACATTACCATCTTCTGGTACATGTAAATTGTAATGCTCTACACGCGCACTTATTGTAGGTTAAGCTTTTCAGCAATGCCTACATTGTAACTAAATGTAATTTACGTTTGTAATACTTGCTAAGTAAAGCGAAGGAGTGTCAGCTACTCAAACATACCCAGTAACACTTTAAAATATTCTTTTAGCACTAAAAAATTGCACCAAACACTGAATTCCCTTATGCACGTTATGACAACTTGGTTCGCCTTGATCATGAATCTAAGCTAAATGTAATTTTGGTTTATAATACTTGCGAGGCAAAACGAAGGAGTGTAAGCTACTCAAATAGGCAAAGTAACACTTCTAAATATTCTTTTAAAGTCACAAAATTGCATCTAACACTGAGGTCCGTTAGGCACGTTATGACAACTCGGTTTGTCAGGATCCAGAACTTTGACGTACCGCAGAAAAATGGCCGTCATTACGTCAGCACGATATTCTTTGGTCAGCACTAATATAGTGTATAGCTATCTTAGCGATTCAGATACTTTGGGTGTTTATTTATATTACAGTAAATGTGCAGAAATTGTTTGGGAATTTTTGCAGTATTGCGTTAAATACTGTATTCCTTAGTCACGGATCCAAATACTGGGCAAATATTTTAATGCTTACGATATCCTAAAAAACTCCCTATTAATCTATAGATTATCTGGGTAATGTGCAATTAACTAGGGTGCTTCCTTTAAGTACTGATAATTGTTTGGTTTCACAAAATTATCTAGGTAATCTGCGAATTACCTAGATAATGTGCACATTACCTGTGTACTAGGCACTCGTTGAAGTGAAAGTAAGATCTTTACGGGAACAAAAGCAACGAACAGCAACGTTTATGTATGCTTAGATTAACAAAACGTTACTTATTTATTTGTGTGTATCTAAAGAATAAAGCTAATACAGTCAACAAACTAGTCGATAGTCAGTCATTAATTAAACAAAAACTGGTTTAAATCACTATTGTGATTAGTTAAATTAACAGAATGTTATTTAGTATGAATCTAATAAATGACTACATTTCCGCCATACAGAATAAATAATAAAATGCAGCATTTTACTAAAAGAAAGAATACTAATAAGTTAGCAGCACTACCGCAAAAACAAAGAAGTGTTGGTAACTGAAAGATCAGAATTTCCCGTTTTACCGATGTAGACGGCGTTGCATAATTAAGGAATGCTGTAAATAAAAAAACTTTGAAATACACCAATTGATAGTGTAAAACCAAATGTCGATTGTCAGTGTCAACTGTCACTATCCTAACATGCTATGAACGAAAAGTTAACTTAAACCACTTCGGCCATTGTCCTCACGGGTGTCTTAAGATTGTAATTAAAATACCTTATTGATGGCGTAACTTTAAAGTTCTATGAACAACCAGTGATGGGCGTTTACGCGTAAATTATAATTTTCTACGCTACACGCGTAGAAAATGTATACAAAGCATTTTGGCGTAGATTTTGAGTAGAAAATTCAAGACAAGTATATTATGATTAAGTGTATTAGGTAGTTACGCGATAAACTTGAATGGAAACCATTTTGTTTCTAATTTCTCTGTTTTGCTAGCTTTCTCATGTGTAGATTTCCTTTTATAATAGTTTTCTTTAGAACATAAAAGAGAAAGCATTATGTTTTCCTTCCACGACTATATTAAGTACATTCTTAAGAAGCCTATTTTCACATGCTATCAAATTAGTACAAGTTGATTTTTCTCCAAAGAAAGGTATCTACTGTAATCAATTATCACCTATTACTTTTAGATCAATGTACCTAGTTCAGTATACATATGTATATACGACAATCAAATTGACTGGCAATTAAAAACGTCCGATGAAAAAACAAGGATGGCGTATAAAATTGGCCGCATATTTCCGGTTATAGAGAATAAAGATAATAAAATCCAAAGTGCGCCAAAGTGCTTTTGGACAGCACACTTAGCCTGCTTACTCAGGTCTTCTGGCTATAATTGACGTATACCCAAACAAGTTATTATTTAAACATTTATCTAGTCAACTTAATTACAACAATTGCTTTGGTATATAAGCAAAACCAGTTCTATGCCGTGTTGTCTACACTAGACCTAAGCTGCACTGATGAGCTGTAATGACAGCGAAATAGTACTATCTGCAGTTGGTTGAGGTGTAGACAGCACAGCATAGACATGCATTTTAAAGTAGTATTTTGTTTAATTAAGAATAAATATAAAATAATAATAAAATACAAAATAGTATTGGCATTCGAGGCGCTTTGAGTGGTACTGATGATGAACACCAGAACACCACTAAAAAAAAACTATATATTTCTAGAGTTCTGTTTGTCTACACAATGCTGTTTTCTACAGTAGACTTTTAAGGTAGAATATTACATAGTTTACGCGTAGATAATAGCGTAATTTACATGGCGTATTCTACGCGCCCATCACTGTGAACAACGGTGTACCTACCTCTACCTGTACCTTACTTTGTAGAATATCCATAGAAATTGGGCAAGATTTGTTCGGTGTTGGCTGAACCAAATTTACTATGGTTTCAGGTGGAAATACTTCTTAAAATGGAGGCAGCAAAAGATTGCATTTTTAGAGATTCGACTTAAAAGCACATTAAGAATATAATAGCATACGACTACAATGGAATTATGTAGGTTGAGAAGATCGTTAAATTATAATAGTTTATAGATGTCATATAATTAGGTAAAATACATACAGTAAGTAATGTTTAATTCATGTATTGTATTTGATATCTGGTTTCTTATGGCTTCTTGAGGAAAGTGGAAATTGTAAATAATAAAACAATAATTTTAAAAAACATCTAAAAATTACATATTACATCGTGTTGCTACTTCCACTTACAGAGATCATGTAGTTTCAAGACTTACCGTTACCAGTCCATCCTAGATAGTCTGCTTCGCAATCAAGATGTAGCATTGTACTTGTATACGGGCTTTTTGTTTGCAAATATTCTATCTTAATAACAGCGCAAGCTCGTTTTAACAGACATGGGTAGTTATAAATTGTTTAAAGCTGGTTGTGTTTTATTTCTTGCAAAAAATAAAGAATAAATATTTTTCAGCTGTTTTTTGCTTTTCTTGAAAACCAAACTGTAATTCAAATGTAGTCAGTACAGGCGTACACCTTTCATTTTTATTTTTTAAAAGACTCTTCGAACCACTTTGAATCGATAAACATAAGGGGTCGGTTACTATTCTCTTTGTTAAATTTGATGTTATCTAAAATCAATCCAGTAACCACGACAATACGTTAAATTGGGGTATGTGATTGTTTATATTTAAAAAAATTCAGTTAAATTCAGCTTAAAATAGAGAAGAGAAACCAATCATTGTCACTATAAATTTCAAACGACAAGCTCGTTTGACAATCGACAATAGTTCAGTTAATTGCATCAGCACTACAACGAACGTTCATGTCGGCAAAAACCATCACCGGCTAATTTGATGCATTGTATATAAGATGTTAAAATTACGAGCATTTAGTGATTAATACTTTTCGCAGGTTCTGATAACTAGATAACCTGCACAACATGACACCATAATCAAACTCATTAGTCATTCGCACACCCACGTGTAATAAAACTAATCTAATCAAATTAGTCAAACTGTTATACAGGGCAACATTAATATCCTCATAATTAAACCGCATAATATTAATGATCTCTGATTATGACTCTTTCTCCGGATGGGCTCGCGTGCTGGACATCATTACTGCTGTCCTATTTTTTTTTTGCAGATTATACCGATTAGTCATCAGTAAAATATTGGATTTATGACTTGCGGTTGTTATTGTCCGCGAGGCACGTCTTTTCCGCTTGTCACTTTGTGTCAGGACTAATTAAATTTTCGATCCTGGTACTAATTAATTGTTGTCGCCGGTCCGTAATAAAAATGCCATACGGATAGGAAGACGATTAATTCAAATTTGTCTGAAGATATTACACAGCTGTCAGATACTATAGATATTGTATTAATAGATAAATAATAATAAAAAAAACTATACTCGTATAAATATTTCTATACCGACTGGCATATTTTGTGTCGCTCACAAATGGATTAGTGCGAATCAATCAAATTATTACCCAAACCAATAATCAACTTTCAATGGCGGACCGTTTTTATTTAGGTTATCGAATGAAAGCTTTTATTTTGAAGACCGACAGGTTTCGGAAGTTGAACCAAAGACTATTTCAAATGCGAAGTACCGTTAAAACAAAGATATTAACAAGCTGCTACATCTTTAACAGCATTAAGAGAATTTTCATAGTTTTATGCTACACTACAGTTCGATATTTAGTGGTTGGTGCAAATTTTGAGAAAACAGCTACCTGTAGGTGTATATATATATATATATATATATATATATATATATATATATATATATATATATATAACGTTAAATGGAAATAGCAGTCGTATTTAATTATATTTAAATCTTCGGTTTAAGGGGAATTCGACTTTTGTTGAAATTATGTAAACTCTTTTTTCTTTGCCAAGCTTTCGATTTTATTTTAAATCTTCTTCAGGGCTTCTACAACATTTATAACAGGATGTACCTAAAACTACATGTAACTCGTAACCTTACTGAAATTGAGGTTTATAAAAGGGGGCCAATTTTATCTTCCAAATCTTGCATAACTTATATAATTTGATTGAATTTGAAGTTTCATTACAGATTTGATTAATGACAAAATATGAAAGTTGCAACATAGCCACCACATTTTTCATAAATTTATGCCTGCCGATTTACTATGATTTTAATATTTCATCTGATAATAAATAGGTGTAAATATTACTCAAATTTTGTGTATCCGATTTTTTATTTATTGTGTTAGCACTTTTATTAATTTGGTACATTTCTAAAATCAAACGTTTATTTGTAAGATTCTCTTTTTCTAAAATTTTGACTTCTTCCCAATTTGTTATGTGATTATTTCTAATTACGTGTTCTCCTAATGAACATCGATCTCTATCTTTTCTAATATCACTTTTATGCAGTGCTATCCTACTGGATAGCCACTGCGATGTCTGTCCCACATAAATTTTTTCACAAGTATCACATTTTAAAGAATAAACAACATTCGATTGATATTGTAATGGAATTTTTGATTTCAATTTGCTAAATAAATTTGAACCCTTTTTAAAATTTTTTAATGCTATTTTTATACCCTCATTTTGAAAACTTCTAATTAATTTTGTTGCCAAACCTGTAATATTTGGAAGAGATCCAAACCGAGATACTTCTGAATTATGATTACTTTGAGAATCATGGTTTTCTTGCTGCTCCACTCTGTCTAAAACATTCACCGAATTTAAATTTTGTTGATTAATCGCACAATCGTTTTGTAAGTAATCAATAGTAGAAAATAAAATTTTGTTTATCAAAGTTTGCGGGTAAGAATTTTGAAGTAACATAATTTTTAATTTTTGTAAATTCTTATTTATGTAATTTGGATGTGAAATTTTTTTAATTCTATGTTTCATTTGCCTAATAAAGTTAATTTTAATTTTAATTGAGTGATTTGACAAAAAATTTATATATCTGCCTGAAGAGGTGGGTTTTTGATACCAATCTAAGACAATCTTATTATTTTGCCGTATTACTTTTGTATCTAGAAACGGTACACCACCATCCACTTCTCTCTCAACTGTAAATTTTATATGTTGGTCGAAAGAATTGAAAACCATTATAATTTCTTCTATGCCAGAGGTTGGAATTACTAAAATTAAATCATCCACAAATTTTTTTATAAATGTTATGTTATATGTCAATTTTGGTATACATGAATTTAGAAGTTCGTCCATTACATACTGTGCAAGTATAGGACTTAATTTTGAACCCATAGCGCATCCAAAAATTTGTTTGTAATATTTGTCCTCATAGTTAAAATAATTGTTATCTAATATGAATGATACCATTTCTATAAAAAGCTCTCTTCTTTTATAATAACCTAATAGCTGAAGATAAAAGAGATTTCTATAGAGCTAAATTTGCTAGTATCATATCAGGATTTATACATAAAAATAAAGGTGTAAAAAACCAAACAGATACACTTTACAGAGAAACTCAGAATTATTTAAAATTAAATCCAAATTTATTAACCTTAAATAGTGACAAAGGAGGCGTAACAGTAGTCATGGATAAAGAACAATACCAAATTAAAATGAATGACATTCTTTCGGACGAAAACTATTTTAAAGTACTTAGATGTGATCCTACACGTACTGTTCAAACAAAATCTAATACTTATGTTAGCAAACTAGAAAAAATACAACATATAACTTCACAAAAAGCTAAAGCTAACAAAATCTATAATTCAGTCAGCCCGAGAATCTATGGCAATCCAAAACTTCACAAAGAAAACACACCTTTAAGACCTATAGTGTCAAGTATACAAAGTCCAATGACTAATTTATCAAAATTAATTTGTGACATTTTAACAATGGCGTATGATACCAATAATGACTATTACATAAAAGACAGTTTCAGTTTTGCCGAGTTAGTTAAAAATATAGAAATTCCACAGGGACATGAAATAGTATCGCTAGATGTGGTCAATCTTTTTGGAAACATTTCAAAATCTTTGGTGATCAAAATTTTGAGTGAAAAATGGAATAAAATTGGCCCATTTTTTCAATGTCCAAAAATTAATACAAATTATAAAAGAAGAGAGCTTTTTATAGAAATGGTATCATTCATATTAGATAACAATTATTTTAACTATGAGGACAAATATTACAAACAAATTTTTGGATGCGCTATGGGTTCAAAATTAAGTCCTATACTTGCACAGTATGTAATGGACGAACTTCTAAATTCATGTATACCAAAATTGACATATAACATAACATTTATAAAAAAATTTGTGGATGATTTAATTTTAGTAATTCCAACCTCTGGCATAGAAGAAATTATAATGGTTTTCAATTCTTTCGACCAACATATAAAATTTACAGTTGAGAGAGAAGTGGATGGTGGTGTACCGTTTCTAGATACAAAAGTAATACGGCAAAATAATAAGATTGTCTTAGATTGGTATCAAAAACCCACCTCTTCAGGCAGATATATAAATTTTTTGTCAAATCACTCAATTAAAATTAAAATTAACTTTATTAGGCAAATGAAACATAGAATTAAAAAAATTTCACATCCAAATTACATAAATAAGAATTTACAAAAATTAAAAATTATGTTACTTCAAAATTCTTACCCGCAAACTTTGATAAACAAAATTTTATTTTCTACTATTGATTACTTACAAAACGATTGTGCGATTAATCAACAAAATTTAAATTCGGTGAATGTTTTAGACAGAGTGGAGCAGCAAGAAAACCATGATTCTCAAAGTAATCATAATTCAGAAGTATCTCGGTTTGGATCTCTTCCAAATATTACAGGTTTGGCAACAAAATTAATTAGAAGTTTTCAAAATGAGGGTATAAAAATAGCATTAAAAAATTTTAAAAAGGGTTCAAATTTATTTAGCAAATTGAAATCAAAAATTCCATTACAATATCAATCGAATGTTGTTTATTCTTTAAAATGTGATACTTGTGAAAAAATTTATGTGGGACAGACATCGCAGTGGCTATCCAGTAGGATAGCACTGCATAAAAGTGATATTAGAAAAGATAGAGATCGATGTTCATTAGGAGAACACGTAATTAGAAATAATCACATAACAAATTGGGAAGAAGTCAAAATTTTAGAAAAAGAGAATCTTACAAATAAACGTTTGATTTTAGAAATGTACCAAATTAATAAAAGTGCTAACACAATAAATAAAAAATCGGATACACAAAATTTGAGTAATATTTACACCTATTTATTATCAGATGAAATATTAAAATCATAGTAAATCGGCAGGCATAAATTTATGAAAAATGTGGTGGCTATGTTGCAACTTTCATATTTTGTCATTAATCAAATCTGTAATGAAACTTCAAATTCAATCAAATTATATAAGTTATGCAAGATTTGGAAGATAAAATTGGCCCCCTTTTATAAACCTCAATTTCAGTAAGGTTACGAGTTACATGTAGTTTTAGGTACATCCTGTTATAAATGTTGTAGAAGCCCTGAAGAAGATTTAAAATAAAATCGAAAGCTTGGCAAAGAAAAAAGAGTTTACATAATTTCAACAAAAGTCGAATTCCCCTTAAACCGAAGATTTATATATATATATATATATATATATATATATATATATATATATATATATATATATATATAATGAAATATAATTTATTATTGCCTGAATTCATTATAAATGAGCATATGTGATATTTTCTTGGGATTTGCAGGTATAAGATGGAATGACCTCGATTCTGAATAGGGCCCTTATAGCTCAGTGGTAGAGCGTTTGACTAGTATTCAAAAGACCCGAGTTCAAATCTCGGTCAAGGCCATTACTTTTTCATTTCATCTTATGCCTGCAAATCCCAAGAAAATATCACATATGCTCATTTATATATATATATATATATATATATAGAATTAATTTTTGCATCTCTATAAAAGAAAACCTAAGTACATGTGGTTATTTGTAAGATAAGCAAGATTATTCAGGTCAAATCGACGAACTTTGATGAAAATTATGAACCTCTGATTAGTTCTTTTGAGAGAAAAATTTGTTTTGTCTAATTTTATTTTAAACGAATCTCTTTCATAAAAATATAGGTATCGTACATAATTCGCTTTGTTAGTGTTATTTTCAGCCCATTATTTGCAAGAAGCAGTAGCAGCTGTCACTAATATTTAACAGTAACTCAGCCTTAGCTTGCACCTAAACAAATCGCATGTAGCTCTGTTTTCGGTACGCGTGTGTTATAAGCAACTGTAGAGGGTTGTTATAAAGTATGGAATAACAGTAATCTTGTTTAAACTTTTATCAAAAGCAGTTTCTGCAGGAGTCTGTATTTTATTTGTTTGATGATAATTCTACAAATATTTTTTCATGACAGGTTGAACTACCTTTCAATAAGTTAAAGGGTTAATTTCACAACACCAGTTTCATTTTAATTTACAAACATGCTGAAATTCAGTGAAATTAAACGAATTGAAATACTAATGATGGTTCGCTATGAAGATCGACAATGTTCACACCGACATGTTTGTGATTTATTTAATAACCTTTAAACATAGTACATGAAAAAACTAGTTTGTTTGTTTATTGTTCCCTCAGAGTTTTTTGTGAACGCACATGGGAAGATAAAAAATGTTTTTTCATAATGGCTCTATTTTGAAACACCATTGAGTTTCGTATTGGCTTAATTAAAACACGCAGAATACAAAATAGTGTATTAAAAAACTAGTTTTATAAAGCGCCATTTTCTGGTTGTGCATGTTTTGACAAGACCGTGACAGTTACGGCGTTACTTCCGTAGGTACGAGATAGAGTTTGTTTAATGTCCCTTTTTTAGTGATACCAACACGCAGTTGCATTAAGAACGCAAAATAGAAAAAACCTTACTGTCCAAGTTAGCAAAAAAAACTTAAAGAAACTTGACAATAATAGTATTCAATCGCCAGTTGCTTGAATATTGAGAAAAAACAATAATATAAATTATGCAAACATTTTATTTTCTGGCTAAGCTACTTTTGGTAGTGAAAGTCCTCATTMGATTATGGAATAGCATACACAGTATGCTTAGAAATTAAATATGTATGATGGCAACATATTATAGATCCATGCTTCATTAATTGTCGCCATTTTCACTCTAAAGATTCCATCCAAAAAAATGGAATATAGCGATAATAGTAATAACAATGACTATTTGCTGGTTTAAAAGAGAATATAACGTGTTAGCATCAGCAAAACGGCAAAGTTCAGCCACCGCTCTGTAAGAGACTTGGTTACGCTTCTGTGTATTATCATTAGATCTTTTAATATAATAAATTAAAGGCCAGACAATTATAATTTTTTCTAATCACATAAAGCTCATCGTACATGAAACCACTAATGGACGTAAATACAGGGTGGCCCATTAGTGCGTGGACGGAATATTACGCAATTGTTATTAAAGTTTTTAAAATTCTGTGAGTGCAGCGTGGTAGGGGGTGCTTAAGTCTACAAAATAAAAATATTTTTCCTCCTCTCCCCACATATACGGGGGTGGTTCAATACATTCTTATATATTTTTAAATGGAACACCCTGTATATTATTACATTTTTGGATTCCTCTTTTAATTTTAATGGGACTTAATATAACATATATGGGGTCTAAAATACACTGTTGTAAAGTTATTTAATTTTTTTACAAAATTTTGACATTTCGGAAATTTTATTTTCAAAACCTTTATAGCTAGAGGTATGCAGTTTTCGCAGGGATGTTACTAATAAAATGCACATCACCTTTAGATATAAAGGATTCATATAAGAATAGTTAGTAGTACTAAAATTTACTTTAGAAAATTGATCATATTCAATCTCAGCCAACTCGATTTTTTTAAATAGCACCCTATTTTATTTTTACCATAGTTCAATGTGCAAATTAATTTCCTCTTATATGATATAAAGAAGTATGTATTTATCTCTAATAGTTTTTAAGAAAATTGCATATTTTTAGGTTTAGTTATATTTTAATCCTTTCTATAGTAGGCTATGGAGAAAAAAATGAATGCACTTTTGTTAGCTTCAAACTGTCAATGTTTGCTTACTGTCAGTAGTTCTACTACATATGTATGTGTGTATCTTCAATCATTTTTGAGAAAATGATGTTTGTACTGCTTTAGTCATATTAACATTAATATAATATTTAAAATAAAAAAAACAAATAAATATAGACAACATATGATTATTATGATTTAATTGAAAATTCAAAAACATCGTTAAAAAGCAAGAGCAACAGACGTAACCCATAACAAAATAAAAAAAATAAAAGTAGGTGGTGGGTGAAAACGAAACAAAAAAATACAAGAAACGTAACACAACAAAACATAAAAAAAGTAACAAAAGTGTCTGAAAACAACAAAGCAACAAAATGCAAGGAACGTAACACAACTAAAAAACTCAAAAGTAACAATAGTATGCGAATAACAGGAGACAAAGAAGCACAAGGAACGTAACAAGTAACAAAATAACACAAAGTAACAAAAGTATGTGAAAACAAGGAAACGAAGAATGTAATGGCACTGCAACCTACAACAAATGTTCAAAATGGCCACCGTTGTGGTGTAAATAATACATTTTAGTACTACTACGAAATGAAACTGAATGCTTCCCTTACTCTATTTTTCATATCTTCCACCGTCGTAGGTGGAGTATGATAGACAATATTTTTAATATAGCCCACAAAACAAGTCAATCGGTGTTAGGTCAGGTGACCTTGCTGGGCAATTAACTGGCCCTGCTCTTTCTATCCATTTTTTCTGGAAATCTGTTGTTAAGCCACATTGTCACTATTTGGCCATTGTGGGCAGGAGTTCCGTCGTGTTGAAAATACATGTCCCTCACGTAAACCAAAGGAACATTTTCCAGCAAATCTACTTTCGTCCAACTCTTGATGCAGTTGTAACCGGTAAGGATGTAACCTATTTTTGTTGTACCAAAATGCGGCATATTCCCAAATTTCGGCTTAGTTGCCTACAACTTATATGCGCGTCTTCTACGACGGCAGCCATGACGTTAAATTCATTTTCTTCAGTTAAAGAATTCTTTGCCCTACCATGCTTATTATACGCCACAGATCCTGTCAGCAAAAACCTATTCAAAACTTTTCTGAATGTGTCTTCCTTCGAATTTCTTTCCCTATCAGGAAACCGTGCAGCGTAAACTCGACTTGCCAATAAGAGATTTTGATCGGACTCTCCCAGGATGAACACTATGTCAACTAGTTCATTTTGAGAATAATTAGTCAATTTAAAACTAGGTACACTAAACACGTAGATAAATCACTAATAACACTAAGCAACCACTGACAGTTTAAAGCTAATAAAAGCGCATTCTTTTTTTTCTCCATAGCCTACTATAAAAAGGACTAAAATACAACTAAACCTAAAAATAAGTAATTTTCTTAAAAACTATTAGAGATAGATGCATACTTCTTTATATCATATAAAAGGAAATTAATTTGCGCATTGAACTACCGTGAAAGTAAAATAGGATGCTATTTAAAAAAATCGAGTTGGCTGGGATTGAATATGATCAAATTTCCAAAGTAAATTTTAGTACTACTAACTATTCTTATATTAATCCTTTATATCTACAGATGATGTGCATTTTATTAGTAACATCCCTGCGAAAACTGCATACCTCTAGCTATAAATGTTTTGAAAATATAATAAATTTCCGAAATGTCAAAATTTTGTAAAAAAATTAAATAACTTTACAACAGTGTATTTTAGACCTCATATATGTTATATTAAGTCCCATTAAAATTAAACGAGGAATCCAAAAATGTAATAATATATAGGGTGTTCCATTTAAAAAAATATAAGAATGTATTGAACCACCCCCGTATATGTCGGGGGAGGAGCGAATATATTTTTATTTTGTAGACTTAAGCATTCCCTACCACGCTGCACTTGCAGAATTTTAAAAACTATAATAATAATTGCGTAATATTCCGTCCACGCACTAATGGGCCACCCTGTATATCCCCGATCATTTCTCATCAGCTCACAAAACCTACCTGCAGTCTTGTGTCAAACATCGCCATTTTCACTCCGAAATGTCTATACATTAATCGACTGCGGTACTCCATATATCTAGGGACTTTACTTTTTAGCACCTTTTCGTATAGTGACTTTATAAGCACAGAGTGGACATACATGCGGCCAACGCTAAGTACCCTACAGATACGGTTGCAAACAAGTCTATGCCGAACTTTGCAGGAACTTGCGGTTTTCACTGTCGTCTTCGGGATTCCCTGCCCCATCTGTTAGTGCTAAAATTTAAAATTTAAAAAAATGTATATATTTCTGCTAAATGTTACGAGGTCAGATTTGCTGTGTATTTGGCTTAGCTTATCTATTTCGAGTTCATAACACTTGCAAGTTTAGTATCACGTTCCGCTAAAAATTAGAGGTGGATTTTGGTTTTTCATTTACTTATTGCCTTATATTATATGCGATATCGAGATAAAACTTGACATGTGGGTACAGACTTATTATTTTGATGGAAAATTTTCACAACTAAACTTTTAAATTGGATTTACAGCCGTTCTCGGTATCGATAGTTCTTGATAAAGTAACTTTAATCGGAAAAATAAATTTGCCAAAATGGCTGGAAAAATAAAAAAATCCGTATACGCTCGAATGTAACCGTCCCTAACGTTTTACGAGTATATCAGAAAATTTGCTTTAAAGAAATGGTACTTCATCAAGAATTATTGATATCCAAAACGGAATGTAAATTGAACTTCAAACCTTAGTTGTGTAAATCTGGAAAGTTTTACCGGTTTTTGCGGTACTTATATTATCCAAAATATTAAAGCAAAATCGCAAAATTTTCACAACAAACCATACCCATATATTAGCTTTCATCACTATAGCTCAAATAACAAGTAATTGAATTAACGAAACAACCACCACAGATTTTTACCAGAGCGTTATATCGGATCTGCAAACGTCATCAACTCGAAGTCTCGCTTCTTACATACAACCGTGGGTAAGCTGTAAAATGCTCAGGAAATAAGACCCCGCAATTTGGAATACGAAAAACATAAATTTTTATTTTTAATTGGTGTTAAAACTCGGTACGGAATAACCAGAGCGACCGAGTTTAGAGCATGTCCAAACGCGCCAGAGTATCCGGAATGCAACAATGGAAACCGCAAGTCCCTATCGTTCTTCGTTCGCCGACCGCGGCCCTCCAAGTTCGGCACACACTTGTTTACAACCAAATCTGGTGAAAACATGGCGGCACCAACAGAAACGTTGACCACAGTACAGCCACACTGTGTTTATAGGGTTACTGTACTTTCCGTATTTTGGTTTTAATGTTGCCTGGATAGTACAGAATTACTAAACTCAACATTAAACAAATCGATTTCAAAACGTATTTTGAATTCAATTCTCGTTAGCACAACTGCTGGTTAAAATACCTTTTTCTATAGAAATCATGCCTGTATCTAAAATTAATAGTTGTAACATTGCGCTCGAGGCGATACACCCTCTATTACTTTCAGTTACCTTGCTTGCAGCTTGCTTGCGAAATTTATTTCGTGATGTTTTGCTACCCTTTCGGGCCCAAAAGGTTCACGGCTATCCTAATTTACTAAAGAAATTCCAAAATGACTAAATAATTTAACCTAAAGGCATTCCTAAACAAAGTCGAATATTTTAATAAGCTTATTCTAAACTTTACGCGCCGTGCTGGCTAGTACCGCAGCACTTGCCTTGGCTGGTGGCCAAATTAAAGTTTAAACACACAGCCGCTGTTCTACTGCGTTATCCCATACAAAATACAAATTATTACAGCTTACGCAGACCCCATTACCGATAATTAATTACATTGTATCATATTTGCCTGAAATTTTAGTAGGTAATTAAGTTGAACGGGTTAATTCTCAGTAAAAAGGGATACAGTTGTTGTTGACCATAAATCTAATCAATTGTAGCATTACCGTCAATTACCAAAGCTTTGCAGCGGGCACAACGGCGTGATGGCGTTGACTGAAAAAATTATGTGTGCAACATAATACAAAACACAATAGTAAAGACACTAAAAAACCAGATATATGACGGAGATTAAAATATTTACTCGTACTTCATAAAGCCCAAACGTCGCTTTTTCTTTTGGTATTTAGGTTAGGTATACCGACTATAAAAGGTTATGTAATAGCAATTTTGTAAGTAAAATTATCGAAAAGTTTATGTACAGCTGGTCACTAAATCATTATGAGATTTACTACTTAGTAAGGCGGCAACCACTATACAAAACATAGTATAGTATTAAATTGCTATTTGGTTAAACAGAAAGCTTGATGAGTAAATTCCTCGTTTATGCTATGGAAGATATGATACTTGTATGATCACAAAATGGCACTTTGGTTACACAAGCAGTTTAATAAATCTGATTTTCTCGTTAGTTTTACGTTTAATTGGCCAATTTCATGGATAACAAGTTTGGCAGTGATAAAATAGCCATAGGACATGCTTAAGGTGACCAATTTCCCAAACCAGAAAATCCGGACGCCTTCATGGTGCTATTTGTAATATAGGATAAAGACGGATGGCCATATGGCCAGGCATTAGATTATGCCGGCTACGCAATTGCGTGCTGATACCACAGAACTAAATACCTAGACTTAGAAATTTAATGTAATAAGATTTTGTGATAAATAATCCTCGAGCAGGTAGGGCCAGACGCATGCGCAGTGAAGATTATAATATGGAAACGTCTTGGCAACGGTACAACAAAGAACAGGACCTGTCGCACAAATGGCTAATCGCTATTCACTTTGCCACACCAGCAAGTTACCGCGCAGACTCGCTGCCCTACGAACGAGCAATATGGCGATTTACAGGTCGTTACAATATTTTCTCGCGCATGCCATAACAATTAGCCTAGCCGTCTACATAATAGATGAGATGCCTGTGGTTGACATTAATGTGACACATGAAACTATGAAGTTAGCTACGCCTGACTGCATGAAAAGAGAAAAAGACAACTGGCAACAATGAAAAAGTAAAATAACATGTGAACATTTTTAGCTCAAATTATAAAAAACCGGACAAATCTAAACAAAATTTTGAAAATCCGGACAAATCCGGATACCATATTATGTACGGACTCATAAACAAAAATACAAACCTGTCCGGGCTAAATCCGGAAAATGAGGCTAGAGTAGAGCACATATGAGTAAATTATTTTCACGTTCAACAAGTCTGTGGCAACAATTCATAAATATTGTTACATACGTTATTAATATTTCGAATCAGTTTAATACATTTAAAAGTCTGTTCATTTATTATCACTTTGCTAAATAAAAAATAATGTAGCGCACAACTCTATCCACAGTAGAAATTAAAAGTCAAAAGTTGACGTTTGACATTAGTAGGCGATTTTTTTTCTTAAAAAAACGAGAACTAACCACACTTGCTTTCTAAAGGATGTTCAACGTCGTTATGTGAAAAAAAATAAAAACATCAACCGGGGGTCCATATTGTGTTAGAGGCTTATTCATTTAAATTAATGGCATATGATAGCTAGATGACAGCATCTTTTTGCTATATTGTGACCAGAGATAAATTGTGACAAGCTACCCTGTTGCACGTGATAAGATGACGTAATGTGCGCATGACCTATTTACTTAACAAGGAAGTAGGTACTAGCCACAGACATCTAGACGGCTAAATCATGTGGCATCAGCGAAAAACATCTGTAACGTAATCATGTAATCATGTTGCTCGTTCGTAGGGCAGCGAGTCTGCGAAATAACTCGCAAGTGTAATCAAGTGAATGGCGATTGGCGAGATACATGGCAGGTCCTGTTGTTTGGAGTTCCCATATAATCTTTACTACGCATGCGTCTGGCTCTACTTGCGCGATGATCATTTGTCAAAAAAATCTCAACTTTTAGGTAACTATGTATTTTTGTGGTATTGGCATAGCCGTCTTTAGTGGGGGAGGCCAGGTCTACTGCAACTGGCAACAGCGCATAGCTAATCGGACTCGGAAAGTTTTTCAACGGTTTTTCGTTTTTGTTTAGTTGTTTGAATGTAGGGACGCAAAAAGTTTTGTTTTGCTGTTTGAAGTGTTCGTGTTGAAGAGTACTTTGTTAAATCCACCACGAGGGACCATTTTTTCAGGTGTTTTTAATAATTCATAAGCTCATTGAGAAATAAGCTTATTCTTCACTATCTTGCGGGGGCTCTCCCACTAAATTCTTATCTCTTTAGCCATCTTGCGCATCCGCATCGGTGAATCCTACAGCGCACATTGTTGAAGCCTTGTGGGCTTCTGTTTTTTTTTTGTCGAACAGTAATCATGGTTTTGATTCCCGTTTTGTTCATTTAAGACGTTTAAATTGTGTGAAAAACAGAACAAAATCCCCAAAACAAAGTTTTCCATTTTCTAGTCACTCTGCAGGTATGCACGCGAATGGTACTCGCAAAATTTTTTCCTATTTCAGTGAATATCTACATTTTACAATACATCATCTCCTATACAAGCCGTTACGGTAATGATTGCCACCAAAAATCCTTTCATTACATTTGAAATATCTGTTAAAAGAATATATGAGGCATTTAGTGAGATGTTGCGCAGTTCAGCAGTTGACATGTATAACATTATATTACGTTTATAAAGAAATTTAGATAATGAATCACTTGCTAGTGTCAGTGCTATTTTAATGCAAACGCTTTTACGAAATATGCTCGAAATTTTCTAGAAATCTATAACCTCAGCATACCGAGCATGTATTTTGAATTGGGTGTTTAAAAGAAGATCACTGTCTAATGAATGGAGCTAATTTTTTCTTAAATGCGGCTAAAAAAATTGCATGGGAAAGCTKTTTAAAAAAAACGAAAAGAACACATTAAACAAGTATAGAGACTTACAAAAGCAGAAAGACATTTATCTTGCACAAAGTAAAAAGATGGGCAGTGCACGGGATAAGCCATAGAGAGTTACCAACTGATACCGATCACTCGTAGCGCCCTTGCTTGTATCTAGGGTTTCCAGCAAGTAAAAATAAGGAATATTGGCCTACGCCATCTGGATTTTTTGCTTACTTACTGCCMTTAACTTATCTTTAACGTTGCAGAATATCGGGAGAAATCTGCGGTGGTTGACATGTCTTCCCAGACACCTATAACATGGCGGCCGTTCGATATATGTACCAAGACTGTCAAGTGTTTGATTGCGTATCCCTATCTTCCTGCTTATCTAAGATATTTTTATAAAGAAATTATAATTAACGTAAAACTTTTCAATAAAAATAATAGTGGCAGAAAGCATACCAAAATTTTGTCATTTAATGACATTTTCAGAAAGGTTGTTATAAATTCGATAAACGACTGTCGCCGCTGAATAAAACTATTACAATGCGTAAGTCCTGTTTGCTTGCTCTCAAAGTGTTATCACAATAATTGTGTTAATTATGACCCTATTATCTCCTTTAATCACCTAAAGTGTTGTTTGCTCTACCTACGCCATAGAAGAGTGTGATACATAATCGCCCTAATGTATTGTGATCAATAAAGGACGCACCGCACCAATTTATTGTGCAATTAATAAAAAAAGTGGGTCAGTGTTGAACAGTATGCAGTCTGAAAGAAAAACACGCGGTATTGTTTTCTCAACGCAGAGCATAAGCAGTGTTTCTATAATTAAATATCAACCTCCTTTTGAGATAGTGATGCTTTTTCTTGTTTCATCAATATACCCACCAAAAGTCTGTGTACGCAAATATCGTCATTTTGATCAAGTATTATGTTGCGTAGTTTATGAGTTGCTGATTTATTAATTGATACCTCATAGCTACGAAAATATATTTCTCCTCTTCAAAATACCGATTATTTGGTTTGTATGTGATTAGGTAAATTACTCGTTTTTATATCATGGGTGCCTTTTAAATAGGGCCCTTTTTAATACCGCAAATGTCATTAAAATATTATATACTTTTTTCTTATTCTCCTAGCTTTTATTTATTTTTTTTTATATACAGCAGGCAGCAGATTGTCCCGTTTGTTTTGTATTGCACCCCGGAGTTTTCCCAAGATCATAAAATATGCATAAGAATCGATTTTAATATCCCAGATTAGAAGACTGTTGGATAATTTTCAGATATTAGTTATATTAGTGTTAAACAAACTTGTAATATTAAGGCAAATTGTAAATTTTTTTTGTGTGGAATGAAATATTTTATGATTTACTTCTTTTTAAATGTTGTAGACCTCATTAGCAAAATAATAGAGAAAAATTTGGGTAAAAATTTTTGAGCAAAATCTGAAAACTTTGTTCCTGAATGGAATTTCACTCAATTGTGGATTTGAAAATCTGCTCATAACTCGATTAACCAGCCGTATTCGTCTAACGCGGCGTTACCCTCTATACGAGGGTTTCAAGTACCGACGTATTTACATCCAGATTCAAGTACCGACGTATTTACATCCAGATTCAAATACCGACGTATTTACGTCAATATAGAAGCACCCACGTCGTTTCACATGTTCCAGTACAGACGTGAACATTCTCCAGTGCCAGTTAGTAAATTTCCAGTGAACATCTCGATGAGGAAGTTCCTGTTCCCGAGACTGCATCACAGAACATCTTGACTGCACCTAGTAGCGACGACATTCGTGGTACTTACCTAATTTGGTTCCGGACCTTGGGCCACCTTCACGAAACGTACTCGTCGTGGACTAAACAGCTAAGTCTAGCTATAGATTGGTTATATTTAATACTGCTGTTGCATGCGATTGGTCCTTTTTTTACGTAGCTAAATTGAATTATTGATGCAAGTTTCCTTACCTCGGTGTTTGATATTACAGTATTGCATTATTTTTCATTCGTTGCTTAATTATCTCGTTTGTTTATTCGTAGCGCGTTTCGTTTGACATGTATAGATATACATAAATACTAAGATAATATTTTGTCGGATAAATCGCTGTCACTTGAAAACACTGACATTATTACAATTACAATTAAAATTCATTTCTGTTGCATTTATAGTGATTTATGTTACGAAATACTTTAACTTCAGTATGTTTATTGCTCTTTAAATTACTTTCTGTATTTATTGAATTTAATATATGTTTCGTGAAGCTTCCGTTATCTTTTGTTTTACTTATGGCGCCATTAACTAGTTTTTGAGCACATTGAATAGGTGATCCAGTTTGTAAAGCAACCATCTTTCGTGATTTGATGCTTTGTGTTGCGTTCGGTGGAGATATTTTAAATCACGTGGCGCCTGTTTCTTTCGTTTATCTTCTAAATATTAATGGGTATTTTAATTATTGCACTTAAAACCCACACCCCACACCGACTGTGCTCGCGGCCACCGGAACCAACCCCGGTTATTCTCTGTTATATCGTAACATTCTTGAAACCCTACAAGCGTGTAAATAATGCACTCGTTACATCGAAGCGCACAACCTTTTGAACTTACCTCGTATCAATAATTCGTAAGTCAATTCATCGCCTAAGAGACGATTAACCTCCATTATGAATGACAATTAAAAAAAAATGCAAAAAAAATACCTATTGCTACAAACACGAAGTCACCCCCCTCCAAAAAAGCGAACGAACAAGAAAAACTATCTCAAAAGACGAAAGATAACGATAAACACCTCAAAAATACCAAACTCGAAAACCTCCTGAACGCACCTGGTAAAATACGTACGTTATCACGAGTATTATCACAAATCTAAACAGCTAACCAATCTCTTATTTTTACGGCTTAAAAAAAAGCTGCATGAATTTAAATTATCTCAAGTAAAAAAAAAATTAAAAAAAATAGCAAAATAAAACAGTAAGAGCTAGAATCAACGTTGGGGCGCCAGAATGTTACGATATAACAGAGAACAACCGGGGTTGGTTCCGGTGGCCGCTAGCACAGTCGGTGTGGGGTGTGGGTTTTAAGTGCAACAATTAAAATACCCATTAATATTTAGAAGATAAACGAAAGAAACAGGCGCCACGTGATTTAAAATATCTCCACCGAACGCAACACAAAGCATCAAATTACGAATGATGGTTGCTTTACAAACTGGATCACCTATTCAATGTGTTCAAAAACTAGTTAATGGCGCTATAAGTAAAACAAAAGATAACGGAAGCTCCACGAAACATATATTAAATTCAATAAATACAGAAAGTTATTTAAAGAGCAATAAACATACTGAAGTTAAAGTATTTCGTAACATAAATCAGTATAAATGCAACAAAAATGAATTTTAATCCCCCCATATATGTACATATATCGGTTTCACAAAACCAAGAACAGTATTTATGTATATCTATACATGTCAAACGAAACGCGCTATGAATAAACAAACGAGATAATTAGCAAGGAATGAAAAATAATGCAATACTGTAATATCAAACACCGAGGTAAGGAAACTTGCATCAATAATTCAATTTAGCTACGTAAAAAAGGACCAATCGCATGTAACAGCAGTATTAAATATAACCAATCTATAGCTAGACTTAACTGTTTAGTCCACGACGAGTACGTTTCGTGAAGGTGGCCCAAGGTCCAGAACCAAATCAGGTAAGTACCACGAATGTCGTCGCTACCAGGTGCAGTCAAGATGTTCTGTGATGCAGTCTCGGGAACAGGAACTTCCCAATCGAGATGTGCATTGGAAATTTACTAACTGGCACTGTAGAATGTTCACGTCTGTACTGGAACATGTGAAACGACGTGGGTGCTTCTATATTGACGTAAGTACGTCGGTATTTGAATCTGGATGTAAATACGTCGGTACTTGAATCTGGATGTAAATACGTCGGTACTTGAAACCCTCGTATAGAGGGCAACGCCGCGTTAGACGAATAAGGCTGGTTAATCGAGTTATGAGCAGATTTTCAAATCCACAATTGAGTGAAATTCCATTCAGCAAAATCCAACTACTATAACTACAGAAGTACTCCAAACTTGAACGGAAAATAYAAGCACTTGCAATCCCTAAATCGGCTTTACCAAGTCAGCTTCACTAGATCTGCCCATAAACTGCCGAAATCGGCGTACGACCAAGCGATAAGCGAATGCAAAAAGGAGCCAAGGTAGGCGACAGAAGACCGCAAAAACAGACGCTGAAGCCAATATCATGAAATTGAATCCTAATGAACAAAATAACCGTAACAATCCATTTCATTAATGATTTGTTCCACCTTCTTAAAATAATCAATAATTGCTTTACTTAATTTTTGCGCCCTGACAAGATTTGTTGCCAGACCTCTTCGTTTTGGAATGTTTGGAATCGATAAAACCAATCCTTCCCCGCCATTACTTTCGGATATAAAAACTGCGTTTCATATTTTTGATTTTACAAAAAAAAAACACTCGATGGCTTACCATTGAGGTCACCCCTCATACCAACAT
Source organism: Rhyzopertha dominica (assembly GCA_025024175.1). Lineage (NCBI taxonomy): Eukaryota > Metazoa > Arthropoda > Insecta > Coleoptera > Bostrichidae > Rhyzopertha > Rhyzopertha dominica. The sequence continues at coordinate 28,811,084 of QCXZ01000138.1, read as the reverse complement.
TGCAGTAGCGAATAATTCTCGATGCAAATTCTGTCCTATGATCTCGGGTTAGCACTGCAGTCTTACCAAAACCTTTTGTTACTTCGCAAATGGTTTCGTAGCGTTCATCTTGGAATGCCGAACCTTTCTGCTACACTTCGTTGAGGTTCATTATTTCTTATGGCAGCTAATGCGCGCCTTGCAACTGTTCTTCAGGCCATTTTGCACGAATATTCTCGGAAATCCTTATATCGCGCTAGTTGTTTGTGCCTTACTAACGGGCGATCACTTTTTATTGAGCATGCATTTTCCAGGGAAACAAGCAAATCTTTAATTTCCCCCTTAGAGCAAAGCATACTAGCTATTTCACAGTAAATGATGGATCACTTTTAATTTTTTTGAACAAAATTGTTTGAATTATCTAAATAAGATGTATTACCTTATTACGAACTTACTGTCTCCGTAGCGCAAACTACACATGCGTCTTGTGTTGCTGGCGGCCATAACTACGATCTTTTCACCTAACTTCTCCACTCGGATGACGCAACTAATCATGTTGCCAAACTTTAAATACATTAATAGTCTTTAAAGAAAAAGACGGTGGACCTTATTAACTACCGGGCCTTATTTCCCAAAACTACCTTACAAATAGTTGCGTTAAAACTGATTACCTTTAAATGTCATCGATGTAGCTAGTGTCTATTACAATAACGATATGCACCAATAGCTTGTTAAAAAATTGCCAAATATCTTGTATTGCAGTGACAGCATTACGGACTGGAAGCGGGTGATCCATTTATACATCGAAACACGTTTTCAGGGTTAACAAAATCCACTTGATCTAAAATTAATTGAAAGGCTAGCCCTCGAGTAGCCATATCAAACACTCCATACATCCGGGTAGCGGTGTTACGATTGCCTGACTGCGACACGGTCCGAAGCTAATATAGCGGCAACAGCCAACAGCCCTGAGAGTTCTTGACGGTCGGGTCGAGGGGCGTTACACTAGGTCGGCAATTAAATCGGGCAACCGGAATTCCGTGGCACTTTCCACGTACAGTGAGACCTTCAGACGTCGACGTCAAAGTGTGCAAGGAAAGGGGAAAATGCAACCCTTATTACAAGTCGACGCTTGTTGCAGGGGCACTAGAGACCGCCTTTTGGTTTCTGCTAACGTCGATTGGAGTTGCGGAACACGTGCGGAATAGTTTAAAGTGGAACTGAATGTGCGGGATAAAAATAATTGCGTCGGCTATTTAATATGCAACTGCTTTGAACAAAAACCAGTGATCAACGATCGGTAAGGTTGTTTTGTTCAATAATAAATAATAATAATAGTTTCAGTTCGCTCCCTCCACAACCTTACAAAGGTGAAGAAACCCCTACACCTAATATAAATATCTACAAATGCGTACCTAGATTAAGTTAAATATTGTTGATACCGGAATTGTAACAGAGGGATTTCAATTTGTCCACATAACAAATGCATTTATTTAATAGTTGTACATTTACAAAGAAGAAACGGGGAACAGCTAGTGTCGGCTCGTGACCTAAATGTATAGAGGGCCGATAAATTTATTATCATAAGAACCCGTAAAAACCGTAATAGGGGAGACCGGTACATACCGGGACCTTTATTTTCAAAGCGCTACACACATCTTATAAAATATTTTTTAAACTTGTATATAGTGATAGTGTAGCAGTACTTGATAGGTATCTAATTATACTGCAACAACTGGCAATATCATCTAGTTATCACAATACACTGTTCCCACTATGTACCATGCCATGGTACATAATGGGAACGTGGGGTGGTATATAGTGAGAATAAAGATACCAATAACAAAACCTAATTTATAAGCTGTTTTTGTTCGCGATAAATGCTGGTGCAACACCTTCACTTAACACATTTAGAGCACTACTATTAGCGAGTAGCGACATCTGTTGGTTTTAGTCGTACACAAATGTGCGAAGTGTTTCCCACTATGTACCATGTCCCAGTATATATCGGTCTCCCCCATATACTATTCTTATCAGTATAAATCTATTTTTACATCATTTAACAAATTTACAAGCCCACGAAAAATTCCTGGATTACTAGATGTCAACGATTCGTCATGCCCACGTGAAACTAATTCGAATGCTCTGCAGAATTTGATACAATCAATAACTTTACCCAAAACTTGTCTTTCGACACACTTTGTTGCATATGTTGCACTATTAGGTTGCACCTGCAGATTAACGCGCCTTAGCATATTAAATTCTATGGCATTATGAAGATGGTTTTTACTACTGCTATGTTTTAAGTGCTTTAAGCCGTCACTCTAGAGATGCTTTATCACAAACATCACAGTCAACCACTAGACACAAGTAACAAAATAAAAACGCATTCCTCACATCGCACTCACATATCCACAAAGATATTTTCTGATGTATATTTTACCTCGATTTGAATCGTTTTACTGGATTATTAAATTCGGTCTTGGAATTCCGTCACCCTTAAGCTCAACTTTAGCGTCGTAATCCAACCGGGAGTCATTTTTTTCGAAAATGCCGTTAACCGAGTTAATTTTTGCAAGCTTGATAGTTGAACTTCGCTAACAACGAACAACTACTGAAAATTATTTGGAAAATGGAAAAAATAAAACGAGGGTGCAGCATAACCAACCTTAAACGACAAATTATCCCAAACCACAGTTAAAATTCAATGTATAATCATTAACGCTACACATTTCATTTAAAGCATGAATAGTTGTATCAAGCAGAAGAGTAAAAATATAAGCAATTAATTTGTGTTTGAAATGACTAATTGTGAGCTTTTCAGTATCAATTCATGCTGCGAAGTTAGCCAACAAAACCAAACTTAAGTAAGAAAGCTAGTATAGTTCAAGGAGCGGGCGCACCCTACATATGTAGGTACATGACATTTGCGCGTTCCTATCTCTTTAAGTACCTAATTGTAATTAATTACTTAACAAAACTTACATGGAGGGTGACAAAAACATATTTATTTGGACCAAATTTCTGTAACGCTTATAATTGAGAAGTTACTTTCTAAAATCAGTTCTTAAAAATGTAAAAACCGATGTTTTGAGAAAACGCACATTAACGCGCGCTAATTTGACGATTTCTGCGTGTTGTTTTGTTGCTTAATTTCGTAATCGTTAAGTGGTGTCACCAGCCAATCGAATATTATTTATTTTCGAAACAGTATACCCAACTAATGTACATTTCTCGTAGAAAAGGCCATAATGTGAGCGAAGGGTAGCTTGTCCGTTATTAGTTCTTAAAGTTGATCGGTTCACATGCTGCATTTTACAATAACAGTGTTTCATTCAGTTTTTCGTGCTTAAAAGGTGAAAATGTATGACTTTGTTTTAATTCATCTTTGAGTGGTCACAGCGATTATTAATTAAAATGTGTTATTCATCCTTATCTTTGTAAACTGTAAAAACCGGCACTAAGTACCTACTTGGCGTGTAATTGGCAAGGTAACTAGTAGTGTGTTCCGTATGCAAGTATGGGTAGGATTTCATTTACAAAGCTCTTGTACTTTTATACTAAATGCCAAGTAAGAAGTGCTTGCAAAGTAGCGTTTTAAACGATATAAAAGCTTTGTAGTGTACATCTCGATGTAGGTAATACTGGGTGTTCTTATTTACGAAGAGAATGTGACATAATTTTGCATATATTTCGCGGCTCTATTTGGATGGAACATAAAGATATAAGTTTTCCGATTTGCCTCCTGTTGTTCAGTTATTTGAGGATTTGCTGGGAGTGATTTCATTTATGCAACGATAAAAATAGTGCGTCATATAGCTAGACTGCGCATAAGGAAAGATATACAATATACATACCTATTTACTTCACCTCAAACCACCATGTTTGTAGAAATTACAATAAATCATATCGTATTAATGCAATATTTGTCGTCTTAAACAATACAAAATCAAATGTAGTTTTAGTACATAATATAGTTTTTTTTATAACCATTGAAATATTTTCATTGCTCGTTCTATATCATCAAATTGTATTAAGTTTATGTTCATAATTTATATTTTTATTCTGTTTGTTGCTTATATAACCAATTTATTGCCCAATGTTTATGTTACTAAAATAAATTTTCAGCAATTCACAACTTTCTGATACCACAAATGAATGGTCCGCGTTCAATTTCCGTTTTCAATGCTTTCTGCGGTTGCAACTTTGCGAAGGACTGTAAATATTTAGCGTAGCGTTCTATTGATTTGAGAAGGCCGTCACATATTTTGTGATTCGTGTACGGTCCAGCTACCGTCTCTCCAATCCAGGGGGTGAGAGAGTGTTTCGGGCTTCTTGAAAAAGAAAAAAAGTTCACTTCACCCCGATAGGTCAGGACATGACATATTTAGCCGGAGGGTGAGAAACTAAGTAGCTCGAATATTTTCATTACAATAAATGAATCCTAGCAATTGATTAGTACTTACCTAGTAACTATAAGTTGTACCTTTTTTAGAATCATTATTTTTGTTTAGGGTCTGGTGTTGATAGCGTACTACACTAAAATTTCAGCTTGTTGCTCACCCAGTTGCTTCTAAGAGATATGTTATCCCAATAATCCTGTATTGCCAAAAAATTGTAATATGTTTAGTGGGTGCATGTGTAATATCATCTGGTTCTGCAAATGCTACCCCAAAGAAACTGCTTTTCTACATAAGTACTGGACATTCGCATGTGACAGAGTTTCATAACCCTCTATACGAGATGCAGCAGCAGTTGCTATACCAGTTATAGATAAAAGTTAAACGCGTGTCATTCACACTGTAATTCTCGCATACACATCGCCTACCTTGGCGRATATAAGGTAAGCCAGATCTATGCCGTGTTGTCTGCGTTGGGACTATATTTGTGCTGATGTGTATTTATTAATATATTCTCAGGTTGCAATTACCGACTTTTTTGACTTGATAATCTACCAATTTGCCCGTTTCTTCTTGAATTTGTCGTTAAACATAACAGACCATTAAAAGAATTAATTCAATAACAACAGTAACTGCTTAATTTAATCACAGTTACCTACAAAGGACGGAAATAATTGCAGCCTACCGTCGCGTTCCTTTCAACTCAAACGGCATTATTCTGGTCGGGTTAGTTTGCTTTTGTATTTCATTTCCAACTGTTTTATGCAGCATGCTGAATCTCACTTGAGTCCAATTAAAGGAGTTTGCAGTGTTGAAGTGGTATCAGCGGGCACAAGTTTCCTTGTTTAAAACAATTTCGACAAGCTTTCACTTAGGAGAAGAATGTTCAATGCAGTCAAAATAATATTAAAGTAGGATAGGGACAGTTTAGTTAGGTGAAAAAGTGACATTAGTTTCTGCTTGCTTTCGAAACTTCGAAAGTCTCAAAAGTTTAATGTGCAATTGTTCCGTTTGTAATCTTTTAAGTAGGTATAATTAAAATGAATAGCTTAGATTACCTCTCTGGAACTAACTAAATAATCACCTTAAAGCTGTCTCGTTACAATCAATGCATAATTCTACTAACGTATACCTGTGGTATCTAGTTTAGAGTTGCAACTATCCTAATTAACAATCGGAAACTTTCTCCGATTATTAAAATATTCGGATGATTGCAATTTTTTTTGAATATTCGGAATAAGTACAGAATGCAATTGTTTTTTTTGTGCTCTAACTGACATATTAGTCTATTGGTATCGGTCATTAGAAATTGGAAATGTGGGAACTGGATATGGAATAACTCATGCCCATGATGGCGAGTGTATTAAAATCAAAGTCGTCCATACCTTGGTAAGGTAAGGTAAGGATACCAAAGGGTTCATTCTAAGTTTGCAAACGGAAATGAAATTTCAAATGGAAACATTGAAAGGAACATATCAGTATAAATTTAAGCCTTGTCATTATCATCTATTAACAAGATTATTAGTATGTTGTTAGCCTTGATCTAAAAACATAACGCTTGCAGAAAATAATTTCAAACAAACTATAAAGTTTTATTGGCTGCCTATATCTTTTGAGACGTACTGAACATGAGTTTAACTTAAGGTTATTTGATTTTAAGGAAAGTAAATGGTGATAAAATATATTGCAAATGCGGGGTAAATATAATAATAAATGAGTCAGTAGGTACTACAACTTGGCGATACAACCGGCTGCGGCGTAGCTTCATACGTTAAAAGCCAAAGCATCTGTTCACAAATCATTAATCGCACCGCCAAAAAACTGAAAAAGCTGCTTTTCAGTGAATCTGACGACCTCTATTTGTGTTCGCAAAGGTAAAAAAATGTTTGGAAAGTCCTACAAACGACGAAAGCATATCTTTAAAGTACTTATAGATTTACTGAACGTCCTTTGAGATCATTCCATTCAACGTCCAATAGATAACCCAATATTAATTATAACAAATTATAATAATAACAAATTTAAAAATTGGATTCTGAAAAATATATTAAGAATCAAATAAATCTGAATGACTTATGCAGAGGGTTTTACAGTTTGATAATCGGCCGTCGTAAACTATTGTATTGTAAATGAGGGTTTTACAACCTTATGGCAATAATCTGTTTGACCATTTGTCCTACGAAATGTATTTGTCACAAACGCCTCTTAATAAGTGGCTAAATGTAAGCATATATGTAGGTATGACCGAATAAGTAAAAATATAGCACTTGGTATGGTTATATGCTGCAAAACTTTCAAAATATAAGTAAGCACATATGCTTTCAATACCGTTTATAGTAGGAGTAGGATAGTTCCGATTTCTTCTAATTTCCAAAAAATATACAGGTAGAAACTACCTTTATGATCCTCCGGATTAAAAGAAAATTTTAACCTGTGAAGAAAAAGGGCAGAGGACGATTGCACACCGCGATCAAAAATTGCAATGTTTACCATTCATGGTTATACAAATAGATACTACGCACCTTCAGTATTTTCTCTACTTCCAAATAAAAAAGTAGATACTTATAGTTCTTTGTTTAAGATAGTTGAAGAAAAGTATCTTTTTTATGGTTTAGTTTTAGATCCCAAAGAAATTTTTGTAGATTTTCAAAAATCAATTCATCTTAGTTGCAACAATGTTTGCAAAAAGCAAAGATTTTTTGTTGTAGATTTCACTTGGCACAGAGTTGGTTTAGGAAAATTTAATCATTAGGTTTAGCTTCTCATTATAAAGACAAAAACAGTGCAGTTGGGAATTGCTTTAAATTATTGTTGGGTTAGATAGCAGCGAAGTAGAAGATTTTTATTATAATGAACTTTATTAACTAATGCCTGATGCCGCAGGGGTGAAAGGTTTAGTGTCTTATTTAAAAAATAATTACATATCAAAAACTCTGTGTTTTCTCCCGAAATGTGGGCTTCAAAGAAGGCTTTATTTTGTAGGACTACAAATTGCTGTAAGTTTACACCCAAAATTTAATTCAAATTTTTATTCAAATCACCCTAATTTAAACCAGTTATGTTTAACTTGTTAGATCTACAAATAGATACATACACATAAATTAAAAGTGCTAATACGAGTTTAAAAACCTTAAAGAATAAGACAAAAAATACGGGAAAGTTTTTTAGATTTGTTTTGTGTAAAACATGTTTCTTATCAACATTTGCCTCATTGAAATTTATGTATAATATTAATATCCTTTATGGACAATTTATTGTAAATAAATGGTTCTGTTTTAGTGTACCATCAAATTTTTAAACCTAATTTACCAAACAGATCAATACTTTTACATTATAAGATACCAAACTTGCAAGTATTTAAAAATAACCAGAATTTTGTACCTGAATCACCACGCCACGGTCAATGTCAACCTGATAATCACTGCTTTGTGGGCAAATTACTAGTAAATAGTATTTAGATTACCATTTCCATGGCGATAATCGGCTGTTCGTATAATGAGTCTCATAGATCGTTGCTTGCAAGTATAACATATACATTCTGGTAGTTTAGGTTAAGTGGTATTTATATTCAAATAATGTATTTAAATTTTTTTTAGAAAACAAATAGGTTGCAAAGCGTCACAGTGATTATTTCGAGTTAAATGAAAACGGAATTAGGTTTTATAAGATTACGTCATCCAACATGGCTTCCAGGGGGCACCCAGCGCGCGCATGGGACGCGCCTGCGAAACCGTGGAAAGCCGATAGAGTTACGTCGTTCATGACTAAGTCGTTCAAATTGAATGACTCATGCTTTGATTCGTTTGATTCGGCTCACAGCTAATGAATCAGCGTCGTTCGTACGTCCGTCATGGTTGACGGTTGGCCGGCTGGCCGGCTGGCTACTGTTATAAGACACATGTCGCAGCTGGAAGCTGTCTTTAAGCAGATCTAACAACTCAGTAACTCGTTCTCGGTAATGATTCTTGAACGACTTGAATGATCCGACTCTATGCGATTGATTGAATTGAATCGAATGTCCCAGCTCTAGTGGCTGACGTTGACATTAAGTAATGAGGTCTCTATGACAGTGCGTTAGAACATAGAAGCTGCATAGTTTTGACAGGTGCCCCCCGGCAGCCACTTCGAAAGTTATGTATTCTAAAAAGCCTTAATGGCAGATGCTTAGCGGCAATATCGCGAAACGTAGGTATCACTCAAGGTTAGTAAATTTTATGTCTAGTAACCTTGGGTATCACTAATATAAAGACATAATAGTCTTGACAATTAGATCTTGTTTAACGTCGTAACCGATTTTCACGCCTACCGAAATTACCCCATCATTTACAGATCTTAATCTAGAAAGTTCACCGTGTTCACATATAGTTGTGTTCCAGTTTGAGCAAACTTTCAATAAGTTTACAAGGCACGCACATATACCCTCATGCGATCTGAATACTACATACGTGTGCGTGGCTATATAACACAATTTAGGAAATGCCCTGGGAAACATCTCCCACTCTATTTCCCCGTAGACATGAAGGTGGACATTATTCGTGAAAATGTCATGCTGTGCTCGGAACAGATTTATAAGAATACATGACCAAGCACTAATATTACACTTCTCCAAATTATGTGAACATATCTGGGGGGTGATAGGCCATTGCCTGCAGTAAGGAAATCATTGTCTTGTTCATAAAAATACATAACGGATTAATATTTGTGTGCTCTTAGGGTGATTCGTTAAAGGTACGTAACGGCTGTATCTTAAAATCGCTTTGAGGAAGAGAATTTTTAAATAAAACCGTTCGACAAAAATTTACTAAAAATATTGTTCCTTAATTTCCCGCTAGGGAAACGTATTCGACATGATACAAATAAACACAAATAAATACAAAATTGACCATAAAATGTAGGTGGAAAATAAAATTTTTAGAATCTCTGTTTAATTACCTAAAAGTTTCGTTACATTTTTTATCTGGATGCCATGGTAACGACACGACAAGGCAAATTAACAGCAATACTTCTCATTGATATATATTCTAAATGCCTCAGCCAAATTTAGAACTAGGATTTGTGTTAGAGGTAATTTCATGGCGATTAATATTTAGTTGTTTCCTTAAATAGCTGCCGAGGGCGACATTTGAGAAATTGTACGACGGTATAATTTGTTCCACTTCTTTTTGTAGGCTTATGTATTATGTAAGAAAGAGAGCGCTAAAACCCGCGGCGAGTGTCATTTTTCATTTTGAAGTTATTTTCAAAATAATACACATAAGATACATATGAATCCCCTCTTTGAATTCTGAAGAAAAACTGAATAGGGCAACAATTTTTTTTTACTTTGATATGTAAGCTATTATTTAGGAAGAATGGTGGCAAAAACTTGAGGTTGATAGCTTTTCTCGTTTTGAAGTTATTGCAAAAATGGTACATAAAAGCACAAAATAGAAAAAAAAATTTCTTAGATTGTGAAGAAAAACTTAACGGGATGACATATTTTTCACTTTCATTTGTAGGCTATCATTTAAGAAAAAATGGTGTAAAAACGTGAATTTAGTAACTTTTCTAGTTTTGAAGTTATTGCCAAAATGGTACATACAAGACACAAATTAAAAATAGTATGAATACACATAACCGAACATTCTATCCCGTAACGGTTCAAATTAATTTGCGCTTCCAATGAGTATTATAGCAATTAATTTCTTAAACTTACCCGATATTTTTCATTCAAGGTCAACAGTGTGTTTTTATGTTTTTAGACATCTGCTGTTATGTTATAATATGTCATGTTTGTTTGGAACAAAGTAATCTATGCTATGTGACAAGACAAATGCCAATTCATAAATGGTATTAATTGTATGTCGGTAGTTGTATTGTATGTGAGTCATTCGAAATGCATATTAAACTGAACTACTAGTGAATAAATGAATAAATTAGTTGTTCGGTTATGTGTGGTGTGTATACTACTTTGCCAATAATTTTAAACCGAGAAAAGTTATTAGCGTACAAAACAAAGCTAAAAACAGTAGGTATATCGTTCTATCTTTTTTCTGGAAACAAAGGAGAATGTTACTTTTTTGTAATTTTGTATGTCGTGTTTTTACCGCAGCATTTCCTTAATAACCTACAAACTAAAGTGAAAAATGTATGTCGTCGTATTTCGTTTTTCTTCAGAAATCGAGGAGAAAATCCCCTTCTTTTACTATGTGGCATGTGTGTACTATTTCAGCAAAAACTGCAAACCTAAAAATGACACTTGCACGGGTTTTTAGCACTCTGTTTTTTACATAATAGACTACAAAACGAAATTAAAAAAATATCATCCTATTTAATTTTGTTTGGGAAATAGAGGAAAGTATAACAATTTTCGTATTGCTCTGCTATTTAGGGAAACCACTATGGAACCATTTACCATTAGTAGTAATACCTTTGAAACCACCCTAGTTAAATTTTGTTAAGGCACTAAAAATCTAGAAATTTCGAGGCTACTTTGCTTTGTGGTGTCGCTGCCATGGCAACCAGAAAAAATGCTGTTAAGCCTTCTAGATAATTAAACAGGGATTCTAAAAAATTTATATCCCACTTACATTTTATCGGCATATTTTGGATTTATTTGTGCTTATTTGTCAGGTGTACAGTCACTAAATATATTACCGTACAGCATTAGTCCACCGTTTAGGGGCAAAATAGTGGCGGCAAATTTAAATGCTTATAAAGGAGATGTTAAGGGCACCAAAGTGTTTTAAACCTAACCTTAAAAATTAGAGAACTGTCAGATATCCGGCTCTGATATAGTGTTGTTTGATTTCTGGGTAATTGACAAGGTTAGAATTGATTGGTTTGGTTTCCTCTCCTATCTCTCGCCACTATGTGCCCTAAAATGACCGTCTATTGTGGTACTGTGTAACATATTTAGATGCCAAAGATTAAAAAACTATTAAGATGGCCTAGTTAGAAAAAAAACGCGAGCCAAGACAAAGATGGAAAGCAATACTTATTTAAAGGTACACTCTCGGAACAATTCGGTTGCCTTCGGGAAGCAGAACATCTGTCTGCGGTAGTGAGGTAGTGTTGCCAAAGTAGGCGATTGATGAGAACAGCCCCTTTTCGCAATTTTTGACTTTTATTTTGTCTTAATTGTGTTCGTATAACAATAAACAAATAACTCCCGGTAGCTTACTCTCATTACGTTTCTATGATTGATGACCCTCTTACTATTGTTACTATTTTCGTTATATAGATTATAAAGAGGTAATATACATATTATTGGTACTAGTAACAAGTGACAACCGGCACAATATTAAAATGAGAATTAAATATTGACATTCTTATTACCGTGTGTATTCAGCACCACTTAATAAATAATAATTCCGTGGATTTGGTGTACCTTTTTTTGTGAACGCTTATAGATATACGATATACTATGCAATGAGTACGTTACAAATTTATGTATGCTTGTATAGTAGTATTGAAAACTAGACATCTAAGATATTTAGAAGACCTTTATGTGTCGGCTGTAGGGGTACTTACTAAGAGCTGAACACACATACCATATGAAAACACTGTCCAGGGAAAGCACGAAAAAACGTTGGTGCGTACATGATTGTGCACGTAGCGGTGGCATAGTGTCCTTTCGGACCTAAACTCAAATCCAAGCTTGACACAATTTCAAATTTCCCGCGTCAAATCAACTAGGCTTTTTAGAACACGTGACTTTCGAAATGGCTGGGGCACCTGTCAAAACGATGCAGCTTCTAACGCGCTGTCATAGAAACCTCATTACTTAAAGCCAACGTCAGTCACTAGAGCTGGGACATTCGATTCAATTCAAATCCTTCAATCAATCGCATAGATTCGGATCATTCAAGTCGTTCAAGAATCATTACCAAGAACGAGTTACTGAGTAAATTTAGACCTGCTTAAAGGCAGCTGACAGCTGCAACATGTGCCCCATAACAGTAGCCAGCTAGCCAACCGCCAACCATGACCGACGCACGAACGACACTGATTCATTAGCTGCGAACCGAATCAAACGAATCAATTCAATTTGAGCGACTCGGTCATGATGAACGACCCAACTCTATCAGTCACGCGTCCGTTTCCACGATTTCGTAGGCGCGTCCCATGCACGCGCTGAGTGCTCCCTGGAAGCCATGTTGGATAACGTAATCTTAAAAAGCCTAATTCTCATTTAAAGGGATTGGCGTTTCAAGGTCACCAGATTAGTTTCAAAAAGAACAAAGGTGTCGACACACGTGAACTATCTTAATAGTTGTTTAATATTTGGTGATGCGATGTCAAATACGCCCTAGCGGAAAACTTAGGAATTTAAAACTATTTTTTAATGAATTTCTCTGGTACAATTTTTAATTTTTTATCTCAAAGCGATAACATTCAGCCGTTCCTTACTCTTATTAGTGAATCACCCTGTATACCAAAATATATATATTTTTTTTTGTTTTTGTTAGTTGTTTTCTTTGGTTGTGTAAATTAAAATAAGTTTGGTTCACTTCTAAAATTTCAGTTGCACAATTTGCCGAACTCTTAAGTGCGCTATTACTACCACTCTGTCTACCAGTGTTGATAAACGGAAATGTGGTACGATAATCAACATACCGCTTGTTGAAATAGGCCCTTAATTATACCAATAATGTATTAAACCTCAGCTTCGTGGCCTTGTACTGAATTTGGGTCATAGAATAACCTTCACGTCGAGTTTGTAAGCCAGAGTAAGTAAGTAGGGTGACACTTGTATTTGATGTGAAATTAATCAATACCGTGCCTCGCTTACCATTACTGATTTTGTTGGAAAACGGTAACGAAAAAGCATATTGAACTAATGATAATGTGACCTATTTCAAACAGGCTTGAATCCTAATTATTGATTTTGATAGCTAAGTTTTTTATGACTTATATTCACAGAAGTGTTTATCATGAAGCTTCCATAATGATGGTTCATCATCTGTAGCAATAGATTGAGTGAATGGACTGCAATTTTTTTAGTGTTTTCAGCAGTTTGTGTAAATAGTCTTGAGCCACTGACATTGAAAATGTGGTTTTTAGGATCATTCCATAACTCACTCTCCTTTTCATCTAAGCAACCTTTATATTTTAGATATTTTAGCCATTGCGTATTTGCAACGGAAGTAAAATTTTCAATCGTTTTTGTGATTCTGAATGTTCTAACACTCGTAAATCAGAAGGCTTGGATGCTTAAACCACAAATGTTTTACACTTGGCCATGCCTTTAGTAACTTTTATTTTTTCTAACTAATGTTAAATTGTGGATCTTTTAACCACCTAGCTAATACTTCTGTATCTTTTTTGTGAAGTGCTGCTTTTCCTCACTTTCAACGGTTACTATTGAAACATGTCCGACTTTTTCAACTACTCGATTTCAATATTTGCATTAAAAATTGTATAATAGTTGGATTTTGTAACGAAGAATCTGAAATATTTGGTTTTCTTTACTATTAGACATTTTTTAAATTCTATTACTACATTCTTGCACACTTAAACTAAGTCGTTTGCTAAATAAATTACACTCTATGCTGTGGAGTAATTTTATGCTTAATAGCATTTTTTTTAAGAATAAATGGAAGTGCAGCAACAGTCATCAAGCTGACCCATTTGGGAAGAGCCGTTTTTGAACAACAAATATACTATAATGCACTCAATTTACTAACTAAATAAATCCACAAACGTCCAGCAACATTAATGCACAACACGAAATCCACATAGAGAACATGCATACATCCTTTCGAGAATAGCAGTTTCAAGAAAACATGATTTACCAGTATATAAGTTAATACCGTGCCGTGTAAATTCTTTAGTATGATTTTATACAAATTTGACGTTTGGACCATTTAACGTATTCGTCTTTTATTTCACTTGTGAAAATAAGATTTTACTGTTACCTGTAACTAATATGGGCACCATCGATGCTGTAAAAACGTTTATAAATCGTGGAACACCTTAAACCACAATGTCAGGGTGTTAGTTAAGTAAAAACACAGTTTAGTTCCTTGCATTACCATTACGACATACGTTTACGACGACAAAAACCCTCACCTGTTTATTTGACCCTTTTTTTATGAACGCCCGTTATAAATGTAATTAAAAGTTGACATTCCTAGTATTCCACAGCACGGCATCGTAAGTATAGGAGTTCTCATTTGATGACGATGCACCTTTGGGAAGAAAACAAATAACTTACGACCGGACACCGGAAAGGTCGTTTATCATCCCAGCAATTTCCAGGTGCAATTCGTGATAGTGGCGCGTTCGTTTTCAAAAGCAGATAAAACCACCAAAAGTTTATCACCAACTATTATTAATGGTCGTAAACGTAAAGCTCGCCGTTATATCAAAATTGCCGAAAGGTTTTTTGTAATTAATTATGCCTATTATCGAACAGCTGCTGTGCATGCACAACTCGAAAACAGTCGACAAACCAGCGTATTTACGACTTCTGAGTTTTCCGGGTGTGAATTTATCACAGTTTCGAGCACTCCTGGGGCTAAGGGAATTGTGAGCTTGAAACAATTAGCGCTTGCAGTTTCGTTAATCAAAAACACGTACTCCTACTATTTATAGCTACGGTGGCTGCTGTATTTCCCCTCGGTAAACTACAGAACTACCTATATGAAATACTTTGGGGTGTAATATTTTTTTAAAGCTTATTTATATTTATAAAGATTATTTCAGTATTTTGCATACAGATTGCAATGCCAATTTTAGTATCTAAACTAGGACCTCATTATTAGTATTAGTAACTCGCTAAGTCACCTTATGCTGAGAGCTCATACAAGTATCGTCAACGCGATATAGATAATCAATTTGAAAAGACTAAGAACAACTTATTCTATCTCACTAGAGACTGTATTTTAAGGTAATTTTTTTAACGAGAAACGGACACACATACATATCATGGGCGGGAATCGAATCAACAACCTCCGAGTTCATACCCATTGGAGTACCAAGGCCGGCTTATTTTAAGGTTATGTCATAATGTTTGTTTATTTTAAATTATAGCCAATATAATTCGAATTCAAATACTGGTTCGTCGTTTATTCACATGTACCAAGACACATCACCTTCCATGGAACTGCACCCTTGCGAATGTCACTGTCATTTACATTTTTGTTCATCATCATATACCGTAATATGCCAATACCTGAAGCTTTTGTAAAGTAACAGCTACTACAATATAATTGCCTATGTATAGTTGTATTACAGTACCGCAATTCGTATGACCAATGAGTTAACAAAGCATTCTTTTGCTCTTAAATGGGGATTAAACTAACGATTTTAGTGTTGTTTAAGTCTTACCCAGGTAATAGCCATCGTGTTTTGTGCTATTGCCTAACATTTATCATCTCTAAGGTTAGATGGAATGATTTGGTTTTACCTATTTCCCTTAAAAACGTTTAAATTTTTCACCACTATTTTTCACCTAAGCGACGGTCTATTTGCAGTACTGTAATAATGTAGTGATTAGCGGCGACGACCATAGTTATGACTAGGAATACCTCCACTCAGGATGCCAAACAAACGATTCGTAAGCGTCCCTGGTATTGCCGGCGAATTCAAGCTTTTACAGATTGCGGATACGTGCCGCCCCATGTTGTGTTTAATTTTTGAATAAGTTAAGCACGACGTGACACAATTTCCTTTTTACTGGTTAAATACAAACTTTTATTTTCATTTCAATTTGTAAAACTACACACACCAACCATTCAGATTATCTCCATAAGTATAAAATTACCTATAATAACAATGCTTATCGTAATTTGACAATTAAGAAGCTATGTATTACCGCACATTCGTTTTTCTGCTCTAAGCGACCTTAAATTTCGCCAAATCAACAACAACAAATTTAGCAAAACTCAATCTGTGATAAGCTCAAAAACGCTTAAAAAATTATTGAAACTTGTGAAACAGTACTTAATTTAAAAAAAATGGAACCCCTAACCTTATCAGTGTTGTCACTGTTCAGAGCATATTGAAAGTTTATATATCATATTCCTATGTCATTATTATGTTCCATTTTAATAAGACGATAAAAGAATTAAAATCTTACACTGGTAAGTTGCTGCCATCTACCGGTGTTATTTGAAACCTCTATCGCCCTCTTTCTAAAAAAGGGCCATTCTGTAGCGTGACAGTTGGCAAAGTTCGTAATACTTTTAAGTGAAGTTGTCCGCAGCTGTGACTATGAATACCTCCACTAAGGATGCCGAACAAACGATGCTGTAACAAATTGCCGATAGGTGGCGGCCCATATTGAGTGTATAATTTTTGAATAGGTTAAGCTCAATGTGAAAAAACTTCTCTTTTACTGGTTAAACGTTTTATTTTCATTTCAAGTTATAAAACTACAAATACCAACCATTCAGTTTATCGCCTTAACAATATAATCAGCGTATGATAGCAATGCTTATCGTAATATAAAAATTAAGAAGCTATGTACTAGCGCACATTTATTGTTTGTCTGCTCTAAGCGACCTTAAATTTCACGAAATCGAGTGTTAAACAACAAATTTAGGAACAAAAGGAAAACGAAATTTGTGAAACAGTACTTAATTTTAAAAAAAATTGAGCATCTAACCTTATCGTGTTGTAACTGTTCAGAGCATATTGAAAATTTATATAACATATTCCTATGTCACGTCCTCTCATTGCATGATCATTATTATGTGTTTCACTCTGAATAAGAGCAAAAAAATATTACACTTATTAGTAGCCGCCATCTAGCGGTGACATTAAAAACCTCTATCTCTTCCTCTTTCTAAACACAAACAGGGCAATTTCTGTAAGATGACAGATGGCAAAGATCGGCCACCCGTGATGTGAATTCGATAATTTGAAATTGTTCACTGAAACACTGTAGTATCATATCAAGCTGACAAAATGGGAATGTATCAGAGTTATAGCTGATTTAATGCATGTAAATTACCAAAGTTTATCGTAATGAAACAGTCACATATTTGATATCATTCTTCATACGGCTGTCGCGTAAACGCATATCATAACGATGCTTTTTCTACAAATGTGTTTTCTTTGAAACTGATCGTGTAACGTAGCGCAGCTTTATTATTTCGAACGTGAATTTATCAAGAACAATTAATTGTTCGAGTAACTAACCGAAGCAGATAGAAACAAACGTATCAATGAAAGTGGGTTAAAAATTGTGATGTGGAAAGTCTTTCAGGCACTAGGTTTGTCAATTACTTGTTACTCAAATAAGGTTTGTTAATTTATGTATGGGTATGGGAGACAGCGCAGAAGTGTAATCAGTCGTAAGGGGTCGTCCGGTTTTGTATTTAAAGAGTTGGTTGTTCAGTCGGTACTTCGTTTGAGTTGCATAAATAAACACAAAGCTTCTTAGTTACGAGACTTCATTGAATGACCAGGACAGAACCCATCTAAGCTCTGCTCGAGTTAAACCCACATACATTTATTGGAATACCAAGGTGTAGGATTTTAGTTTATATCTATGCCCAACTCGCTGGACTAGTTTGGTATTGAACACTGGCTTTGGCGTTACGGTTTTTATAAAGGCGCACTATAAGAAACTGATTTTTTTCTCTTTTTTAATATGAACTGGAGTCACAATCAAGTAAAATGCAACGCTCTTACTTAGATTCAGTCGGTAAAGTGACACATGCCCTAACCATCCCAATCGGTGACATCAGTTGCCCATTTCAATTATTCCCAATGTTGTATTTTGATAATTTTTTTATAAAACTGTGGAGCGACCTAGTAAATACATATATAACACGCCTTTTTCAAACATTTTATTGCGGATTAAAACAAAACAGCAGCACTGCAGAGAAGCCTTATGATATCAAGAAATATTTGGCACTCGTATACCTTATCGATATTTCTAGCATTCTTCTTAATAAACAACAGAACACTGTATTGTAGTATTCTTATAAAATTATTATATGGCGTGTCAAAGCATTTTACGTACTACCTACTTAAAACAATCGAAAATACATGTATGCGACAAAGTTCTTTGGTCACTTATTTGAAATTCATCAGGTGAAAGTTAAATAAACAGTTGTGGAAGTTTTGTTGACTCGTGCACAAACCAAACGTTCGAACGCCACTGCACGCAAACTGAACTCTGTTCGCCAGCAACATTCTTTATGTGCCCTTCAGCGATGACTGATTTATGTTGTATGCATTTTAACTGCATCAGCGACGATATATTTCCCTGTATACCCGTCACGTCCGGAGATTTACATTTGAAAGCGGAAAACTCAAGCGCGAGCCGACATAAATAAAAATTGCAAGTTTCTTGATGTACTGAGCTGCTCTTACTTGCATGGTCGAATCGAACACCAGTGGAATACTTTTTACCGTATGCTTACATCTTGGGAGATTATCTTTATGCAAAGAAAAATCTCGCGGTTTCGCAACATAAGTAAAAATAATATGTTAGGGAGGTGGCGGCATGATGGCGATGAGAAACTATAAAAAATAAGTTATAGGTTTTTAATTGAAAAGGGAGATACTTTACTACACTGTGACAAAGGGTACATTTTTTAAATTTATTAATAATTTTTTTTATTAAAACAGTTGGGGTGTTGTGGGATGGGGTGGAAGCGTCACAGGTTTTATCACTATCTCAATCTGATTTTAACACATTTCGGAAGGAAAAAAGCAAACTTAATTAGCATCGTAATCATCTGTTGATAACATAGTGACATGAGCTTGACCCACAGTTCTCTAATTAGGAAAAAACTACAATATTCAATACGAATAACAATCGGATATTTCAGCATATTTTGACATCGACTGAAAAAATTAAAACATTATTGAAGTATTAAAATGCACCTCTATGCTTTGCTGTCTGCACCGCAACCAACTGCAGATAGACCTATTTCGCTATCGTTATAGCTCATCAGTGCAGTTTAGGTGTACTGCAGACAGCACGGCAAACAACTGGTTTTGCCTATATACCAAAGGCTTGTCATGCTACAGGTCACTTCCTTTAGGAAGTAGTTCCCATAACCGCAGCTGGGTGACTTTTTCATTATGTCATTGTAATGCTGTCAGATGCCATTGCCATCTAAATTTCTAATTATTGAAGTATCTTCTGTTTTGTTTAATATCGTTTGTAACTCGCAATATTAGTTAATAAGGAATTATTTCTTGCACTTGTGATCTCATAACGCCGATGCCACAGAATAGGTAATATACAGAAGCGACACTCCTGTCGGAACCTTTGGTCTTGGCGTTGCACTTGCAGTGATCTTCAACTTGCCTGTTCATTTAAATTGGTGTGTCGACTGGCGCGAAATTTAAATTTCAACCACTCTGGGAACAAGCGGTCCGGGACGAGGTTAGATAAACAAAAACACGTTGCCACGTGCTCGGGACCTTTAAATTGGTGTGCGCAACTATCTTTCTCCCACAATGAGTTTCTTTGTCTTGCTTTGGTTTATGTGTACTACCATAGATTAATTAAGAAAGATACCCAATGTAAATGCACCGCATTGCCACAGAACCGTAGTGAATGATCTTCACTCAAGAGGGCGAAAGAATGTCCAAAGCGCGCGATATTGTATCCCAAATGTTTTGTACTGTATGTCCCTCCCGCCCAGACAGCATGCGAACGGAATGTGGGCGGTAGTCACAATCCCACCACTGCACTTCTACAGCAGCTGACTGCAACACCCGTAATGCTTAACAAAATAATATTTTATGTAGCGAAGGGTCAATAGTAGAGTGCCCGATCGGACATATTATGACTTGTGTGGGGGACTCGGGATTACAAGCTAAAACTTACACAGATGTAAGCTAATATATTGATAATTATAAATCCAGAATTATAAAAATTAGACCGAGCCGAAAGTCAATATCGTTAAAAATGCAACTAACGGTGCATTGTATTTAATTTGAAACATTTTCTGTACCGAATATTTTTAAATAAATTTTTGACTTGCAAAATACATTGCCTCTTACGGCCGAAAAATAATAAAAGGTCAGTTTTTCGGTTTCAGCGCCGTCTACAATTAATTCAAAATTCCCTAATTTTCAGTTTACCTAGCATTATCGCGAAAACTAAGGCCTAACTCAAAAAAATATATTCTTATTAAAAGTTAGCTGTGTCCTTTTAGGTGCCATTCGTGGCAAATTCATATTTTTTGATTTACCGATAAAGGTAGTATAAAATTAAATGTAAAAGATTACATTTTTCTGGGAGACGCGACTGCTGCCGTGTTCGCGTGGCCGCATCGTCCATCTCTACTATTTCCGTAGCTCCGTCCTTCGTCCACTAGTGCAGCTCAGGGAGGGACGCGATAGATCAAAATACAATAATTAGGAAATCTGTCTAAATTAATCCTACGTAAGTTTTCATATTGACAAACACATTCGAAAGTATATTAAAAATCCTCACTAACCTATGAAAGAAAAATTAAACTAATAACTACGCATGTAGTTCATTAAACGTTTTATTATACAATTCTGCACGCAAATCATGATAAAATAAATTAATCCTTTTACAAAATTGCACAATTTACTTATCGAAATTTGTTCTTGAGCTGTGGTATTCCTGAGTCTTAAGACATCTTTATATGAAACGGAATGTCCTCAAGAATGTAATGTTTCAACCAATATTTTAGATCTAAATTCTTGATGTACGAAAAATCCGAGTGTTACGGTTTAAGGCATCTTGACAAATGCTCGTTATAGCTACAGGATCTTCAGCAGTCCCCTCATTAAATGCAAGCAAACCAATTATTCAGTACAATACATCTGGTATGTGTTTCTTGGAGCCTTTTATATCTATTTCCTGTCACTTAAAATACAGATGATATTTTATCCATTTTGCACCTTATATTGGCACAAATTTTATTAATAACGGCGATTTCTACTTCCGCTACAGTATGGTGTTGCAAATCTGGTAATCTGTCTGATTATACTGATATTTTACTATTAATAGAAAATAGCTACCACTATCGCAAATACTGCTAACTCTTTTACTTTTATAAAGTACATCAATATTGTGTTAAAAATCTTTCTTTATTATCGAGCAGTAATATACTATCTTTTCACTATCTTTTTTTTAACAGTCAAGAACAAAAGTATACTAATGTCGACCCGCGTCAATATTTTAATCAGAGAATAAAAAAAACTTGTTCTTTGTTAAAGTGTGCATAATTGTATGTAAAATGTATCCACAAATACAACGGATTTGGTTGGTACCTTTAAAAACATTTGTTAAGGTGCTAAACCTACGGCTTCTAGTAATTAGCCCGAATGATACGACTCTCTATACAGGGTGATTTTTTGAAAACTTCACACCTTAAATAACTTTAAATATAGCAAAAATTAAAAAATTTGCAAAAACAGGTATACTTTTGTTTGCAGGGCGACAACTTTTGAGATAAGTTTTTAATGGATAGCGCTTACTCTCTGAGCAGGGTAGACACCCCTTTAAAAATTTTAAATGGAAATATCCATCTTGTGATACATCATTTGAAAGCTTATTTCACAAAGAGTCTGGCCATGTAATTAGTTTTACCACGTTTAACTTATTGACGGGGTAATAGATTAATAGTGCCTACGAAACAGGTTGCTTATTAAATTGAATATTTTGGACTCTTTTCAGCAAAATGTATATTATTTTAGAGCGGAAATAAAATTTGTCCTTACGAGAACCCAAAATTTAAACAAACAACTTGTAAAAAATATGACACTTAAAAAAACTCCCAGAATACTGAAAATTTTCTTTTAACATTAAAGTATTTATCATGTAATTTTTTAGAAAGTCCATGTCCACGAAAAAGAAAAATTATTTATTTGTAACTCCAAAAACAGTGTGAACAAAACCATAGAAATTCAAACCTTACAATAGATTCTCAAAATGTGCACCACCTCTTTCCATACAATAATACAGACGGTTCTCGAACTCCTGCTGCACTTTTCGGAAAGTTTCAGGTGGAATCCTGCACTCGTTAATAATTCTTTCTCGCACATCGTCCAGGCTAGTAGGTTGTGTTTTGTAAACCACAGATTTTAAATGACCCCATAGAAAGAAATCTAAAGCAGTCAAATCGGGTGATCGTGGCGGCCATTCAATTGTTCCACGCGTACCAATCCAGTGAAGAGGAAATCTATGATTTAACCAATTTCGCACATTAATGGCGTAATGCGGTGGGGCTCCATCATGTTGGTAAAACAATTCGTATTCATCCAACATTGGATTTCCTTCAGGGTCACGTTTTCTAATTGCTCTGTGATGAAAGCATCAATAACGTTATGAAGTAGTTCTAAATACATTCCCCCATTTAGCGTCCCATCAATGAAAATTGGACCTACAATTGCGTTGCCAAGTATTCCAGCCCAGACGTTCAGCTTCTGAGGAACGTGTGTATGACCTTCTCGAAAAATATAAGGATTTTCATCACTCCAGTACCTGACGTTATGTTTATTTACAGAGCCGTTCAAAAAAAATGTGCAATCATCACTGAAGCAGATGTTTTTTTATTAGATTTGGATTTACTATAATCTTTTCTGTCATAATTTCGCAAAATTGCAGTCTTCTATCGAAGTCATCTTCGCCGAGTTCCTGGAGAGTTTTCATCTTATAGGGATGGAATTTGTGCAGTTTTGTAACTTTCCTTACAGATGAATAAGAAAGTCCAGTGGCTGTAGAAATGTTACGCAAAGAGCTAGTTGGATCCATTGCAAAATGACCAAGTACTTCAAGTTGGGCCATTTCATCAACGACTCTATTCCCTGCCCTTTTTTTGTTTACTACAGATCCAGTGTCTTGAAATTTCTGCACGAGATCGAGAATGTACCTAGCGTCAACATTTTTATGGGGGTGCCGTTCGTTAAACACCCTTGCTGACGCACGAGCACAGCTATGCTCAGCACCGTAAATAAAAATTATTTCTACCCTTTCGGCAGTTGAATAAACCATTATCACTTGGACTCTCACTTTAAAATTTCACGCGATTTATAAAAAGGAATGTGAACAAAAAGATGGTCGTGCCAAAGAAGTAGCCAAAAAGTTGAAGCAAAAAATTGGAAACACAAAGTAGATAATTATTTAGCCATTTCAGTATAAACTGTCGAGTTGCAATATCAAGTAATGTCGAAAGAAAATTTTAAGTATTTTTGGCATTTTGCTTAGGTGTAACAATTATTTTTAACAAGTTTTTTAGGCTTAAGTAAGGACAATTTTTATTGTAACTGCAAGACAAAAAAATTTGTTAAAAAACAGTCCAAAATATTCCATTTTATAAGCCACTTGCTACAATGCACTTTTTGACCCACTACCCCGTCAATGGGTAAAAAATAGTAAAACAAATTACATGGCAAGACTCCTTGTGTAATAAGCTTTTAAATGATGTATCGTAAGATGGGTAGTTTCATTTAAAATTTTTGAAGGGGTATCTACCCCGCTAAGAGGGTAAGCGCTATCCATTAAAAACCTATCTCAAAAGTTGCCCCCCTGCAAACAAAAGTTTACCTGTTTTTGCAAAATTTTAAATATTTCCTCTATTTAAAGTTATTTAAGATGTGAAGTTTTCAAAAAATCACCCTGTATAGCAGCTTGCGTAATAGTAGACCTTGCCAGGTATAACAAGATTTCCATTGCAGTTTGTTGCTAAAAGCTACGACTGTCTTCAAATAATTCCTCATCGAAAAAGGAAAATAACTGTCTTAGTCGTGAATAAAGCGCGCTGTGCAGAGGGTTGTGGGGCGCAAATTTCCAAAATAAGTAAAAATGTTTGTTTGTTTTTTTTAATATCTTTGGCACCTCACCTTTATTATATTAAGATACTACGCTTAAATGGCAAATATAATTTTTTTAATTTCTAATAACGCCGTCACTATGCTTTCTTATAGAGCGCCTCAATGAATTTCGTTCGCCTGAAACACTACCTAATTCGCCAGACGTTTAGCTTCAGCACAAAAACGCGTTGGTTTATTGGTGTGTGCAAATTCGCAATATAATACATAGTTTGTGGCATAATATTTTTGTGTAGCAATGTCGAATTTCACAGCGGCGTCCGTGGACATGCGAGTATGGTTCAAAATAGCCCAAAAGGTACGCGATACTCGACTTTATGCACACAGAATTGATATTTAATTGCAAATAGTTTCTGTGATTATTCGTTCCCTCTTGCAATTATTGTCGTTTTGCTAATGTATATTTATGTAGACCTAGGTATCTAAATCTCTTAAGCTGTAAGCTCTGTTTTTATATAAATTGAAAATTAAAGCATGTTTGTTGCATGAATTACAGATCTATTTATAAAAATACACAATAAAAGTGACAGTAGTTCGGATAGTGAGCTAGAGTCAAAAATGAAATTCATTTCAATTTAAAAATGTGCAGCGGCAGAAACAGTTTTTATGACAAACGCGCTGATTATAATGACGCCTCTAAAATGAACTATGTCCGACTTTATGCGTTCGCTGTAGCAGAAGGTCGTATATCGCGCAGCTGTACAGTTATACTGGACCTTACTCGCATTCCTACTCTTGCCGGTTGCCGCTGTGAAATTCGGCATATACACCAAAGTAGCTGCCATCTTAAACTTTTATTTCACTTATTTTTTCGATAAATCAACGCGTTTTCGAGTTAGGAGAAAGTAAACGTTTTAGGAGTAAGGTAGTGTTCAAAACGGACGAAATTCATTAAGGCGCTGTACCTATATACGATAACATTATTAGTTGCATGGTTACTGAAAGGTGTGCTGTTTTTGGCCGCACTATATAAACATATTATTATGAACGAAAAGTAACAACGAAAAGTAACAGCACCGGCAAGTGTTGAAATGGTGCTTAATTATTACCAAAAGTTGCAAAATTTCAAAAAAGTGCTAGATTTAGCCTTTTGTGCTGAAACTGGCGACACGGGGCAGTCGGCACCCACTTGAGCCATGGTAATACCACACCACGCCCCAATCTAGTGCAGCACATTTTTAACTACCCATCTCTCTCTGACTCACATCAAGTAGATCTGTTGTACGTATGTCKGTGTTAGCTTGTAACGACAAAGTGCGCTACTTAAGGAGAGGGTAATTTTCGTTTCTTATTCCTTTCCACTCACGGACAAATTAGAAGAGCAAGAACTAGTTACCGACGTGATGAATATTTTAAGTGAAGTTAAGAACCAACTACTMTGGCCCTCTACAATCAAGATCTAAAAGCTAACAAATTATCGTGTACATTGGTTGGGTATCTTTCTTAATTTATCTATGGTACTACCTAATCTGTGCCGATGCCGTAGTCGGAAACATCGCGCCTACCTAAACTGCCGAATATTTTCAATCTTCTCTTATCATTGACAAACTGCATCCATTCTATTTTCTCTAGTTCTATTATATGTGTGTTGAGTTACAACGCATTTTTATTAATTAATATTAAGAAAATACACAAAAAGGAAAGGCACACCTTGTAGTAAACAAATTACCTACGGTTGTTTACACAGATAATATTATTTACGAACTTACAAGTAGATCTTGGCTACTGATGCACTTGACATTGACAATTAGTTGCACTTTAACATTGTTGCCAAGTTGCAAACTTCCTTTTCACTTAGTACGCCACATTCTTTGAAGCAGGTCGTTTGTATTTACATTAACCAACAGGGAATTCTTTTTATATGTTACAATGAACAACAAGACATTGATGATTTTCGTAATTTTTACTTCACTGAAATACCAAATTAGACCACACAATTTAAATATCGCACTTGACCTAATCAAACAGCTCGCTACTATTACCTTAACTTTACGGCTTTCCATTTAATCATACAGAACAAATGATTCGTTCATATTCGTTGTTTCGGCTCTATATAGTCTGATCAGAATGAGATTGAATGCCCATTGACAAAATTGTTCATTTCGATGGTCTATGGGGACGTTGTCGAGTTGTGTGAATTTTCACCGAGACTAGAAGTTCTTTTATTGCTGGTGTTTTCATAAGAATACAGTGTTGTCAAGCTTTTAAGGTAACCATATTATGTAGAGATTATTTCGTCCGCTGCAACCGTTGTCGTTACCTTTCAAGATTCAGTTAGCTTTGTGGGAAATATCGCTAAACAAATGAGTTTATCAAATTTTCTGCGTTTTGTCGCATTCATAGCAATCTACACTACACAKAACTTGAAATTCCTGCGAAAATAATAATAATAATCAGTCTAATATTTAAAGTACTAATGCGCTCATCCCATGCAAGCAAATCTGTTCCAAGCAAAAATATTCCGAGAGCTATGAGTCCACTCCAAGCCAGATGTGTAAATGTTACGGCTATTTGAATGCTAGGAATGCTTTAGAGTGGAAGCTTGATGGCAGCATCCACCAATAGATACAAAAACTATATTGCATATCTCATATTCACCAAATATAAACTAACTGAAATGGGTATATAGATTGCAAGACTGATAGTTTTCTGGTTCCGGTTCTGGTTCTATTTGCTAAACATAAAATAAAACTGCTTAAAACATTGTTTTTTTTCTAAATATTTACATTTACAGACAATTATCTCCACAGAAGAGTACACTGCTTACTAAATTTATCTTACAGCTGACACTCTTTATCACTTAGAAGTTATTAAAATTTGTGTCAATCTATATTCAATATACCCGCGAAGATCTTTCTACACAAAACATTAAAAACGGTTACTCTGCAAAAAATTAATGAATCAGACTTCACTTCACAATACTATAACGGGAGGGATAGTGAACTGATGAAATTAAATTTTATTATAGTCTACCGATGCTCTGCCCTAAGTGAGTTAGAGAAGGATGTAGGTTAGATCAAGTATGCAAGATTATACTTTCTATTCTATTGAGCTCCCTTGCATAACAACTTTCTCTATCATTAATATCTCAGTTTCTAGCAGCAGTTCTTTGTAGATGTAAACACAGCGACCTAAACTCAAATCCTGATTGTTGGGTTTCATTCATTTAACGCTGTGTACCTCATTGACGTGTCGTTTCTTTCGTAGCCAAGTGGGGGCGATTTCAACGCTACAAAAAAAACTATTGCGACTGTGAAAGTTTTATTGATTGAGATTAGAACTCAAGCGATTGCCAAGAAAATAAAGAATTCAGATCTTATCGTAATAAGGTACTAAATCGTGGTACGTTCCTCCAAATGCTTTTCTTGCAGCATTCCACCCTGGTGGGGATATGATCGATTCGCATAGAGAAGCCTCACTTGAATATAACTTGTGTACGCTTTGTGAATCAAATGTAAGGCAGTGCGGAAGTTGGAGATTACTTGTTCTGAATAGGATGACAAATTTGTCATGGAAGCGTTCCGCGAATCGTTTTCAACGGGCAAAAAAATTTGACATGGGTTGAGATGATTCCACTCCAAACTGGAATGACTGCTGCGACAAATACTGAGCTGGTTGCATTGTAACCTGATCTTACATGCCCGATTCGGAACGCGTGAGGAATTTATGTCTATTCGTTTTGTTCTGTTCAGTTGACGAAGATATGCTGTAAAAACAGGAGGAATATATCCTCTCCTTAGAGATATAAAAACTCGTTATTGTCCAATTGCTTAATATGAATTTTCACTTTCTTGTTGAAGTATAAAAATAAAGGTCTTCTTTCTGGGTATTTAATTGTGTAAATGATTAATCATACTTTTATTATAAAAGTTTTTGTACTATTCGAGTAATACCTGAAAATTCATTTTAGTATGCATACAGGGTCCGCCACCTAAAACTTCCCAGGCTCGTATTTTCTTTATTTTTTTTAGATACAACCTTAAGTTATATGTCAAATTGTAGGTATTTTTAAACTCTTCAAAGATATGGGTGTCTAAAAAATTTTTTTGCAGATTATCATATTTTGTAAATATTTTTTAACCTTACCCCGTAATATTGCTTCATAGTTAAATGCCGACTATTGTCTTCTTCAATTTTTGTCATTACCATGTATGCTTAATGTTTACTTCTTCCTAGTAAAAAACAAGAAAAACTAGTCGCCACCTTGTTCTGTAAATAGGGTTGTTCAGAATTTTTAAGTGTTAGTTTAGTAGTTTATTAAGGTACAAATTGTGCCTACATAACCATTGCTGCACAAACACCCCAAAATTTTGAGTAACTTTTAAATAAATCAAGTACACAGTTCGTTCTAAAGAGAGAGAGGCTAGAAAACGAAACCCTGCTACGAGGCTAGTGCGCGATGTAGAAAGCCAAACTAGCCTCATCGCAGGATTTCGTTTTCTAGCCTGTCTCTCTTTAGAATGAAATTTTTACTTGTTTTATTTAAATGTTACTCAGAATTTTGGGGTTTTGTGTGCAGCGATGGGTATGTAGGCATATTTTGTACCATAATAAGCTACTAAACTAACACTTAAAAAATTTGAACAGCCCCAAAACAGAACATGGCGGCGACTAGATTTTCTTGTTTTTCACTCAAAAGGAGTAAAAATTACGCATACATGGTAATGACACAAATTGAAGAAGACAAAAATCGGCATCCAACTATGAAGCAATATTTGTTATACGGGGTAAGGTTAAAAAAATATTTACAAAAATTTACTTAATTTGGGAAATATAATGCGAAAAAAAAGTTGTACAAAAAAATAAAGGAAATACGAGTCTGGGGAGTTTTAGGTGGCGAACCCTGTATACCCACAGTGACTTTATAAGAACAGTGGCGCGTGGGTAATTTGATGTTGCGATTTTATTACTGCAATTTACTCCTACTTACCATAAAAATTATAGGTGTAATTTACTTATCACTTCATTATATTTTGTACCAAATCACAAGTGAATGCAATCTATGTATTTTGCATACTTAATAAATAAATCAGAGTTGAAACGCTACTACTCGTACTATGCTGATATTAAAAAATATACAAAAAACCTACAATTCAAGTGGTAGTAAACAAGTTGCATACTTCTTCATTTAAAAAGGATCTGATATCTACTTATTCCTGCTTGCCTATAAACTTTCTACTAATAAGCAAAATACCTTATAACTACAATTTACTTGCTATTTGCTATAAAGATTATAAATGTAACTTATTATGTCTGTTGTCACAAATCACAAAGTAATTCAACAGTGAATATAATCTATTTTGCTTACGTGATAAATAAATTGGAGTTGAAACATTAGTAATATTCTGATCATAGAAAACTATATACTGGCAGAGTGGGAAGTGGTAGTAAACAAATGATATGCGTATAAGATAATATTTTGTCGGATAGATCGCTGTCTCTTGAAAACACTGACAAAAAGTTAATAGTCTGACGTTTCAAAATTTTGTTTGAACTTGTGTCAGGCAAATTTTGAGGTTCTTCGTCTTTGACAAAGATTACAGGTGTAATCGAAACGTCAGACTATTAACTTTTTGTCAGTGTTTTCAAGAGACAGCGATCTATCCGACAAAATATTATCTTATATTTATGGACGCTGAAAGCATTCACCCTCGTAAATGATATGCTTATTCATCTAAAAGAGGATCTGATATTTATTCCTACATACATTGAATTAGTTTTAGAAATGATGTTAGGAAATGTAATTTACCATTTCATTTTTATTGAAGCACCTCCTTATCAAATACAAGAAATTGAAGACGTCAGATTCACTCCTTGGAGGCTAACTGTACATCCATCACTCGGATAAAAGAAAACAATAATTGTAACTGTAACATAGAGTTGCTTGCGATGGTTTTGAGCTCGGCTAATATTATGGCCTACTTTCTTCATCCGTCGAAGTATATAAATTTATGCAAAGTGGAAATATTTTCTTGATAAACCGTTATGTGGGGTTTACTCGGCACTGGGAATGGGTAGCGTGCATAAATATAGAACCGCTTTTCTGATTGATCCGAGAAGAATGCGGTTTTAGGTTATTAAATTCCTCGACTAAAACACAAAAACTTCAAAACTGCAAGTTTAATATATATTTACCGGTAAATACAACACTTTAAACCACAATCTATTACTGCGTGTAAATTACACACGAGAATTACACTTAAATACAATAAACCACGACTAAACAGTTTCAAACTACACATTTATTTTGCAACATACCTAATTTAAACAATGTCAAACTTGACACCGGTATTTCAATTCGCCGTCATATTTCTATCAAAATATATTGCAAAATTTTGTTTTAACATAGTGTCATTGGATGGCAACACTTACAGTCACTAAATGGAATACAGTACCGCAACGTCTGCCATATTTGGAGTAAAAGTTTTGGCGGGAACATTCAAATTTCCCAATGTTTGTTTTACTTAGATTGGAGTTAAAATAAAACCAAGATCAATAAGAAAACCCATTATTGATCAAGGTAGAGAAAAACGAACATTGAGATATTTGAATGTTTCCGCCAAAACTTCTACTACAAATATATTTTATATTTTAGGGCAAAATATAGGCGAGAGATAGGAAAGAAAACCAAATCAATCAAACCTAACCTTAAAGATCAGAGAACTGTCAGATATCAGGCTCTGATGCACAGAGCACGTTGCCAAATATCCAGGGAGAAGTCAAACAACACTGCACCAGAGCCGGATATCTGACAGTTCTCTAATATTTAAGGTTAGGTTTGACAGTTTGGTGCCCTTTCCTATCTCCTTTATAAACATTTAAATATGCCGCCACCATTTTGCCTTAAAATGGCGGACCATTATTGCGGTACCTACTGTAAACTGTAAAGGTACGTCATCTAAACGCCAACATTTTGAATTTTAAATATTTCAGAGTTTTGTCTCAATCAATTTGGATAGAATTACACCAAATTACACTCCAATTCAATTTCCTTAAGTCGTTTCCAACACGTATTGGTCCATTGGTTAAACTTGGTTTTCTCTTTTGTTACTTTATTTATATCACTTTAGTATTAGTAGTTAGTTGTATCGTTTTCTGCAGTGTCTGTCCACCCATGATTCTAATCAAACTAGAACCAAGATAGTAGGCGTTCGCGACGCAGCGGGTTGAAAATAGTTCACAGTGGTTTGAACCACTGCATTTTCGTGACCAACCGATGACGTCAGAATTGAAAAACGTATTGATGTCGGTTTGAAGCGCTCCCGATCGGCGGTTCGAAGACGGTTCAAAAAAGTAGGGAAGTAAATTGTTAGAAACACCGGCTTTTACTTTTGACACTGACATTTACCTAACCAAAAAAACTTTACGGGTGTAAGACCCAAAGACAATTAGGCTTTTTAGAACACGTGACTTTCAGAGCGACTGCCAGGGGGCGCATGTCAAAACGATGCAGCTTCTAGCGCGCTGTCATAGAAACCCCATTACTTAATGCCAACGTCAGTCACTAGAGCTGGGACATTCCATTCAATTCAAATCGTTCATTCAATCGCGTAGATTCGGATCATTCAAGTCGTTCATATGGATCATTAATTGAAGGTGACAACGGTGTCTCCTGTCTCGCCACAGCATATAAATATGCTGTCATGCTCTGTTCTCGTCGTGTGCAGTCGTCAGCTGTTAACCATGTACGATGCACGAACGACGCTGATTCATTAGCTGTGAGCCAAATCAAGGCATGAGTCATTCAATTTGAACGACTTGGTCATGAAGGACCCAACTCTATCAGCCACGCGTCCGTTTCCAGGGTTTCGCAGGCCCGTCCCATGCGTGCGCTTTTTGCCCCTGGACGCCATATTGGATGACGTAATCTTAAAAAGCCTAATTTAAGTAGGAGACGAATTAAAGAATAGGGCGCTATTGGCAACAGATACTAGCGCCCTCCAACATAAAAATCACTGATCTCTAAATAACTGGATGTCGCATAAGTCATTCAAAACTGTGATAAGTAGCCACCATGCCGCTGGTACTCGTACTATCAATTTAACGGCGCGTTCAAATTTTAGGTTAGATCCTTAACTATATAATATGGTTATGAGTAAACGTAACATCCAGTTTGTACTGTACATGTTTCTTACTCAAACACTACAACGATCATCTTTTGGAAATCTGCAGACAGATGATGAGTTCACGATTTTAACCGTCAATCGTTAACGTTATATTTGCCGCAGAAGCGAACCTTTGTCAAAATTTTGGTACAAGGACCAGCGGCTAGGCGCTAAAGTGGCGTAAATCTATCACAAATAATTTACATGCATTTTGGTATGTAAGCGACATCCAGTTAATTAGAGATCAGTGATAAAAACTTGTGCATGTCAAGTACTAAAAGTGACAGCTAGCCGTCAAAATCATAAAATAAACTGAAATAAGTGAATATGCGCAGTAATCACTTCTCTGCTAAGAAAGACATAACTCGATTAATTAATTTCACTTCTTATGATGTTTAGTAGCATAATACTATTATTCGACACTACATTTATTTGCAAGTACCTACCTAAATCTGGTATACGCGTGTGTTAAGTTGATATTAGATCATAAGCAATTCTAGGATTGATAAGAGCTACATATACCTACTATACTACTATAGTAGGTATAATTAAATGATTCCATTTTTATCAAATCAGTTTATTCTCAATAGCTATATAGTCCACCTCCATCATTATGTACCAATGAAGACATCACACATCGAGGATCATTCCAAGATCATCACATTTTATTGTATTACATTAGTATCTGATGCTGTAACTTTTACCAGCAAGTAAATATAAATTTTACTATATTTTGCAACTAACTGATATTTCTATTTCCAGAAATAAGTAATACCACCTAAACCACCAGTCTACTCAGATATCTGTGCCTCGTAGACATGTGCCTAGTGTTTCGACAATTATTACGTGCAATGCTAAATATCATTTGTATATTTACAAGATAATAAGTGAGAAGTTTATACACTAGCTTGTAAGTTAGTGCATAAGGTACATAGTTGCTAGTTAGAAATAAGGTGCTGTGGCTTTTAATTATCGGCATGGAGTCGTCGAAACCACATAACTCATGTGTTGTGTCTTCATGTCCAAATAAGTTTAAGACAACAGGTGGCAGTCAGCAATCAGAAATTCATTTTTTGCTATATCCACTAGAGAAAAGAAAAGCTTGGCTTAATGCCATAAATTTCCACGAGAAACACAAAATAGACTTAAATTGTAAAAAGAAAAAATCATTTTGAAGGGAAACATTTTAGTAATTCCAAAAAGAACCGCGTAAGTAAATTTGCTCTTCCTTCTATTTTTAAAATAAGTAGTAAAGATCAAGACAACCAATCGAAAGTTAAGATTTTACAAAATAACTTATTAAAATTAAACCCTCAATTAGAGTCTTCTTGTGAAAATACAACTGTTACATCTGCAATACCTGTTACACCTGCAGTACAGTACCCTTTTTTAGCAAATACTTTGGAAAATATTAAGAAAAATTCTAGTAGGAAAAGATTATCTGTGCTAAAAGAAATAAGTGTTCACTGCCGCAAAAACGTCACACGATGGCCAGTGCGATTGAAACTGCGGTTTCAACCTTTACTACAGGTGTAAGCAGTGAATCCATTTACACAGGAACATTTATTAGCGATATTAACAATTTATTTAATATTTGATTTATTATTAATACTATGTTAGAGGCTAGTTGGTAAAAAATTTAAAAACCTAGATTGCAACCTGCGCCGTCAAGCGTTATTAATCGATAATTTGGAGCCACAGCACTTATAGACAAGCTTTAAAGAAAATGATAACAAAATAAGACTAAAATATGTGACTCAAAATCTAGCGAATTATTTGGCAGAACTTCATGAGCAATCTATATATTTAAAAAAAAACGGCCGGAGAAAGTTTGAGTGTTTTGCAGAAAATGATAATTGCCATAAGGGAACTGATAAAATTTTTAAATTGGTGTCCATGTAAGGAACATTTCAACGAAGTTGAATTGGAAATTTTAAATGTAGCAGTTACCCTTATAACAAAAAAAATTATCTGAAAAGAAGGAAAGTTTTGGCAAAGAAAAAAAGCAAAATACATTTAAACATATTACATGTATAAGTGCAATTATGATGTTTTTTATTAGGATTGCTGTTTTGTTACCAAATGTTTAATAAATTACTTATTTACTTTGTCTTTTAGTTGAAATCTTATTTTACATTTTCTTATTGTTAACAGTTAATCGTTTTTAATGACCGACACTTACCTGATTTAAATTTAACATGCATTTTATAAAACTGACCTATTTTTTTTCAACCCACATTAAGCAAATACACGCCATAATATGCAAACAATCTAGCATTTCATACATTTCATATTTCGCGCCGCTCTTAATTTAGTACCAACGGCTGACTTGGGTGGCGCTAGCTGTTGTTGCCAGTTGAACACATATATGATAACTCGTCATTTGACACCAGCGCTTATTTGTCACTGATCTCTAAATAACTGGATGTCGCTTACATACCAAAATGCATGTAAATTATTTGTGATAGATTTAAGCCACTTTAGCGCCTAGCCACTGGTCCTTGTACTAAAATTTTGACAAAGATTCGCTTCTGCGGTAAATATAACGTTAATGATTGACGGTTAAAATCGTGAACTCATCATCTGTCTGCAGATTTCCAAAAGATGATCGTTGTAGTGCTTGAGTAAGAAACATGTACCGTTCAAACTGGATGTTAACATTTACTCATAACCATATTATATAGTTAAGGATCTAACCTAAAATTTGAACGCGCCGTTAAATTGATAGTACGAGTACCAGCGGCATGGTGGCTACTTATCACAGTTTTGAATGAATTATGCGACATCCAGTTAATTAGCGATTAGTGTTATTTGTCTATGGTAAGACCACAGATTATTGTTAGTTGTTTGGTCACAACGTTGACACGATCTCACTATAACAGTACCTAGGTAGTTC
This sequence comes from Rhyzopertha dominica, assembly GCA_025024175.1. NCBI lineage: Eukaryota > Metazoa > Arthropoda > Insecta > Coleoptera > Bostrichidae > Rhyzopertha > Rhyzopertha dominica. Next base: position 28,775,943 of record QCXZ01000138.1, on the reverse strand, counting down.
TAGAAATGTTTCTCGTTTGTTACTTGAAACTTTAAATACTTCTCAGTGCTTCTCATGTTCTACCATATGCGCGTTGAGACATACATAACATATAAGTGTCAAAGGCAGACGTACTTTGGTTTGTTAATATATTCTGAACCAGCCAAAAATGTCGCCACTCTTTTTATAAAGTCACTATACATATACCTAGTGCAACGCTTATTTATGTAGATAGGCGTAAGAAAATAATGAACTTTAAGGCCTAAATTTAGGTCGAAAGTAGCGAAATCTATATTTATCGAATTGTGAGAAATGACCCTAAAAATAAGTACTTCAGCATGCGATAAGTCATTTACCATATTTGGGAGATTTGGCTGTTATGAGGTGCCCTTTCCTAAAGTGACAGGTTGAATTAAAGAAGAGATCCCATAAAAATTAAAAATCAGTTCGGCACGGTTACTGTCCAATAACACACAAGAGCCCACCAGTCTTATTATGTGGCAACGTATTGTCCTGACCTAAAACACGCTTAAGCAAAAAATGCGTGTTGAGACACTGAGCGCTTTTCAACCACTGACTGCCCCTTCGCTTCATAACTATAGTCCACAGTAGGTACGCGATATGCTCAATAGATTATTACTATATATATTTCATCATCCCGTTAGCTGGATGATATAATGAATTAAAGTATGCATATTTCTAAAGTCGACGAACATTATTTACTTCCACATCCAACGATTGGGAATTATTGTATCGCGAAAAATATTTTCAAAAATTTTTATTTGCTCATTCGCTTTAAAATGGCCGGAAACGCAAAAAAACAAATTTTGAGCAAAAACAAATTTCTTGTTTGTGTGTCTGTGTCTGTGTGTGTGGTTTTGTTCGTATACACGATAACTTTCGAAAGACTTAATATATGAACTTGAAATTTGGCAAGTGTATAAATCTCAACTACCCAAAGCGACCTATTGTTTGTGGGGTAAGTAAGTAAATACTCTTTTTGCAAATTTTTATTTTTTTAATATTTTTTTCCTTTTAGTATGTGATTAGTAGTATAACTGTGAGTATTATTGGTTCTTATAAATTTTCGGTGCAGCAAACTGTTTAGAAGATATTGGTAAAAAAGCGTCACTTAAAGAAAACGGTTTTTCCTAAATATCTCCAAATATATTTAATATATTCAAAAAATGAAAATGCCATCGGATGGGAAATAAAATTTCTCACAAAAAGTGTCTTAGAAAATTTATTCGAAATTTTGACATTTTCGAAATATTTCCAAAAAACCTATTTTGGTCCCTGCTCGTACGATTTTTTTAAATTTTGGTATTATATAGAAAATCAAATTTCTGATCAGAAAGCACTCTTGTAATTTTCTTGTTAAGTTAATAATTTTAGAGTTATTTGAATAAAACCTATTTTAAAATTTATATATTTTTGCTATCACGAGGACTTTGTCTTAGAAAAAATGTGTTGAGAGACAAAATGCTCAAAATCTGATTACTAATCGTACAGTATAAGAAATAAAAACGTAAATGTCATTTTGACAATTGGATGTGGAAGTATTGATTCAATTTGCAGCAGTTTTTTTGATGTATTTATATTGAATATGGATTATGTAATTAGCGATTCATGAAGAAAAAATGCTTATATCTTACAATGGTGCCATCTCTTGCAACGAATTAGTAATGCAAACCTATGTCTTCATTTCCCAATCTGCATAATCACCCTGCAACCATGCCAGACTACATTTAATTTTATATTCAACAAGATTTTAATCGGATTGAGCGCACAAAACTTAATATCTTAAAATCCATTTAACAGAATTGAACAATAAATTGCAAGCAGGTGTGGCTGCTTTAAGAGTGCATTAGTTTAACTATGTGGTGCATTTCAGCATGTGACATCACTAGTTAATTACATGCATTACCATTTAATGGTTCCAGTCGCCTCCATACAAACGTTGTTTATCAGCTGATAAATTATTTGGCTTTGTTCGATAAGATATGAGAGCTGTTGAATGGTTTGTCATACATACATATAATAAATTTCATCAAGGGGTTTTGCGATAACAGCAGAAAATTTATTTATATTAGTTTTTAGGTTGTGGTAGACGCAGTCTGAATTAGCAATTAAATGCTGTGTGCCCATTTGTTTGGCAGTATCCTAACGCTTACAGATTATAGTGCTGAAAAAAAATCTGCATGTGATAAGTAGATTAAGCAGAGTTTACCATTTAACCTCAGGTAACTTTTTTCACCTGCGTTACTAAAAACGGCTTTTGTACTATGACGTTAAAAGGGTAAAAACTCACAAGCTACAAAACTGCATTAAAAATCACTGGTGGCTCTGAAACACCTATAAGTTTGACGTAGACACGTCTATTTTAGAGATGGTAGTTAACTTTGAGTTAAAATGGTTATGAAAAAGATTAAGTATCAAAGCAGTTAGATTTTAACGGGATGCTAAAACGCTCATCGGTTAATCGATTATATAGGTCTCTGTACTTACCAACTTTACCAACCTATATCAGTTCGCAAAGCCACCACTAGATGACAGCAAAATCGGCAATGCATGTAGGTCTCTATATTTACAGACCGTACCAACTTACATCGTAGTTCGTCAAGCCACCGACAGAGGATTCCGCGATTTTTACAAAATGATCACCACAGTGTGGTCTACGACGTGTCCACGTCAAAAGAACGAATGAATGATAAGTTAACAAAGGTAAGTTTCAAATGTTGATGGATATAGCCGTATTTACGGGGCGAAAGTAGGTACTGTAGTGAGGGAATTAGTTATTCCATATCGGGGAAGTAGTAATAATTCCCCGACAGGGTCGGATTGGGAGTTTTATTCGGCCCAAGCTTGAATTCTGGCGGACGATTTAATAAAATTCACAGAATTACTGATGTTTTGAAAATAAATCGATCTGTGACAGAGCCCACTTTGAACCGATTGTCGCCAATTGTCAAACTTACTGATAAACATATGCTTATACTTGTAACACAAGACGTTGCGGATATGCCAATCAGATACCAATGATACCGATAGTAGGTATTTAATATTGGCCTCCCAACAACTATTTTTAAGCACGTGTTTTGGACTACTCTTTTCGTGTTCTACCTCGCTTTGTTCCAATTTATATAATTACTGCCTTATTGACCCTGCCTGATGAGACAATTAGCAAGATCATTATGTCATTTTTATTTTATTATTCGAACATGTATTGGGTGCGATTCGAACCCGCAACTTCCGGGTTCAGTAGCAGGTCGCTATCCACTGCACCAGCGAAGCAGACTTCGTAAGTTATGTCACTATAATTCCACACGGACAATCGTTAAATGAACTGACATAAACAGTGTGACACATGGCTTGTGAAGTTTCTGCTTATGTATGCTTTAAATATTAATATTTCGTTATTTTGGTGTTTATTCAAACAACGGTCACTTTATGTGCATACCTAATAGAGCTTTGCATTTATTTGATGAATGTTCGCTATCACATTGTTTTTTAAACCTATTATAATATGGATAGATGTTAGAAAGATATTTTACCAAAAGAGTAATTTCATAGAAATATTAATTTTTCCTCTTTTTCCGCTAATCTAATTAAGTTTCTCAAACAAAATTCCTTTATTTTGAATCAACTTCCCTTCATTAACTTACCGATCCAATGTGAGCCTAGGTGCCGGTTGCCAATAAGGTTAACGAGATCGCAGACAAGTGATACACTACAGCGAGTTGCATACAAATTGCTGTTCACTGTCTAAACAGTACGGAGTTGTGACGTCTTCGTGCAGTCCAACAGTGTACACTAAGATGATGTTAAAATAAATGCGGTACAATCTATTATTAGCTTATTACACTTGGTGCTAACAATTTCATCAAATATAGTAAAGCATCTTTACAACAATTTGTTTATGATAGCCTACTCGTAGAAATAAGAAACAATGCCTTTATGGTATTCCATCTTCTAAAATAGGTTTTTTCTTCTGAGAAAAACACCAACTTTAGTACACGCTTCCGTGGTGCATTCAGATCCCTTAGAGAGATTATACCTCTACCCGAACTAACTACCTGTTTACAATTCTACGGTTCAACCCTAACCGGATTTTCCTTATCCCGACATTTTAAACGAGACAAATTCCCACTTAAAGGTGTTTACGTTACACTCGAACTGGATTGGTATATGGGGTCTAACTGAATTTTGGAAAGTGCAACGAAGCGAAAAGCACCAAACAGCGACACAAAACTAACGTTCTTTGGAGTCATAAATATCGGCTGTCGAATATACCTTATCTGGCCTTATACCCGTTATGTTTACTTGCTAAGTAAGTACATAATTTATATGATAAAATTTGTCGACGATTGCATAAAAGGCTTGCAAATTGTATTCCCTCACATGAAATTTAACACTAAATGTAGTGTTATGCATAAATATCCAATCACATTTACATCCTTTTTTAAAATTAATTACCTCACCTGACACTGTTGATAATGAACATAACACAATGTAGAGCTGTCCGATACTTTATAAAGGGTATTTTAGAAGGAAACAGCAATAGTTTGTAGCATGATAGTGCAAGCAGTACTAAAAAAGGTCATATGATATAAAATACATATTCTATATTTGCTTCGTTTTAGATATAACCCTAGAAGTGGTGTGTTAGACACTATTTTCTAAACCTAAATAACTACAAACAATAAAAGACCTTATTTTTTAGGGGGGGGGGAAGGAGGATCAACTGCATAATTGAAAAGCAGGACGTGTCAACAAGCACCTTGCTATTATAATACTGAAAGCTTTTGTAAATTATGGGCGACACAGCTAGCGCCCACTGTCGGCTTGAGATGATAATACGTCAGCGGTTAGCTGAAAGTCGCTTGGAAGAAAGATGTCGTGACAGATGTTTGGGAAACGGAAAGGTAATAAGTTCTATTGTCATGCGTAGAATAAGCTAGTTCAGTTGAATATACATTGTTATTGTTAAGCTGGCTTAAGGTATCTATCATTTTGGGTGACTACATTACCGAATTGTTATTTCTTACCAGTATTCTTGTATTTCATGTCACCTTGGTTATTTATATTTTTGTTTAGTGTCGTCTATGAAGTCCTCTGAAACTATTCTCTCAAACTTTAGTGTTATGTTAACCTAAGAGATGGATATATGCACCGTCGGCCTTTAATGCAAGTAATTTTGTAAAGTTCACCTAATGGGAATAATAATGTATTTTAGTATTATGTTCCCCAAATGTAGTCCGAATAAGTGCAGACCCACATGCAATTCCATAGGTAGGTTTAAGCCCTACCCCCTCTTAGCTAGTAGGTCTGCTCTTTGGGTACCCTTGATCACATGGTGTCCACGAATCCACTCCAGAGTGATTCATTGTTGTGTGCTTACGGAGTGGCGCTTGACTGTCTGTCACTAATCAGATCCTCTTATTATTATTKTTATTATTATTATRATTATTACTATTATTATTATTATTATTATATCATTCCCGAATTCACACAAATTCAGCTTGGAAAGCAGCTGCAAGATCACCTAGGCTTACACTTTCACATTCACTTATAATACATATACTCCTACCCCGGTTATATCCTTTGTGAACCATCAGTATACAATGTCTCTCGATTGCTTCAACATATTACTATGGCTAGCTTCTACCCTTGAGCGTCGAGTAGTCTGAAAGGTTTCTAGAAGTCAAGCAACAACAGTCTGCCTGACTGTATGCTTCTTTATGATCCACTCTGATCTCACGGTGGCAGATACAACATTTCCATGACCGCGGTAGGCGTTATGCGCATCGCCTTTGTGATTCTTGCTTAGCTTGCACCCTTGCTTGTGGATCTGTGCCACTACATTATTGACACATATGTTTAATTTCTGTTTTAGTCCCCACATTGTATCAATCATGTACCTGCAAACCCATACCTTTTGTTACTTTACCAGTAATTTTTCCACATGAGGCTTAAAGATATTCCCGTTTCTAGTGTTAATCTGTATTTAATCTCATTCTTCAGTCCTGTGCCCAAGGTTTGATTTTCAGTGCGTGTTGTGTTAGATTCCATAAAGTTTTTCTAAACTTCCGCACACCAGGTAGGTGATATCCGCATACCTTATACGTAGACACCTCCCTGGATCTATTTCCTTAAAAGATCACCTACTACAAAGCGCCATGATAACGGCGATAAGACGCTTATCTGCGGAAAACCATTGCTAACTAGGTTTCTCTGATTGCATGCCCTAGAGAAGTCAAAACAACCTTGTTTCTAAGGATGATGTTAATCCACCACTCCTTGGCTCTCCATAGTTCTCTCGAGTCAAATAAGGTGCTGTCAAAAGTTTCCTCAATATCTAAGGAAGGTTCAGAGAACAATTTTTTGTTGATTATAGACCCTCTTAATCCTGCAGGTTGCATGTTGGGATAATTCAAAGGATTTTTTTCTCTGGAAACAAACTGATGTCGAAGCAAAGGGAATGGTCACTAAAGCATCGTCCCTGATATATCAATCAGCTAATTTCTCCAAAGCCTTTGAGAGATGTAAGCTAGCCTCTTTAACAACATAACAGGGTATGGTTTAAAGCGATTTTTATTTTTAAACCATGCAGAGCCCATTCAAGTCTAAACCTATTAATCATCTTGTTCGTCTCCTACGACTGAGTTCGGTTCTGGAACAGGCCAGGTCAGGTCAGGTACGAATGTGGGTGGTGTGTTAAGCATTTCATCTCCTAAAGGCGATTAAAAATAAAAAGATCAGAGAGGCTATCTGACCTCGATATGCACAATTTCGCACCATACTGTATTTCCCAAAGTGATTTTGAATTCGTGCAAACGCGGATGTTTTCTTAGTTATGGAGATTCTTCGGGTTCAGGTGGTGATCAAGAGCTGGATTAAGTAAAAAATTGTATAAAAGAAGTGCAATAAAACACCACGATAAGTGGTCAAAGAAATCTCTTTCAATAGTATATACAATAGGCACAAAAATTATCAATTGTATTATCGAAAAAAACATTAAAACAGCTGCCAAATTATCATGTGGTGTGCAATTGCCATTAATAATTCTTCCTGAAGGATTCATTGGACGGCATACTTACATTATCCTCATTATCCCATGAAACATTAAACGCTTGCATGAATTGAAATTGAATTAGGCCCGATTTTTAACATTTATGCAGCAAAGTAGATTATTTTCGTCGATTTTAAGGTGTTACAACGGTGACAACACCTCCAGAAGAACAACGACGCAAGTACAAACTTTGAATTTTTTGTGAATTATGTGTCGGAAATAATCATTTTTCCCATGGTAAATCGACCTAATTGTAGTATGCACAGGTGATACATACATACGCACATACAGGTAGTATCATTCTTAAATTTTATGAACCATTTTCCAACAGCATTATGTAACCTGTTAGATTGTAATTATTATTACTAATTCCTTCATTTATTCTTTTAAATACCTTTTTGATAGGCTATCTCCCCAAAGCAAATATTAGTTTTAATCAATTATTTTTTAGATTAGCTTTAGTATAATAATGTCAGATAACAGTTAAGCACATGGAAGGTTATGCTGTAAGGTGCTTATTTTCTCGGAGTGCTATATCTAAACCTAAATAAATTTGCTGTACATTATAGCTTTCTCCATTAGTTGCAAGATTGCTTAGTTAACCAATGACAAGAGATAAAAAACTTATATCGCATTTTTTGAGGAATTGGCTATCTTGCATTTGCGTCCTTGTTCTTCTGGGGGTGCGAAATGTCGACTTAAATCGGGAACAAGAACAGGTCCTTTTTTATTTTTAGTACAAGTACCGTTCGTTAGTAGCAAAACCTTTGCTCACTGAAAAACGAGTTCTACGAGAGGAAGGTAAACACTTTAAATTGTTAACATTCCTTAAATTAAGGTCTACAGCTGCACCAATTAAAGTTTAAAAGATGTTAAGAGAATAACAGCAAGTTTGCAAAGAATTCCTAATTTTATAGCGGAAATGAAGCACTTACTTCGAACAAACGACCAGTATATGCGGAGTCGGAAGTTCATTAACAGGAACTTCAAATATTCAGAACTGACAGGAATAAAGGCGAAGAGCAGCATTTCATTCAATTTAAGCTGTGCAATTAGTTTTGTCATTCACTTTAATTAATCGTATTATAAATAGGCTGCTGCACTTATAAGCTGTTCTTTAGTGTTACATTCAGTTCCTAACACACCGAATTGGTGTTTCAGTGTATCAAAACTGCGAGCTGTTTCTTTCTTCATTAGTTCTGTTTGCCTACACTTTTTTTATTCCTACACCAGGCGAAATAAAAACAGATGGTTCGGTGCCTTATCTAAACCTGACGGTAAATTCTCAGTAACATGATATTATTTAAAACGTATGGGTCAATGTAACCTGTTGTAGAAATGCGTTGTGTACTTTCACTGAGATCATTTCATTCTGTTGTTCTCTGTTAGGTTTTTAACATGGACACATCATGACGCCTTTTACACCTTTTACTATGAGGATCATTTTGAGGAAACCGCTTAGCAGTCATAGCGGTGGCTATATGAATTACGACGATGTTTTGTACGGTCTTACGGAGACCTATATTGCCGATTTCCCGGTCATCATGTGAAAACCGGTAGTCATCTAGCTGTGGTTTTGCGACCTACGACGTAGTTTGTTATGGCCGATAAGAATAGAGACCTACATCTTAGCCCATTGGAAAAATCCAGCGAAAAAAATAACCCAGTGAAATAAGAATTATTGTGAATGACTAAACTTTGGTCATATTCATTTTAGCTCAATCTTTACTACCTTCCCTACCACGTAATTAAGATAGGCGTGCCCACTTCAAGCTTACGAATGCGTCAACAATACAGCAACCAGATATTTTATTGCATTTTTTTAATTCCTAGATCTCCTTTATTGTGCTATATTGACACGGTKTGCTAATAAAAAAAAACAGAACAGATGGAGTGATCATGATGCGTGTTCTTCACGTAATTTTTAAACCATAATCATTTCATAACATTTTAGCTAATTGTTCAGTAGTCAAAAATTTGTTATTAAGATTAAGTCGGAATTAAATTAACAGCATCGAAACTGACAACGTGCAAGATGCATACAATTCACGTGATCACTCCATCTATTGGGTCATCGGAGTATAGTCAGTACATACATTTAAGGAAGTGATAATTGCAATAAATACGGCAAGTATAAGGTTTCGAATTTGCTAGCATGTCAAAACAYACATGCTAGAAATATACATAATATAGATTTGGAAGAAAATAATTCTAAACACGTTTTTTTGTAAATATGCCCGGAAGAAAAAAGAAAACCATTTAGAAGTTACGATGATTTACTAAAGCGTTTTGTGTATATAATATACTTTATACAGGGTTTCTATACATCCAGGCACTTATAGAAATTATCTATAAATCAATTTGTCGCCTCTCAGGAAAGTGAACACAACTATTTCTTTAGCAGATACTTGTCATCCGTCGATATTCGAATTATTTATTTGTTTAATGTGGGAAAACGCATGGGGTGTGTATTTTCAACATATGCTGTAGAGTTTTCTGGGATAACAATTTTTTTATGATTGGAGAAAGCTCCGATTTCGGAGCTGTGAAGTGACGCGGTTTCGTAAAATTTTTAGGTTATGTGTCGTAGTTGTGAGGTTTTGACTACAGTAAGCTCGTAAAATTATACTGTGGTGAACTAAAAGATGTTTTTAGCCTGCCGCGATGGTAAAATTTACAGTTCGGTCAAGCGGTAGTGACATTGGGAGCATTAGTGGGGTATACCGTGTATCTCTTTACCAAGGAGGAAGAATATTCTTAATCTTCCTCCTTGCTCTTTACAGAGAAGTTTTCTAACCCAGAAATTGTTTACAACTAATTTGATGGTGCGATGCTAGTTACAATAAAATGTGTAGCAACCCAAAATTTAGATTAATGAAAATGGATAAATCTGTCACTTCATGTGGCCATTACTCCGAAAGAGAGGTGTGTCTTACTCGAATGTTAAAGAAAACAGCAGGGCAGCAAGGGCTAGGACAAGAGGCAAGGGCTGTAAGAGAAATGGGACAGTCGGGCATAAAGTGTGCTAGAGGTTAGCACGAGAGTATGGCTCTGTGTATAAGTGTGTGTGATGTAGTGCCCAATGGTAGTGGTGTGTCCACCTGAGCATTATGGATAAGTTGCATTACCTGTGTGACAGGTATTTATAGAGGTATATGCTTATTGAAAGGGGTACTATGTGTATTGGCCATTATTGTAATTGTGTGGGCGCCGGTGGGCGCAGGACTAATTAGTAGTCCGGTGGCAGTGGCCACGAGACCAAGTGGGTCTGTGCAGCAAGTGGCTGCGGAGGTTTATGGCAGTTCCTCCACCCTATAGCTATAGGAGTCCTGGACGGCGTGGTCTCGACCATCCTGTCCGTGACCTGCTGCTAGCGGCAGTGACCTGGCCAGTGTAAGTGCCAGGAGTTCCTCGCAGATGGAACAGAAACCTCTGTATACCGTTATTCCACCAGGGGTTTTAGGTGGTTTAATGGGTCCGTACATTCGGCCAATGTATGGAATGCCTGGTTGAAAGACTGGGGCCTAAGGGTGGCAATCCCTGCTAATCACATGTTACAGGTTGCCGGCCTACGTGTGTTTCATCCGGTTCCAGAGGGCCAGCGCCAGGGTGCAGGGCACCCGCCGTAAGTTAACTATAAATCTCTGTGTGATTATCTCGTTAATGCGTCATTTATTTGTATTTCCAMGTTGCGTTTTGATTGGCTGCCCGACTGGTCTAATTAAACGTGCTAGCCTTGTCCGTCACCCGGAACTCGAGTGGGGTAGTGGTAAGAAAGGGCGTGAATGTGATATAAGAATAATATACAAATTATTTAACACTAACCAATAACGACTAACATACGCCCATCTCTATTTTGGATGCTACAAATGTAAACATTAAAATTGGAAAAAAGACAAATTGACTGCGTAGGCTTTCAAGTTTGCGGAAAATAATGGAATTTATAAAGCCGTGTCTGAAAGTCGGTGACCTTAACAAGAGGGGATTATGATGGACGTAACTGTGTAGGTAATAGTAAAATGTGTGGGTGTGTAAGGCAAATTATTGTTATTACTTACCTTTGAAAGGAAAATATAACCGTAAGTTATATCATCAATTACGTGGCTATAACTTTATCCGCAACCATCAATAGGTACAGTATATGACAGTTGACAGTGTATTGTGCTTATAGTAGCTTGATAGCAGTTACAAAAAAACTGTCTTATTTTTTTACTAAAAATCTGCACTATTAGTGTGTTTTATCTCATATATCTAATGCTCCTATATTGCGTGTTGCTGTATGCTTACAGCTTACGGATTGTGATTTCACGGATAAAAAAAAACAGAATAATAAATTTGATACACCGTTCGTTGTACCCTAAAAGCGGAATTGTAAAATCTGAGTAACGAGGGGTGTTGATTTTTCGGGATTATAAGTATAACTTTTATTAGTGGTGGTAAATTAATTGAGACAATTRTTGAATGGGAACACATTTCTGGCTGATACTGGAACAAATACAAGAATCGTGTCCGCTTGATGATGATGATCTCCGCGATCCCAAAAATGACGGATGACAATGAACAAAAGCCAAGTACTATCTTGGCGGTATGGGATGTGTATTATCATTCGTCAGAGGGGCACTTGTAGATACAGGCAACAAAAGCCTCGTTGCGATATCGTATTTTCGGATATTTTGGAACCTAACGCGCAATATAGGAGTATTAGGTATACGAGTATGTAAACCTAAATTTTCTACGCATATACGTACCGTACCGTGCCTTAAAAACGCCGGTTCTCGATTTTTTTTTATTGCGAGACAGTTTCGACAACACTAGACTCTAGTCTCCAGTAAAATGTTCTAGAACGTTCTCTGACTTTCTCGAAACATTTTTAATTCCCCCTTCGTAAAGACGATTTAAACAAACCGCCACAAAGATCCTCTCGTCCCCTGGCATTCTAGAAACGTCAAATATTCAATTTCCTTCCTTCGATGAACTTTTCGATATGATTTATTACCTTCTCTAAACGTTAATTTTCGAAATTTTCCTCGCGAGACAGCTTCATTAATGTATCACACTTCGGAGTTCTCTAGTCTTCTGTCAATTTTTCTAGAGTGTCTTCTGATCTCGAAACATTTTTATGTTCACCATAAAACGGTTTCGGTAGTGGCAAACTTTTGGGTTCTCTGGTGCAAGTTCGCACCCCATAACTCTCCTAATGCTCAAACCCACTTCAACCAAACTGCTTCATTCTCACTAGGGTTAGGCTATCCACCACTACAACCACCAGTTTGTGAGCTTAGGGATTGTAGAGAAAAGTAGGTTTATACAGACAAACAGAATAATACAGATTCGCTTTTATTTATATATAGATTTACGTAAACCCAAATCATGTTTGTAGAGTATACATTGACCATTTCAGTTGCTAATAGCAGTCGGGCAGGCATTTGTTGTGCTAATAGTTTATCCATTTCGGGAGCTTACCAACTTTTATGTCCGTATGTATTTCACGTCATATACCTTTTTCTTCTGCAGAAACAACTAAAGCGGTGCCGGAAATACGCTAGTTAAAGGTTCGGCATAAAAACTAGCTAGCTGTATCGGTGTAATGACAGATGCTAGTCATTGCAGTGTAAAGCTTTTTGCAAATAAATTCAATCTTTCCTGTGCATGTTATATTAACGAAAAAATATTGAATAAATTTTATAATCTGAAGTTCTTTTTAAATTTATTTTCAGGGAGAAGGTGTAGAAAAGATACCGTCGCATGCTCAATGAGTAAAATATTATCAGTAACCAGAGAGAGTATGCATGTAGTTTTTCTTCATGCAGGTGTATAATGCGAATGAGGGAAGAGAGTCTTCTCCAGAGCAGAAACAGTGAAAGCTCTAACGGAATCTAACTTTAAAAACACGTTTTTTTCAAAAATTTTACGAGGCACTATTTGAGGAAAGGCTGCGTAAAATCAAATTTCCAGTCCAGAAAATAACAAATTAAAACTCTTTAATTTCGCATTTTGTGAAATGACATCTGCTCATCTCCTGGCAACAATATGTTTTCATATTTTAACCTGTTGAGACAGCCTGCAGGTGTGTAGAGTAAGGAAACAAATTGTCAAATGCAAAACGTGAGTTTTTAAGAGTCGGTGAATGTATTCTTATTGTCTGCATCAGTAAGTACCATAAAGGTCAATCCGAGATGTACTAAAACGTGTAGGTATACATACAGAAGAGATGCAAAGGAAATTTTTTTCTTACGCCGACGCCTAAAACTGTTTGAGCAAGCTTTATAATGGTTTTTTATACTCGTCTAAAACAAGACACAAGAATTGCGTAACATAAGACAGTTACAGAAAAGAGCAAATAAAATAAATGCGCCTATATCTGGCACTAGTTGCAAGGTTTATCAGTTTAGTTCGTCAGATCAAAACAAATCGTAATATAGCAGCTTTTCGTCCGTACACAGCATAACTTTGTTTTCGTATGCACTTCGTGTTACTTGCTAAGTAAGTTCAAAATTTATCTAGTAGGGGTCGCATTGATTTCTGGAGCCACTAATTGCTCTTGCTAAGGGACCTCATAAGTATAGTTATCTTTGTTCTATGAATAAATGCCAGGATATGTGTGATTACTGTTTGTCAAACTGTGTGCCCTAGTGGTATGCACCGAAATAGACAGGTTTTGGTTAAAAATTGCTGGGTCAGTTTAAATTTGCGACGTCTTTTTATGGGTTTCACGCCCGATTATTGATGCGGATTTAATTCGCTACCATGGTTTGTTAATCAATTTATGACATTGTCGCCTTATTGATAATGGAACGCCACTTTAACAATAGCTAGAAGTATGAAGTGCTCGTCAGTAAACGCTATTTCAGGAGTTCTGAAATTCACCGAATTTCACCTATATCAGTATTCCATTATGACTGGACCAGTTTTTCGACATATAACCAATTGTCCACATATAGCKAAAGAGCGGGTCGATTGTCTCCTTAAAAAATCTTGTACCTAAAAATATTATAAAGTTGGAGARCTTTCGGTGACTACGGATGATTAAAAGGTTTAGTACAATGTAAGTAATCTGATGAAGACGTTCCAGCGTGAGCTACAAAACGACACAGATTTTAAACTTCAGAAATTGACAGGTTATCAGTAACCATTTTTACTCATGTTAGCAAAATATGACAATAAAATTGACATTATCGACGCTAATTTAATAAGATACATAACATGTGTAACTTGAAATAATATAAATCCAACAAGTTACAATAGTTAAATAAGTTACTATTTCGGTTACACGCATTTTTATATGCCACTGTCAGGGTAGACCTTGTGTACTTTTTCCAGTAAAATAATAATTGTTAAATCGCTAAACTCCAGCGTTTACAAGAAGTTTGATAGCTGCTTTAAACAGCACAGCATGCTGCACTGAAAGGTTCATGCCAGTGCCTTGAACAAAGGACGTAAACACTGTGTTATAAAGGATACCGCGTCTCTTGTCCCATTTCCTGTTCATCAAAGTTTCTGCATGTGGCATTTGATGACGCTGTCGGCCAAATAGTTAACTTTTAATGAAGCCAGCAATCCTTTAAAAGTAAACCCCTTACATTACGTAATGAATCAAATGGACTTCCTCTCCTCTCTAGTTTATACTACCGATAAAGAAAATTCATTAGATCCATAATATGTATAATTATGAAATATTAAAATTACCATAATTCTAAGGATACAACGCCGTTACAACTAATTTCATAAGGTTTGTATGCTTAAAAATAACAAATAAACATTGTTAAGCTAGAATTTTAAATATGGTCCCTAAACAAAGTAGCAGATTTCTGCTCTACCAAAATTTATTAGCCAGACAAAAATTATTTGGTATGGGATTTTTGGAATCGTAAAAATAAAAACAAAATTATAATACAAGCGTGAATATGGGAAACAAACTAGCGCATTTTCCTTGTCTCGTAGCGATGTATTTCATTTTAGGTGTAAAAGATACATTTCTTTTAGAAAGCAAAACCACAGGGATATTTAAACAAATGAATAGGGGTCAAAACCTGAGCAACCAAGTGCTGTAGTCCTTTTTTCCAATATGAACAAAATACTCCCTTTAGTCTATTTTGAAGTGTCACTCCGATATAGTGTAATAAAAGTATACAGATACAATATGAACGCAAGAGTACAACAAACAAATACCAAAGGAATATTCGCTGTTATTACTAGCGCGCAAACTTTGTGGGCAAGAATGGCTCGCGAACAACCAAAACAAGAAAATAATTAAGTTACAACGAAACAGTAAATGGCAGAAACATACCACGCCGTTCTGAGCTCCCAGCACTTAACCACGGGTTTACTGGGGGTCTCCTTCTCTAAAACAGACTGATAAGGCAGGTTTATTTGTTCCACGCGTATGCGTTATGAAATACAAGAAAAAAATCAATATTAATGTCCAATCCACCCAATAAGTGTACGCGATAAGGCAAAACCCAATTGTAACGGTTCAAAATCCACGTTCGAAGCTATAACTCATTGACACGGTTTATGAAAAAAAAGTCTTAATATTTCCAAATACCAATCCATGAAATTTCTAGTTAAAGATAACTGTTTCATTATTTGTGTGTATTCTTCGTCACGAGAAAGATGGCTCTAGGTGTATGTTTTGTGGACATGGGCTTTTTCTGTATTCGACCGGTTCTTTTTTGCGCGCTGATAAGCCAGGGATTCGGCGAGAAAAATGCTTTTGAATTAGTATCGAAAACAGCTTGTGGTTTAGCGTGAATAGCGATAGGGCAAGTGTAAAATCTTCATTAAGATTCCTTATAATTGAGGGAGGTACTGCCCTATTCGCTCAAGGAAGTGTCCAGTTGGTTGTTTTGAGATTAAGGTACTGGATCTTCGATCTGTCGTTCGACAGGATTCAAATTCACAAACCACGTTCCACGCGGAAATCAGAGCAGAATAACCGATTCCAATCAAAACCCTCGACAGAAGAGGTAACTATTTAATATTTTTCGATCATTGCTGTGTCTAGTGCCAATACGCATCGTCTTATCCTATTTTAGGGTTTTTTTTAATCCCGGCGTAAATCGCTTTTATATCGCGGTGTCTATCATCTACGTGCCCTTGTCAGGGAGGTGRGCTCCTGTTCCCATTTGACCGTCGGATCTGTGGGACATCCMGAAGGATTGGTTCACCGTATMAACAGCKCGTACGATGGTCATCGCTGCCCATCCCGAAGCCGTCTAGAGAGCCACAATTCGCCCTAAAATTCGTAAAGCATCTATAGGAAAACCAGATAAGTTGCATGACAAATGTGTTGTACAGTTTTTTTATTGACTAGTCGCGAAAACAGCATATTTATAGACGTTTGCATTTAATTAAATCAGCTATAGTTCATCTGGATTTATCTAAACGCGCAACTATTGGTAATTGATTGATTCATTAAGTAATTGTAGAAAACGTTTATTTGTAAACTGAACGTGTACACGTACGGTGAAGAAATTGAACATTTTGTTTGTTTCTTTTTTTGTTTTGTCAGAAAAGTATTGACTCAATAATTGAATAGTTACTTATCCGAGCGATCAAATCGACGGAGATTTTTTTGATGCGTTTAATTATTTTGTTGATTATTTAGATGAACTTTTAGTCATCGATTTGCGCTACGGATTAGTAATTTTTTTGTGAATATCGCCCTAATATTTAGTTGCATACTTACCTGTAATTATACTTTCATCCACGGGAGATATTAAATTTATTTATATATTACTAGTGCTTTTATCAGTCATTACAAATCGTTTTTATACCTACCTGGAATTTCTTGGTTTATTCCGCTACGCAAGGGGGTAGTTAAACCAAGTGGCGCTCAGGCAAGTCTTTGTTTTTAACCCAGCCCATCTCCATTGGGTTAGCTGGCATCTACCCCGTGTATCATACTCCGGTAGGGGATTTATTGCCTTGTTTTAGTTTTAATACAAGTATTTAATTGTTATAATTTTTTTTGCGTCACATATTTGGCGCCCAACGTGGGGCCATCATTTTTTTATTGTTGCTGTTTGGTATCTATTTGGTTTCTTCTAAAATTATTTCCAAAATGTCTGGGAAAATGAATATTTATAGATTAACACAGAACGAATTGAATTACGAATTGTCAGTACGTGGAATTGCTATCGGAACGGTTGACGAAATGCGAAAAAATTTGAATCGGGCGATAAAGTTGGAAGAAACCGGGAATAGTTTTACGGTACCGCAATATCCGTACACGTATGAAGAGGATAAAAGGGCGGTTGAAGAAAAATTGACTGAAATAACGGACTTGCTAAATAAATTTGAAGATAATCGCAGTTCTGCTAGTTTTGTAAAGATAGAGTCAAAGCTATTTCATGTCATGGGTAGGATTAATAGAATGAAGGCCGAGACTGATAAGGAACTGGAAATAAAATCAAAATTATTAGCGTCTGTGTTGAATGGCATGTCAGAATTGGAAGATAAAGCAGAAAAGTTTAGTAAGAAACGGGTTGATGTGCCGCCTGCCTTGAGTATATTAGAGTCGCCTACGATAGATTTACCAGGTCCGTCTAGGGGGCAATCTACACCGATCGAAATACCGCGAACTTATATTAAACCAGTACCAGTAAATAAGTGGGACGTCAAATTTTCAGGCGATAAAAAGGGATTAAGTGTTAATGCTTTTATTCAAAGGGTGCAAGAACTTTGCGGTGCGCGGAATGTTTCAGAAGATGTTCTATTCAATAGCGCGATTGATCTGTTCTCAGGGAAAGCGTTATGTTGGTACAGAGATGCGCGGAAGTACGTTAGTAGTTGGGGAGAACTGGTAGAACAGTTGAGAGTAGAATTCCAACCCGCAGATTATAACGAAAAATTGTTAGATGAGATTAGGCATCGTACACAAGGCGCGGATGAAACTATAGGTATTTATTTAGCCATTATGTCATCTTTATTTGAGCGGCTCACATGTTCGATCTCGGAAGAGGCTAAATTGAAAATTCTTCTTCGAAATATTGCACCGTTTTACCAAAGTCAGTTAGGTTTGGTAGAAGTTAAGACGATAGCTCAATTACGTGACCTTTGTAGGCGTCTTGAAGCAAAAAGAGAGGCGGTAGAAGCGTTTCAACCACCGCCTCGTAGGGCTATTGCGTTAGAACCCGATTTAGCATACGTGGGAGTAAATGAAGACGTGGATAGGGTTGCCGTTGCGGAGCTAAAGAGTACACAACATAATACGTCCGAGTTTTTATGTTTTAATTMCGGTAAACCTGGGCATAAGGCCGCTGGGTGTTTAGAAAAGAGGCGAAGAATTTGTTACGGATGTAAAAAAGAGGGATACACTAAACGAACTTGCCCAGATTGCAACAAAGGTTCATCGGGAAACGCCAGGCGTCGCTTTTAGTCGGTCGGGATGGAAGCGGCCCTGTTATTAACTCGACCAATTCGGATATTAGTGCRATATTAGATTATATTTTAGATCATGCACGAAATGATGAACGCCCGTATTTGAAAGTTAATGTCTTAGGTCATGCGGTGTTAGGTTTATTAGATTCGGGTGCTTCAAGAACCATCTTGGGTAGTAAAGGATGGGAATTTGTCAGTGGATTAGGAATAACGCTTGATAAAACGCGATCTATATTTTGTACCGTAGCGAATGCCCAAAAGTGTGAGGCTCTAGGTGTTTGTGAAATCCCTATTGAAGTGCGAGGTAGAATTTGTTTAATCGAGGTACTAGTAGTGCCGGAGTTGCCACATTTACTTATATTGGGGGCAGATTTTTGGCGAAAAATTGGAATCGTACCCGATTTGAGAAATAACGAATGGCATTTTTCACAAGACGGTGAGACGGTAAATGCGGTGGAAAGCGTTTATGATCAAACGGTATTCTCGCCGGTAGAAAGAGTTAAACTGAATGCCGTGATAAACAAAAACATGGAAGCAATGACGAATAAACTCGGTTGTACAAATGTTGGAGAACATGTAATAATGACGGACTCGCCCCCAATTAAGCAACGTTATTATAGGGTGTCGCCGGTCATTCAACAGCACATCGATAATGCTTTAAAAGAAATGTTGGAATTAGATGTCATCGAAAAATCTAATAGTCCGTGGGCGTCTCCGATAGTCCTAGTGAAAAAAAAAACAATAGTTATCGATTTTGCGTGGATTTTCGGAAATTGAACGGGGTGACGGTTAGAGACAGTTATCCACTTCCACAAGTACACGATACGTTAGATAAATTGCGGAACGCTCATTATTTATCGTCTTTGGATATAAAATCCGCATACTGGCAAGTCCCAATGGCCGAGAGTAGCAAGCAGTACACAGCGTTTACCGTACCGAATCGAGGATTGTGGCAGTTTAAAAGGATGCCCTTTGGGCTTCATAATTCGGCAGCGACTTGGCAAAGAATCATTGACCAAGTATTGGGAGCCGACCTTGAGCCATACGTGTTCGTTTACCTTGACGACATTGTTATAGTGACAAAAACTTTTGAGAAACATTTGGAAATATTAGAGGAAGTCTTTCGGCGTTTGCAGGAAGCCAATTTGGTGATCAGTTTTGAGAAATGCCAGTTTTGCCGACCACAGATGAAATATTTGGGTTATGTTGTGGATCGCAATGGCTTACATGTGGATCCTGAAAAGGTAAAAGCGATGTTGGAGTTGCCTGTACCGAAAACGGTGAGAGAGGTACGCAGGGTATTAGGATCTTTCTCGTGGTATCGCAGGTTCATACCGAATTTTGCAACGACTGTGGCTCCTATATCAAATTTGCTAAAGAAATCTAAGACATTATGCTGGTCTCCAGAATGTGATGTCGCTTTCAACAAGGTGAAAGAGTCCTTAATTGCTTCTCCGGTGCTTAGTTGTCCGGACTATGATTTGCCATTTGAAGTTCAGACAGATGCGTCGGGATTTGGCATAGGAGCGGTGCTAACACAACCTACCAAGGATGGAGAGAGAGTAATCTGTTATTTAAGCCGTTCATTGACCAGACAAGAACGACAGTATAGTACCACGGAGCGAGAATGTCTTGCGGTGCTTTGGGCAGTAGAAAAACTTCGCCCTTATCTAGAAGGAGTAAGATTTACGGTCATTACAGACCACTACTCTCTAGTGTGGTTGCAGAATTTAAAGGAACCGTCAGGACGTCTTGCCAGATGGGCAGTTAGATTACAACAGTACGACATGCGCATCATCCATCGAAAGGGGAAGGAACATTTGGTGCCGGATTTACTTTCACGGTCAGTCCCAGTGTTAGATAAGGTTGACGCTCCGAAGGCAGTAGAAGTGACGCAAACCAGTACAGATGCTTGGTATGAGAAGATGCGACAATGTGTGGAACGTGATCCATTGCACTTTAACAATTGGCGATTGGAAGGTGACAAGTTGTTTAAATACGTGAAAAATGACCCTGCAGCACTAATTTCAGAAAAGGAGTCGTGGAAGTTGGTTGTGCCGAAGAAAGAAAGAAGCCTCGTAATATCCGAAGCTCACGATCCCCCACTGGCCGGTCATAGGGGAGTATGGAAGACATATGGGAAAATTGCGGAAAAATATTATTGGCCCAAAATGCGGGCAGATGTTGGAAAGTACGTTAGAAAATGCTCGGTTTGCGCAGCGTATAAGACGAGTCAAAAAGTACCAAGTGACATGCAGGCTTCTCACCCTAAGGCCAGGGTACCATGGGAAATGATTTCCACTGATTTAATGGGACCACTGCCGCGATCGGTTAAGGGTAATTCGTTCGTACTGGTAGTTACCGATTATTTGACCAAGTATTCGTTATTGTTTCCATTGCGGAAATCTTCGGCGGAAATTGTAGCTCGAAAATTAGAGGAAGAAGTGTTTTTGATTTACGGAGTCCCGAAATTTCTTATATGTGATAATGG
The DNA here is from genome assembly GCA_025024175.1 of Rhyzopertha dominica. Lineage (NCBI taxonomy): Eukaryota > Metazoa > Arthropoda > Insecta > Coleoptera > Bostrichidae > Rhyzopertha > Rhyzopertha dominica. The sequence goes on along the minus strand of QCXZ01000138.1, from coordinate 28,755,019 downwards.
TCCGCAATTTAGGTCGAAGGAAATAAACAAGCTATCGCAAAAGTATCAGTTTATGATCAAATTTTGTGCTTTTTATAATCCTCGCGCAAATCCGACTGAAAGGGTAAACCGTACCGTAAAAACAATGTTGGCAACGTACGTTTCAGACAATCATCGAGTGTGGGACGCGAATATTTCGCAGATCGCGTGCGCCATTAGAACGGCGAGGCACGAAGTTACTAAACAAAGTCCATTCTTTTTGAATTTTGGCCGTCATATGGTACTTTCGGGTACGGACTATGATCGAGGAAATCGCGACGATGCTGATCCCGTACAAGCGCTAATAGAAAGAAATTCCGTGCTAAGTAAAATTTTGGAAGAAGTTAGAAAGCGTTTGGAACAGGCGGGTAAACAAGCTACGAAGGCGTACAATTTAAGACGTAGATACACTCAGTATCTACCTAATCAGTTAGTGTGGAGACGAAACCACGTTTTGTCTGATGCGGCGCGTCATTACAGCGCGAAATTAGCTCCGCGATATGTAGGTCCCTTTCGCATAAAGAAACGCGTGTCACCGTGGACGTATGAGCTCCAAGATGAACATGGGAATTTCAAGGGCTTATGGCATGCGAAAGACCTCAAAGAAAGCGAGGAGTAGCGTGCTGGAAGATGAAATCGTGCGGTATACTTAGCATAGGTTTTGTCTAATCTTCTTTAGTAAGGGGACATTTTTTATGTTTGGTTATGAACCTATTCTCTTCATTAGAGCTATGATTAGTTTTTCTTTTAAGCAACGTTAACGGAGTTAACGATTTTCAGGTAGAGGGGGGAAATGTAACGGTTCAAAATCCACGTTCGAAGCTATAACTCATTGACACGGTTTATGAAAAAAAAGTCTTAATATTTCCAAATACCAATCCGTGAAATTTCTAGTTAAAGATAACTGTTTCATTATTTGTGTGTATTCTTCGTCACGAGAAAGATGGCTCTAGGTGTATGTTTTGTGGACATGGGCTTTTTCTGTATTCGACCGGTTCTTTTTTGCGCGCTGATAAGCCAGGGATTCGGCGAGAAAAATGCTTTTGAATTAGTATCGAAAACAGCTTGTGGTTTAGCGTGAATAGCGATAGGGCAAGTGTAAAATCTTCATTAAGATTCCTTATAATTGAGGGAGGTACTGCCCTATTCGCTCAAGGAAGTGTCCAGTTGGTTGTTTTGAGATTAAGGTACTGGATCTTCGATCTGTCGTTCGACAGGATTCAAATTCACAAACCACGTTCCACGCGGAAATCAGAGCAGAATAACCGATTCCAATCAAAACCCTCGACAGAAGAGGTAACTATTTAATATTTTTCGATCATTGCTGTGTCTAGTGCCAATACGCATCGTCTTATCCTATTTTAGGGTTTTTTTTAATCCCGGCGTAAATCGCTTTTATATCGCGGTGTCTATCATCTACGTGCCCTTGTCAGGGAGGTGCGCTCCTGTTCCCATTTGACCGTCGGATCTGTGGGACATCCTGAAGGATTGGTTCACCGTATTAACAGCCCGTACGATGGTCATCGCTGCCCATCCCGAAGCCGTCTAGAGAGCCACAATTCGCCCTAAAATTCGTAAAGCATCTATAGGAAAACCAGATAAGTTGCATGACAAATGTGTTGTACAGTTTTTTTATTGACTAGTCGCGAAAACAGCATATTTATAGACGTTTGCATTTAATTAAATCAGCTATAGTTCATCTGGATTTATCTAAACGCGCAACTATTGGTAATTGATTGATTCATTAAGTAATTGTAGAAAACGTTTATTTGTAAACTGAACGTGTACACGTACGGTGAAGAAATTGAACATTTTGTTTGTTTCTTTTTTTGTTTTGTCAGAAAAGTATTGACTCAATAATTGAATAGTTACTTATCCGAGCGATCAAATCGACGGAGATTTTTTTGATGCGTTTAATTATTTTGTTGATTATTTAGATGAACTTTTAGTCATCGATTTGCGCTACGGATTAGTAATTTTTTTGTGAATATCGCCCTAATATTTAGTTGCATACTTACCTGTAATTATACTTTCATCCACGGGAGATATTAAATTTATTTATATATTACTAGTGCTTTTATCAGTCATTACAAATCGTTTTTATACCTACCTGGAATTTCTTGGTTTATTCCGCTACGCAAGGGGGTAGTTAAACCAAGTGGCGCTCAGGCAAGTCTTTGTTTTTAACCCAGCCCATCTCCATTGGGTTAGCTGGCATCTACCCCGTGTATCATACTCCGGTAGGGGATTTATTGCCTTGTTTTAGTTTTAATACAAGTATTTAATTGTTATAATTTTTTTTGCGTCACACAATGCCAAATTCTTGTGGTCTTGTTCTTCTCTCTTCTGAACCCTTTAGATCTGGTTCGCTTCATACTACTCTGCCGGGTTCAGTTGCGGCTCCCGGAAACAAACACCCAGGAGCACCTCAGACCAATGGCAGAACCAGTACGCCAAAAATATTGCACAAGTAAGCTTGTATGACGGGAAGAAAAAACGACAAGAAAAAACCCTAAAATAACAGACATTAAGAATTAAATCGAATCACAAAATTACGGATATTCACCTCTGGTGGTCGAAGGTTAAACGATGATTATTCCAAAAAAAAAGGGGCTGACCTTCTCACAAAACCGACACAGCCGTTATATCCCCAAACAACGGGTAACGTTCGTCCTTGGCACCATACAAACCAACAAGCGTGCCTCCAAACGGATGAGCGCGAGTCCAAATCCCCAGGATTGTGAGAGCATACAATTTAATCAATGGTCAATTAACTACACGCACCCACGGTAACACGTCCGTTTGTCAGAAAAGCTGGGAAGGAATAATCAAAAATTTCTTGTTACTGACAACGCCAAAATTTAATTGATCGTGGAATGCGATGTCAGTGCAGTGACGAATGGCAACGTGATAATAACGGCCAACGTATATCGACAACACAACCGCCAGTGGTTGAAAGAATACCTAAACGAAGTATGAAAAAGTGTGCCAAAGCAAAACAATAAAGAGGTTGAGAAATTAACGTTACAGTACATGCTAATCATCGAACCCAGTCCGTTTGATCCGTTCTCGAACTAACAGTGTGACAGACATCAGACGCAGAGTGCGGACAATAGCACCTATAGTTCATAAATGAAGCAGAAAATGCGCTTAAAATACTTTTTGTCCGTCTCAATAGGACAACTGACTCGTCCGCCATCTTGGAGCTCAATGCCAGCTTCAGCATAATATGTAGACTGCTTATAAGAGTAGGACCGTCAGCCATGAACATTTTCATTTTTCAAGCCTTACAAGACCATTGAAAACTTGTCCTTCAAAAATGTGAAGTGTGAATGTAAGATCACCTGTGTCGTTAAACAATGTTTATGTAACGTCCGGGCCAATAGTCATTCGATTTAATGTCGTACACTGATATGCTGTCAGTAGATTTCAAAGAAAGCGGCCAAGCCAGCTGCCATCTCACAAAGTATTTTTCATTATAACGGACGTTCATAAAAATAACGGGTCAAACAAGCCTGATTTTTCTCTTCATAATCCAAATGTAGCAGCGCCTGTCGTAAACTAGTTCATATTAGTTGATGCACATTTTAGCTTTAATTGTTGTTTATTGCACTGATAAAAATAATACGCTGTTATTACCGTTGCCTCTGATTAAAACGATTATTGCTGATTCTACAAAAACGTTTACAAATCGCAGAATACCTTATGGATAACCACAACTTCAGTGTAAACTGTAAATGAAGATAATTGGCAATTCAGTTTTTTGCACCAGCATTACGACGGACGTACAGTTCACGACGACAAAAAGCAGCGCAAAAAGAAGCGGCTTACTTGACCCGTTTTTTACGAATGCCCGTTATATTGTTTTCATTTTAGCAACATCCATGAAAAAACTATCCGGAGCTGTATGTCTGTAGTTATACGTCCTAAACGTAGATACACTATCAAAATACTTTTTTTTTTCAGTCCATCCAATAGCCCCCGTTTCACTTCCAATAAACCTGAAAATGTTAGGCTACATCCTAATTGACCAAACGTTTTGGTCGCGCTGTTGTCTATTAGGTCCAAAGTAAAGAAATATATGTCGACGAATCATGCTTTGTTTTGTTCACAAAACTTGATGATGTAGGGGGAATGTGCGACAATATTCATATGCGACCATTGCTTGTAGTAGACAGACTTCGCAAAATGCAACTACTAGAAGCGACATAGCAGGTGCTAATTCAGTTAAAATAATACGAATATACCTACATATTATTATTCTTAATAATATCGTAGAGCAAAAGACGATATTAGAGGGAATTACTTTTTTCCTAAACCCCTACTTTCTATACGCCATTGTTGTTTAGTTCTGAGAAAGCAAAGCTTCAATGTTCGCTTGCAGCATTCCCACATATTCTTGCTACTACCCTTTAGCGATAGCGGTAAGCTTATATGACGAGGGAAGCTATACCTACCATTACTGGACTTTATGACAGCGCCTGTTCTTTGTAACTATCCAGATTTATAACCAACAGAGTCACAGAAGTGAGCCAGGTTCTCCATCACATGGAGTTATTCTGATCTACTTTACAAATTAAAAAATTAGACAATTTTCTTTTAAATGCATACATTGGAATATTTTGTAAATAATGTACATACAGTTCTATGCCGTGCTGTCTGCACTAGACCTAAGCTGCACTGATGAGCTATAATGATAGCGAAATAGATCTATCTGCAGTTTGTCGGCGGTGCAGATAGCACAGCATAGGCATGCATTTTAATGTACATACAGTTTGCTAATTTATTTATATTGTTTCTTTTCAGATTAATTTAACTGGATCATATCAGGAAAGTGAACATTGTACGGTTGGATTGCTGTAAGTAAAAATAGTACTAATAATTGTTTAATTTCTGATGGCAACAATGAAGAAATAGCGGCTTTCCAATCTCTTGGAAATTTTGCGTTCTTTATTGTTTCCAAGCACACGAAAGACACCATTATCTTGCCACATTACCACAAAAAGCCCCTATAATTAATATCATTAAAATAATGAGGTACTCCAAAGTTGTTATTTGTTGGCGGGTTATGAGAGACGCTTGTTATAAATTCCTTGCTTGTTCAGATGTTGGTAGCTTTTAAATTTAAAATACTGTTTGAAGGACATACCCGTAAATTGTTGTAGTGAAAAAAGGAAACACCACACGTACTAAATATTTTGGTAAATTAATACCCTGTAAAATAATGAGGGGATTTTAAAGACATATTTTTTGTGTATCCAAATTTTTTATTAATAAAGTATACTATTATTTCAGGACACGCTTTTTTTAAAAGAAACAGCACAACTCCTTTCAGTTAAGAGGCAGGCTGTAGAATAAAATGAAAACTACAATTTATTTACCAAACTAAATTGCTATTGTTGGATAAAACAAAAGAACTACTAAGGATTGAGAAATGAAACGATATATGGTGGCCTAGACTAACTTTAACTTCAGCGATAGATGGAGATCTCTAACTAAATGACTAGCTATGCTATGCTGTGCCTACCTTCCTCGTCTGCATTAATAACAAAATGTTGTATGAATTAGCCTTTCCTTGGACTTAAAAAATGCTAATTAAAAAAATGAGGATGGGCTGTATGTTGGATCATCCTTAATTTGAACGTGGACACGCCTGATGCATTGTAGAAAAGCTTTTTATACTTTTTGCTTAATACTAGGCTAGGAATTTAATATATGCATCACAAACTTTATCCACTATTCTCGAGTCTTTCTATCTTGTGGCAGTTGAACAGTATAAATCGCTTCCTTATTGCAATCTAGAATTTTGCCCATAATCGCATGATTACATGATCTAATGCGTTTGTTAAATGTAATCATTTGTGCGTGAGAATTATTTATGTATAAAATGCCTGCATTCTCGGCACTGTTAAATGCAATGTACACTAGATAGAAATTCTGCCCGTGGTTTGTCCTTAAATACCAAAAATACATAATACAACTCTAAGCGGACAGACGCCCTACCAGCAAATGCTGTACTTATGAAAATAGTAAGGCCAGCTAGACTTATTTCACAATAAATTTTATTTTCTGTTTTTATTAAGAGAGCATTGTCCACGTGCTCTCTTTGAGCGAGCTGTTACTGTAACTACACGCCGCACTTTAATATCTGCTGTATAACACTTCCCTTTATAGTATTAACGGAATGCACAATAGCTCCACTGCGATATCAGATAAGCTTTGCCGCTTTTAAGCGGAGGGTTTTAGGCAATCAAAACGACGGTCCTAGCTAAGCTACGGCTAATTTCGAGATTTACTGATGTTCGTATAAGTGAGGCAACGCCTAGCAGTCAGATCGTAATGTATGACGTCGCTAACAAATTATTGCTGATAGAGCTTTCCCGAGTGGTAGTATGCCAGTGCTGCCTCAAGGCACAAAATTGAAAATTATATTATACATACTCACGGAACTGAGAAACACTAATATTAAAAACAGCCTGTCAGTTGCACCACGTTATCCCATTATAATACAGACAGCGCGACGCATAGGTTATACGTATGGCGCATGGTAAATGTAAAAATAAAGTCGTTGTAGAATTTATGACGCCCGCTACCTAACGGCCGCAAATTTATCCAGCGTCCCGTCTCTTGCACAATGGACGTTACCGTTTAGCGTGACGCAGGGGGATGATGCCACCTTCCGTCGTCTCAATACATGAAACTCCACTCACTGGAGTATAATAAATAAGGTCGAACGTGCATCCACGTGCTATGCTTCTTCTTTATGTCTTTGTATCACCTTTAATAATAAATTGCATCTGACCAGGCAAGCGGAAGACATCCCGGTGCAAGCTATGAATCTATCCGCTTTATTTGAAATTTTGCGTGCCTAGTCGGCACTAAGGATGAAGCTATATTTTCTTGTCTAATTCCTGCTATCTTGGAAATGAAGTGTGTTTAGTAAAATTATAGAGAAGGAAAACAGATATCGCACATAATAAGCCAAAGTGTTACCAACTGACACGAATCACCAGTGGCGTACTAACATGTAAATTATAGGTCAATTTGTAAAGTGCCATTTGATGGCGTTTATCAGCGTGGAAGTGCTACTTCAGTGACATAACAAAAAGCAGCCTTAGGGAATTTGCAATTTTATTTCTCCCTTTGAACAAATTTAATATTTAATCGCAATACTGAAATAGTAATGGACTTTGAAGAGTCGCATAAACGTTCCTATAATGCTTGCATTCTAGAGTAATTTGTTCTATCATATCTTACCAAAATTGAATACTTTAATAATTGTTTATCGCCAACTATAATTTCTAATAACATTCACTGATTCCAGTCGCGGTCCTGGGTGAAACAATAAAATAATAATAATAATAAATATAAAAATAAAAACATTTGGTTGTTTCACGGTATTTATATTAAATTAAATTATTACAAAACAGATCTGTAGTTATTAAGTTCCATATCCTTTATTTATCTATATTAAGTTCACTTGTAGTATAATAATGACGTTATAATATTTATAGGCAGTTTTATTTACCGATTATGTATTTTCTACACGATTCAAACGCAAGAGAATGACAACCTTAAATAACTGCTATAGCAACAAGTATTGAATTAAGTTTATTTGCCAAGGTGTATTTTATATGAGTGACTAAAATTATGTTGCCATTGACCATCCGCCCTAGTATTCTCCTATTTACTAGTCCATCCGCCACGGATAAAGGCAACGTCTGCTTTGGTCGACTTACTCTCTAGTCCTGCCTGGTGAGCCCCAACAGGGCGAAACTAGTCGTAGAGTGAAAGTGAATTGACCAGAGTAGACGATTTATTTAATTCATTTTGCACGCGGAGGCGCTTACTCCGATGCCATCGATAGGAACCTGCACTAGGTAGATGTCTATCGAATTCCGCAGAATTCCGCTTAGTTGGCACTGAGAAAATCTGCCCTCGTATTCCTTTATTTACCAGTCCACCGGCCACCGATAAAGGTGACGTCTGCTTTAGTCGATTCACTCTGTACTCCTGCCTGATGAGCCCCTACACGCCAAAACTAGTCTTAAGGTGAAAGTGAATTGACCAAGGCACATGATTTATTTAATTATAATTACTTTAAGAAAGTAATTCATTACAATTACTTATTAAAAATTTTCAAAGTAATGCATTACAATTATATTCATTACTATGAAAAGTAGATGAATTGCCGTAATTTATTACTTTTAATTAAATTACTTCCGATCACTGCCAGGCACACATCTCGCCAATCGTCATTCATCCGGTCACACTTGCGAGTTACTGCGTAGACTCACTTCCTTACAAGCAACCAACTTACCGCTCGTCACAAAATTTTGTGGTGTGTACCATAACAATTAGCATTCTAGATGTGTGTGGCCTGTACCTAACCTAACATCCTTTGACGGGCAATACATGTACGTATTTCTGATTCAGGTCATTTTACTACATATCCGAAATGAGATATTTTAACAGTTAACGTTTAGAACAAGGACAACATAAAGTAAAATAATAAAAGAACTATTTTCCATTACCTAGACTGGTCTGAAATTACTGGTTTAGAAAACGTATTACTTTAAGAAAGTGCCATTGCTAAGGAGTACGTATTAAGTTGAACCCTCTCTGGTTATACGCGTAAATGTATGGATTTTACTGAAATGGAATAAAAAGACTAGCTTTTTTAAATGTAGACTATCGGACAAAAGTAAAACAACCCCTACAACAATATGAAACGCAACTCATTATCTAAAACCCATTTGGTAACCAGGGAAACTAAATGTTTTCACATTAAAAATCATAGTAGGCTATTTGTTATAGGTGAAGCGAAACTGTTTTCAAATGTCATATAAAATTAGTAATATCTAAATGATTTATGCACAAGCACATTCTTTGACAGCGACAAAAGTTAAGCAACTTTTAGAAAAACAAAGTTTATTTAATTAAAAACAACATTTTATTTATTTATGATTGGAAAACAGAAAAACAAAGTTATGATTAGATAGATAGATTTTTAACTTAGTAATTAATGGGATATCCATTGTTGGCTATAATTTTTGACAACGACGGGACATTGATAAAATTAAATTTTGGATAGTGCTGATGGGCAAACTCGCCCAAAGTTCGTTAATCTTGTCAATTAGAAATTGCTTGTTAGGGAATGTTGTAGTGCGAATCCAACGTTCAACCTCTTCCCACAAATTTTCTATGGGGTTGAGGTCCGATGACTGTGCCGGGCATTGTATAACCTGAACATTATTGTTGTGAAACCACTCCTGAATAAGACGAGATGTATGTTTCGGATCATTGTCTTGTTGAAACACGAAACGCAAAAGCATTTCTCACTCAGCGTAGGGCAACACAACATTTTGCATTATGTCCCTGAATACTAACCGATCAATATTCCCCTCTATAAAGTGCAGTGGGACCTACTCAATTCCACGAGAAACAACCTTATAATACCACACTGCCTTGTCCGTGCTGAATTGTTGGTGTAACATACTTTGGGGTAAATCTCATATTAACCGGACGCCTAACACGTCTCATTCCATCAGAATTAAAAATTTTGTAACCAGTTTCATCGCTAAACAATATTTTTCTCCAATCTTGAACGTTCCCGTTCATATGCTGACGAGCAAATTCAAGCCTGGCATGTCTATTTCTTTCGGAAACCAATGGTTTGTTAGCCGGACGGCTACCATAGTTTTGCCTCAACTAAACAGTCCTTGCACTGTCAGTTCAGGAATTTCAGCAATTATCGTGGTCCTGACTTCCAAGGATCTCTTTGGCTAACCCTTTTGATTCATCTATCCATCCAAAATGTGGTTTTTCTAGGTCTTCCCGATCTTGGCAAGTTTTCTACATGTCCCCTTTCACTATAACGTGAAATTATTTTGGATACACGGTATTTGGGTAAAAGAAATTGTCTGGAAATGGTAGTTACAGTTATTTCTTACAAAAAGGCGTTCAACGCAATTTGTTTTTGTTCTTTTTTGTTTAGATACCTTTTGGCTTGTTTGTTTCTGTTAAAAACATTAATTATTCACTTAATAATTTCACAATAATTTTTTTTTCAAAATTACCTGTTCTTAACCGCATTTTTTGCGCAAAATTAAAAAGTTGCTTTACTTTTGTCGCTGTCAGAAAATGCACTTCTCATAAATCGTTAACCACTAATTCTATATAACACTTGCAAACAATTTCATTTCTCCTCAAACAGAAGCCTACTATGACTTTTTAATCTGAAAGGTTTTTATATTTCCCTGGTTACCAAGGAGGTTTTAGATAATGACTTATTTGATTATTTTGCAATGGTTGCTTTATTTTTGTCCAATAGTGTATGTCTATGCTTTGCTATCTACGTACGACACAATTAACTATAAACGGAACCGTTTCGCTTTGTTAAAGTCCATCGATGCAGTTTATGCTTGGACCACATTAGCTATACGAGGTGCCAAGCGATATCTTTAAAAAACTGAGATGATGAAACAATCACCTAGCTGCCTTAATGCGGATTACTCACTAGAGAAAGCAACCTGTATCAGCCAGGTTGGCATGCATCTGCATAGTTCAACTTGACAGCAAGCCCTCACGGTCTTTTTTTTCCAGTTAACAAAAGCCGTTACCATTAAAACGACTTTTTTCAGTATGGTATTCTTCGTATCGAAATGAAATACTTTTATTACCTAATGCACATAATGCTGTCTACGTTTGTTTTTTAATGTAATATTTAATTTTAAAAAATAAAAATAAAAACTAACGCACATTTTAATTCCCGCCTCTCTGGGTACAGTGGACATACGGAAAGTCTATTTAAAAAAGCTGTTTGCGGCAACATATTTTGTAAGCTCGATAAAATACGCGACGCAAATCCTTAAAAAGCTCCCCTAAGTGCATTTCAACTTTCCAGCATTGTATACATACATATATTGCACAATTTTATAACTTGTTCATGTCAAGATCCATATTTGTTTCGTTATTTATATTGACCTTAAGCATTTCCAAGTAATCAAATACATACAAACATAAAATAAATCAGTGCTAATTATAATCAATAATAATTATTTTCTCTGGATTAAAGTATCTTATTGGTCCCTAGAAATGCAGATATACATTTTACAGTTACACCTTTTCGTTCAAGAAGGTTGATTATTTCACGAACACTTATAATTTAAAAGATTAGTAATACAACATACGTCACAGTAAAACAACGATTTTAACTTGAATGAATCCCTAGAAGCGATCTACTCCCGCTTGGGCATTCTAGAATCTACTAAACATCTAGAGATCTTGTGGCCTGTTGGTACGGTGACCGATTACCTTATTGGATAGTGCAATCTGCGTCATAGGCCTGCTAATTCATTTATTTATAGCTGTTACACATATTATGCAGCGATAAAAGGTAGTGTTCGATAATTCTATAATTTCGAAGCATTTAATTTGTTAGTAGAGGGATCAGCATATGTACGTTATCTGAATCAATGTGTGCATTGCTATAATATTACTGTCTACTCAGCGATTAGGTAATGCTTATTACACTCAAGGATTAAGCCGTAAAGACTCGAGGTTTCGTTTGGTAGTTATTACATACGTCAAGAATGAAAAGTCCGTCTACAGACAAACTAGAATATTCGGTACCTCTCAGAATTATAGTTTATGGGAACTATACAGGTTATGGTAGCATCATCTGTATTTGAACGTAAAGTATATATCTCAAAACGTTTCATAGTTGAACGTTTCTTACATATATTTTTAAAATATCAGAGTTGTGATATATAGTCAGACATGATCTGCACAATTAATTGCTGCTACAATACGAGTATTAATCATTTTCTCAGCGAGTGCCTTTACTGAAGTACTTGAACCACTTTGCAGTGCGGAATTAAAAAATAAGTCGACTTTGTCATAGACCACTCCCACAAAGCTATTTTTTTTAGTATGGTGGTTTCTGTTATGGATTTTACCAGGCGAGTATAAAGTTAAATTGCAAACATTTGTTTCTTTCATTATTTTGCAACTTTAGAAGGCAGTACCGACAAACATCGCTAATCTGGAACAATGACATTCTGAATTTAATAACTTGTGATTGCTGTCGCTTTACAAAGTTAAACCAGCCTACTTGGATATTAACTGCGTTCTAGCGTAAAAAATTCAGTTCTAGTATTTGCTAAAGTTCTGTCGTGTCACTCCGTATGTTTTAAACAAATGAGGGTTAAACTAATTTCACCTAAACTAATTTCATAATATAGTAATATTGCGACTGCAAAACTAACCAGAAAAGCCAAGAGTCGATACTTAATTTCAAAACTATTATTGCAGTAGGCATTGCTCCTAAAGCAACGTGCCACTTTTTTCTTCAGGAAACTCGCAAAAAGCAATACCTGTTCGATGAATCCAGTGAAATCAGAAATAATTAAGTGTCAATGTGTAGCATCCAAAATAGAGATGGACGTATGTTAGTCGTTATTGGTGTGTTAACTAATTTGTATATTATTCTTATATCACATTCACGCCCTTTCTTACCACTACCCCACTCAAATTCCGGGTGACGGACAAGGCTGGCACGTTTAATTAGACCAGTCGGGCAGCCAAACAAAACGCAACATGGAAATACAAATAAATAATGCATTAGCGCGATAATCACACAGGACGAATAGTTAACTTACGGCGGGTGCCCTGCACCCTGGCGTTGGCCCTCTGGAAGCGGATGAAGCACACGTAGGCCGGCAACCTATAACATATGATTAGCAGGGATTGCCACCCTTAGGCCCCAGTCTTTCAACCACGCATTCCATACATTGGCCGAATGTACGGACCCACTAAACCACCTAAAACCCCTGGTGGAATAACGGTATACTGAGGTTTCTGTCCCATCCGCGYGGAACTCCTGGCACTTATACTGGCCAGCTCACTGCCGCTAGAAGCAGGTCACGGACAGGATGGTAGAGACCACGCCGTCCAGGACTCCGATAGCTATAGGGTGGAGGAACTGCCATAAACCTCCGCAGCCACTTACTGCATAGACCCAATTGGTCTCGTGGCAACTGCCACCGGACTAATAATTAGTCCTGCGCCCACACATTTACAATAATGACCAATACACATAGTACCCCTGTCAATAATAAGCATATACCTCTATAAATACTTGTCACACAGATAATGCAACTTATCCATAATACACACCACTATCATTGGGCAGTACATCACACACATTTATACACAGAGCCATACTCTCGTGCTAACCTCTAGCACACTCTATGCCCGACTGTCCCATTTCTTTTATAGCCCTTGCCTCTTACCCTAGCCCTTGCTGGCCTGCTGTTTTCTTTAACACTCGAATAAGACACACCTCCCTCTCGTTTGAAATAATGGCCACATGAAGTGACAGATTTACCCATTTTCATTAATCTAAATTTTGGGTTGCTACAAATGCGTATTTAGCGTCCGCTACTTGTTATACAATATGCTCGACATCAATGATTGAAACAATGAACGTCGAAACTTAAAGGTTATTTTTCTTGTTGCATTAAAAAAGAGTAAGGGTACAGAATAGGGCTGAAGAAGAGGTAAAGGAACCAACTAGCCAGCAACCTCTACCAAAAGCAACACATCTTACTAGAGTTGGGCAGTCCGGATCCGCATGTGTATTGTCAAAAATTGTCATTAATAAATTATTTTTACTTTATTCTTACAAATGTTATTTATAATGCATGTTTAGTTAGGGATTGTGAAAATTAATATCTTCAAACGACATTTGTTTGCATGTATTTTTCTTGTGCACTGTTAGTACTTTTAAAAGACAATATCTGTAGCAGGCAGGTCAGTCAACGTACCCACGCCTTTTTTTCTGAAAGTGACAGACGAGGAAAGCACTTACTCTAAAGCTAAAAACAAAAAAGTAATTAATGCTTTACAAACAACGAAAATGAAATAATGGACTTTTTGTAATTCTTGTACAGTACAAAACGTATTATTTGTAAATACACCAGAACCGTGGGAACTCCATATCAACTATTCTCAAGCCAAAAGCAGATCTGTACACTATTTTATAGATAAAGTTTACGCGTTAATCCGGTATTTAACTTTCACTAATTTTTATGAAGGCCCAACTACAAACTGGAAATTCAGCCTAAAATAAATAGTCCCGCTCTCAATGTTGACCTAAACCGGTTTGCATTAATATTATTCTCAACTTTAAAGTACCCAAATATATGATTTGCTCATTTGAATTATTTATTTTTATATCCTTACTATGCTCAATTTTCGTTTATTGTCGCCTCACTGTTCAGACATTATCAGGTCGAATACATCTTGGCAATCCCTACCTAAAATACAAAAAAAAAACTCTAAAAACGTAGAACTGAAATTAACAATAAATAAATTAATAAAAACTGCCTACGAAATTAAAAATTGCGCTGTAAAACTGCATGCGATAAATAAAGTACAAAAGGTTTTAGCATCGGAAATAAACAGTAATTTTAAGATAACGATCATACAGCGAAAGCAATTCTGAGTAATGTAAATTTTTGGTCAAAGCTTTTAATAAGTAAAGATGAGTATATAAGTATAAACATAATCTAAAATAAGTAAAAAGTAGTTTTAATCTCGTTGTATTTAATTAATTAAATCAATGTGTGTAAAATGTAAAAAGTTTCGATGTAACTGCAGTATTTTTACAGCAAGGTTTAACATTTATAATTGAAAAATCAAAGACTGAAAAATATAAGTACAAATCTAGTCGAAAACTAATAAATATAGCATTTCCAATAGAATTCAGAAGCAAAAAGAAATTGAAATATAATACATCACGCAATTGAATCTCGACGTTCTGTTGGAAGTTCAAGTCCAGACTGATCACATTCACATGGCTCCGCGATTGACGACCAAGACCAGCAAACAGCTCCTTTTGGATCCGGGCATGGCAGTGGCTTCGACAAACAAAACTCGATCCGGAGCCGGACCGATTCGAGAAGTGGATCCGCGGAACGGGTACGAACGGACCGACACATCTCTACATCTTACTAAATCCACAGACAAGAGTATCGTACTAAAATAATACTGAATAATGTTACAAATAGCTGTTTACTGCCTCCTATAGACAGTGCAGACTGCGCTTGCAAGACACTATTTGCACTTTGCCTACAGTATCGGATAGATGGCGTTGGAATGATGAGTGACACATTGATTATTATTTCTGGATCCACTTTTCTGGTCTACATAGTTACGGCTTATAGCAGTTGACTATAATGCCTTTTGCTCTATGCAACGCTCCGGTTATGTTTGAACATGGTGTTACGCGGACTTTTGTGGAAAATCTGCCTAGTATATCTGAACGACATCATGGTTATGTGAGCCACAATTTCAAAGAGCACCTAAGGAACCTGTGGGAGGTCCTTAGCAGATTTCGACAACCTATCTCAATTGAATCCAAAGAAGTGCGCACTATTTCATAAAGAGTAGAATTCTTGAGCCACACTATTCCAGCGGAGGATATCCAGACCAACGAGAACAAGATTAAGGTAATGCGAGACCATATTCCTTAAAAATTTATGAGTCATTAAATTCTTGCTTTTATTCTAGTTTAGAAAACTATTTTTATTTTAAAWACAGCACCAGTTTTTGAACGATAGCATCGATCAACCATTGCACACGTCGCACTTCMCTTGTCATGATTGTTGTTTCGCCATGCGAAGGCAACAGAATAAATATAAATTTCAGTATTTTTTTTAAAGACAAACTTGGGTTCAACCAAATTAAGCAAGTAGTTGCTTAATTATTTACTATCAACAATCATATTTAACCTGTACTACAAGTCATCGCAGTTTTGTGCTACACACACACACACAGCATAACTCTTTTTTACGTTATGTATTATTCCAAAAGCGCCTTTTCAGAACAACTAAGGTGTTATATTGAATCTTTTCTGGGTCAGAATACTAACTTTTTCGGCACGGCAGTTCCTGATCTGCCTTATAAACCATATCGATGTCTGTTCATCTTTTCCCCCGGAGATAGTGGATTGTCCGAGCGTGAACATTTCGCTATTCAATTCGCGGAAAGATCCCGTAATGCCGCCCGACGGAGAGCTCGATTTAGTCACTTTGATATGGCGGCCAAATGTAGAGAGCGTTGATTAAAACGAAGTGTGGAAACCGGAATAGAAATTCCTCGGACATACCAGCGTTTGTGAAATCTGAGGAGAATTTATAAAAACTGGATAAGGTGTTTGCCTACAGGCGACATGCTTTAGCCAAAATCCACAGTACCAATTTAAAAATTTTAAATAACAAGTGGGGTCATCCTACACTTTGTTTGAAAATTACTTAAAATTCTTAAAACATTTCACTTAGAAAGTTTTAATCCGATAATCCATTACAAAGTTATGGTACCGTCTATCTGAAAACATTTACGAACCATTTAAGTCTCTTCTCCCCATTGTTCAAAAAAATTGGAGTAATATGGCTCAAAAAATGACTATAATACGTTTTTTAACTAGAGGCTTTATATTTCGCCTGTGTTATGATTGTAGTGTATATAAGTATCGGGAATACATGCTAAATTAAAATGAATAAGTAATTTGCTGCGGTCGGGTAGCTATGTCAGAAAACATAAGAAATTAATGAATATCTACCAAAAAAGATAAAATATGATATGATTCGTATATTTGTAATAAAATAATTGCCAGGCAATTGAATTACATGTTAAATGCATCTAATAACGGACAAAAAATTTCAAGATGGCGTAGCGTTGACCGTCCTTGTCACAAGTTAGCAAAATTTTATGATAGTTATTAGAGGCTTTAACGTAGAACTACCTACCTAGAGTTTCATCAAGCAATAATCAGGTTTTATTGGTGTTATCAAGGGATAGCGCATTCCTAAAATTAATTAATATTCTAGTCAGTTTTGACTGGTATTATCAAATTCAAACTTAGTGAAGGGATAGGTGATATGATTATTGTTAACGGAGCAATGTTTCAAATCTACTTTTTTATGGACAGGAACTTATTATGAACAAAAATTACAGTTATATACATTTGAGTACTCGCTATATTGATATAAAGATCACGATGGAGTTAAAAAGCAGTTGTACTCTACCTCTTTTCGATATCAAAATTTAGAACACAAGTTCTACAGGAAACTAGCGCACACAAACATATTTACAAACCAACCACACCACCTTCTCACACAAAAGAATTGTCATGTAAGACCGTTATTTGTTAGTGCTGAAAGAATTTCTGACGAAAAATCAACGGCGACAAATTTATCATCTTAAATCAGCTTTAGTAAGTTAATAAGGATGATACTCAGTATGATATTTTAGTTTACAAGTTTATTAAAATTTTATGTTCTAAAAATAAAATAAATTTAAAAAGTGAAAGAGTTTACAAAATTATTTGTTCTTGCTGCATATGTTATGTAGGACAGACCAAAATAGAAGTAGGAAGCCATTTGAAAGAACACATATATGTACGTTCTACTAGGTTGCAACAAATAGATAAATGATCCGTAAGTGAATTAAATACATACATGATTGATAATAACAAACAAAGATTTTACAAACACAAATATAATATTACAAGCGTTTAATACAAGTACTTAAAGAAAATTTTACAAATTTTAATAACTTAAAGGTATGGATAATGTTATGAACTGGGTGATATTTGGAAAGCAATTTTGTATTTCTTTTTTGGCTGGTTAAGATTCAATCTAGTTGACACATTGTTTCAGTGTTGACTCGCCTCCTGGGTGATCTGATTATTTTTATATCTTAAACTTTGCGTCAAACGCTATTAGAAGTTCTATATGTGACGGAAGACAACTACCTGAAACGTCAGATTGATATTTTTTGTCATGAATAAATGACAAAGTTTTTTCCGAAACCAATAATTATAAGCACTACAGTTCGTTACGATTAAAATCAACACCGGAAAGTGAAGAGGGAATACTATTCACTCTTGTGTTGTTTGAATGCGTGCAATTACAGCTCTGGGGGCATTTGACCAATCAACGATGCGTATATACGACACTTTATTTTGGCAAAGACCCATAAAATCGCACACCTTTTCTCTGTAGCCACAACCCACACGAGTAAATATTGTTAATTAAAGCTGTTACGACCGTTAACAGTATAGGGTTCATGTTTACTGGAAATTAACGAGCATTTGTTAATCGCTTTATGTAATTACTTGTTTGGAGGTATTTCATTAAATATCCATTATTAAGGATGAACATTCCTCAACGTTCTTCTTAACCTTTTTATATCGTACAACTCAGTACAAAGGTACTGAGACAAAAGAAAACTGACATGAGTCACTGACGTATATAAGGGGATAATTAATGAAATCTTTATTTAGAGCTAATCTGCCGTGGTTAAAAATGTATGTGGGCCAAGTTATTTAGTGCCCTTCCCTCAAATTTTTACGAATTTTGCTTATGAAATTTGACTGTTTAAAATTAATATTGCCCATGACGTAATAGGCCTGTTCACAATTTTTCAATTTATCAAGAACTTAGTAATATCTGGGTAGCTAATCAATACCCTGCAAGCAGAATTTAATTTGCTTTTATAGTTTTCAAAATATCGCCATCTGAACTTTTGCCGCGCATTAGCATCCAAAAAACGATACCCTTGTATGGAGGCTAGCGTATACGTCACTTGGTGTGGCGGGCAACAGAATTCCTGCACTTTGAGCACTTTAATTTATTATTAAAGTAACTGCGCAACATACCGATCAGGTTAATTAAGCTCAAATGTTCTACCGAGCGACTGATCAACAGATATTTGATAACAATTACCTGTATTTTGAATAAATCACGTTCAAAGAACATTATTTTTAAAATCGCGGATGATAAAGCCGTCACATTTGTTACCGCGACATCGCGGCCACCGAGCGTACTGCCGGGGATGGTTGCCAACCCTACGGCTTTATCTGTAGATCTACAGATTTCGGAGTGTTTAAGGATTTTCAGATTTTAATTATAATTCTACGGATATTTGGACCAGTTTTGAAAGAACTGTCTAAAATAAGTTTGTTATTAATTAACTTTGCCCTTAGCCAACTGCTTCACACCATTCGACCATTCACACTCTGTTGTTGAACTAAAGGTTTTTATTTGTGCAAACATATCAACGCATCATATTTTTATTAAAATCAGTTGCTAAAAGCTACGGATTTTTCAGTTTTCCAAAGCTGCGGGTTTCTACGAATTTTGCTGGGGAAATTTGACTGTTTAAAATTAATATTGCCCATGACGCAATAGGCCTGTTCACAATTTTTCAATTTATCAAGAACTTAGTAATATCTGGGTAGCTAATCAATACCCTGCAAGCAGAATTTAATTTGCTTTTATAGTTTTCAAAATATCGCCATCTGAACTTTCGACTTTTAGAATCGCTGCTGATAAAGACGCCACATTTATTACCACGGCTACCGAGCGGGCTACTGAGCTACCTGTAATACCGACGTATTGTTTGTTTATGTGTCA
This sequence comes from Rhyzopertha dominica, assembly GCA_025024175.1. Taxonomy (NCBI): domain Eukaryota; kingdom Metazoa; phylum Arthropoda; class Insecta; order Coleoptera; family Bostrichidae; genus Rhyzopertha; species Rhyzopertha dominica. The sequence continues at coordinate 28,735,517 of QCXZ01000138.1, read as the reverse complement.
CTTTTGATTTGGTTGCGACTTTTTTTCTAGTTTTATGATAAATTCGTAGGTTAGATATAGGATTTAGTTTTTTCTGGTTAATATTCAGTCTTTTAATAGCATCTCAAGTAATGTTTAAGTAGTTGCAAGAAGTTTTATTCCGCGAAGCATCCTAACCTAATTCGTTAGTAAACTATTGATAAATGCTTTTGCAATAGCATAGTTCTGTAAAAAATGTAGCCGTAATTGTTTTCTTCGGTGTGGTGTGGGCTGCTTAAATTTGTGTGGCATTATTCAACGTCTTTCGTCACTATGGAAAAGATTTGTTTTGTTCCGAACTGTCCAAATACATCTCAAACAACACCAACTAAGATATTTGTAACGGTACCAAAAAATTTATAAAAACCACAAAAATCAGAAAATTAACACCAAAACAAACGATTACACACACAAGCCCTTCGCGCTGATGCGTCGGTATTACCAGGAATTATTACAGGTAGCCTAGTAGCAGCGTTGCCAACCTCACGCTGAGCAAAATCTGTAGTTACATATTAGAAAAAGCTTTAGAAATCCGCAGCTTTGGAAAACTGAAAAATCCGTAGCTTTTAGCAACTGATTTTAATAAAAATATGATGCGTTGATATGTTTGCACAAATAAAAACCTTTAGTTCAACAACAGAGTGTGAATGGTCGAATGGTGTGAAGCAGTTGGCTAAGGGCAAAGTTAATTAATAACAAACTTATTTTAGACAGTTCTTTCAAAACTGGTCCAAATATCCGTAGAATTATGATTAAAATCTGAAAATCCTTAAACACTCCGAAATCTGTAGATCTACAGATAAAGCCGTAGGGTTGGCAACCATCCCCGGCAGTACGCTCGGTGGCCGCGATGTCGCGGTAACAAATGTGACGGCTTTAACATCCGCGATTTTAAAAATAATGTTCTTTGAATGTGGTTTATTCAAAATACACGTAATTGTTATCAAATATCTGTAGATTAGTCGCTCGGTAGAACATTTGAGCTTAATTAACCTGATCGGTATGTCGGGCAGTTACTTTAATAATAAATTATCTTACATAAAGTGCTCAAAGTGCAGGAATTCTGTTGCCCGCCACACCAAGTGACGTATACGCTAATCTTCATACAAGGGTATCGTTTTTTGGATGCTAATCCGCGGCAAAAATTCAGATGGCGATATTTTGAAAATTAGAAGTGCAATTAAAATTCTGTTTACTGGAGACTTATCAGTGCCCTAAATACTACTGAAAAATGTACAGTTTCTATAAAATTAAATTTTAGTGAACAGGCCTATTGTGTCATCGTAAGCGTGAGGTGTTGCCCGCAGGTTGCCGGCTGTTTTGTTTACGATTTCGGGAAGGTGTGTGGCTGTGCGGTTAGGAACAACGTGATTCTGCGATGCCTCGAAAAAAGTGTATTTTGTGTTAAATTGCGGCAATAATAGCGTAAACTGCCCTGATAAATTGTTTATCAGATTCCCGCAGTAGTTACAATCGCGTCGGCAATGGTGGTTAGCTACTAAAGCTACCAAATTAAACAAAAACAATGCGTGACAGCGTCGCAAATTGACGTATGTGTTGCAGTTTGATTCGATTGCAAAGCGCGATTGCCAATCTACACCGCTTTGTACAACCCATATTTAACCGAAAAGTTAACACAAAAATGCAGTTTAGGACAATTATAATAGACAAAAACACATATTAGGAGTGCAAATATATGTATATTTCGTTTATCTTCCGCAAAATAATTCGAGTTGGAGTCATGTAACCCCATTATAACGTATTATGCCGTACGTGCTTGCCGAGAAATCAGGAGAACTGACATTGATGATTTTGGAATTTCGCGCAGGCGCCGTTAGGTTTTGTACGAAATCACGTAGTATTTTCCCGCCTTTAAAAATATAATATTGTTTTTTCTATATAAACTGACTTATTCTAAAAATAAAAATAGTCATTTCTGATACAGTTGAACACATAATTTATTTTTTTTAAATAAAAAAAATATATGTAACAGGCCCATTGTCCTCTCGAGTGAAATTGACGTTAAATTTTTAAACAGATTGTTTAATTTTCAATTTAAAGTATATTGATATATGTTAGATAAATGTGTTTCTAAGGTCTAACACAGAATATCACTTTATGTTCCCTCTAGTTTATTTTGTGTTGGTTATGTACTTAATAAAAACGTTTTATTATTATTATTACTTTCATCATACCATTGCTTTGGTATATAAGCAAAACCAGTTCTATGCCGTGTTGTCTACACTAGACCTAAACTGCACTGATGAGCTGTAATGACAGCGAAATAGTACTATCTGCAGTTGGTTGAGGTATAGACAGCACAGCATAGACATGCATTTTAGTTTTATTAATTTGTTTTAAATTAGCCCATCTTTTTTTTCTAGAGATTGTTACCCAGTCCAAGAAAAATGTATCTACTCCACTGACATGAGCAAAGCACATCTTAACTTGAGAGCTTGCTCTAGACCTCATTTAAAAGTTTGATACGATCGCGGTATCACAAAGCCAGCTAAGTGGCTTGCTGTTCAACTGCATATCAACTGAGAGCACCCGAAATCTGCAGCTCGAGCTATATCGAGTTGAAGTGTGTTGATTAAAATCAAATTTCGAGTACGGTAACTCAATTAAATCTACGTTGCATACGTATTTTTAGAAACTGTGAACTTGGACAAGTAAAAGTAAATACAAGTAGAATAGCACTCTCAAGCCACGAGGGGGATTAAATATCGCAAAGTAACACAATAGTGAAAATGGTCAGTCGGCTATAAAAAAATAATTAAACACTTGCAGCATTCCTTATTAAGCAAGGATTAGCCAATATTAGCGCAGTATAAGAATTCGACACCATTGGCTTTTGAGAAACGTAATCATATCTACTTGTAAATATATATAATATGCAAAGAAGCTTTTGCGTTTTACAAGTTTTTTATAGGATTAACATCAAATTTAACTGCTGAGTTAGCTTGCTATTTATCATAAATAATGTGCATATCGGAAATTGGTATCTTTTTCCACCAGTTTGTAATTTACCAGCAGAAGGAGCGCCCAACTGTTTCAGAAGCCTTTAAACAGAGAAATAGAGAGTGCAGGCATATTAAATTATTATATATTGAACAGCTTCAAGAGACCCGCAAAAGCTTTCCTATTTTTCATAACATATTCAATATTTATCTTGTTTATAAGCATTAGATGGTGCAGACTATATAAAGCTATTGTGAATGTTAGAAGTATTGATATTTTCCGTGTATGTGAAGTCTAATCTGATCTAATTAAGGTCATATACTTGTCTGCTATTATTATGTTTACTGTGTACTTACCTACATTATGTTCGCAACCTGTTTTATTTTTACGTTTTGTTGGTGCATTCGTGAAAGACACGCAACGTCTGGTTGAAATGAATTCCTATTATTATTTTCTAATTTTCGAATGTGGTATAAGGTCGACTTAGACTATCAGTTTTATCTTTATTTATAACTTATAAAATTACAACAGTAGTATTAATTCTAACCTTAGGAACATTTACCAAGCTGCTTGATGGATTCTTAATTTCTCCCTTTTTAATTGCTGACAGTGCAAAAAGATATATCTAAATACTAGTCGCGTTTTTATCAAGCAGGTAGAAAATATCTAGGCAGTAATAAAGACCTGTGACTAGGGCTGGGCGATTAGAAAGGTATCGATATTCGATGACGGTTTTCGCCTGACTTAAACCATCTAGATTCTTTTTTGGATCCTTGAAAACACTAGTCTATGGTTCTACTATGTAAATAGCCTCCAGGAGCAGTTGCCACGAATTAATAAAAAATGCCAACAAGTTCGAGTCAGTGAGATGGCTTAGGGAATTAGAATATGCTTCAGATGTCGTGCCTGCTTAGAATTGCTAGAAGCATCTTTCGTTTGTTTGCTTATATATGACAAATAAGTAGGAAATGTTCCAAAAAAAAAGAAAAAGAAAGAAAAAGAATACCTTTACTTTACGGACCCATGTTTATTAAGGCTTTTCTGCTTATTTTTGTCCTCTTAAACTATTTAATACATTTTTAAACACTGTATAATGATAAGCACGTTAAGTCTTTTGCCTGATATCGATTTTATAGCGGCATATCTTAATTATGAAGGTATCATGATTTGTTAGAAAAAAATTCTATATTGTAATACTTCTAAAATTGAAAATGGCCTTATAAACCGAAGCGTGATTCTTGACGTAACGACAGAGCAATACAATAAGGTCAAAATGAACTGGTTTTTTTCATACTTAATAATCGTACTCATATCTTTAGTTAGATTCTTCTTTACTCCACATCACATCGCTGCTCGGAAATTTCAAAGAAAATTTTAAGAAATTTTTGTCGGTTGTGTTTATTGTTCCGCGCCAATGGTGTATGTTTGCTTAAGCACGTGTAATTATACTCATATTATGCAAAAGAACAAAAAACACATTTACAAGAAAAATCTTGCTATTATCGACCATCCCGTGTTGAAATTTTTCATCTTAGGTAATATTAATGTCCTGCTTTGGTAGGTCAAAGATTTCTAAGCACCGTTAACCTACTTATCAAGGATAAAACAGAAATATATGTTACACATTAGTTACATTGATGAAATTGCAGGAGAGATGACCGAGAATCGACTTTATGTTCCCTTCTTGGGATGTGATTAATTGGGTATCGCTATCACCCGTCGTTTACGTCACCGGCACACAATTTCTAGGGATAACAAACCGTGTATCGTGAAATGAGTTTAGCTTTCTTCACATAAGAGAAGCAGCGAATTTGTTACCAGATAGACCCCATTGATTCTTTGGATGGGGTGAGGGGATTTTCAAATGGAACAAGATATATGTAGCTAGATTATTAATTTATGTATTGAACATTTAATTCTATTTGTTGCGTGCAAAATAATTACACACTCAGATGTACGAAGCACGCACCTTTGTCGGGTATTATACAAAGTAATTAGTTACTATTATACAGGGTGGTCGCTATGTAATGGGCCAAAATTCATGACTAGATTCCTGACGTGAAAATATTGCGATTTAGACAAACTTACCTTAGTCCAAAAGTGGATACTTACAGAGGTACAGGGTGTTAAATGCAAAATATTGTCTTAGTTTTTTCTTATTTATTTCATAATAAATGCTCATATCGACATGATATTTTGCTATTGGGGGTTTTCTGGGGCGAGAGATTGAAATCTATCCATGGTTTGCTTATAAAAATATCATGTCGATATGAGCATTTATTATGAAATAAATAAGAAAAAACTAATATAATATTTTGCATTTAACACACAATGTGGTTTTTTGGACCACCTTGTATATCAGTTATACTTTGGAAACTAGTCGTATTAGAATCTTGGCATAACTTTTTACAGATATTTGGCAATGGAAATTTAATTAGAAAATGCACAATTGTCTGAACATAAGGCTGGTCTAGTTTATATGTTTACATATTTCGCTCAATGCTTTTCTGATTGCAATGATAGTCACATGTATGTTATATGTATGTTATTAGATTTTTAAAGTGATATAGATCGGGTTTGATTTAATCGAAATCTACGAAAGATTTCACAAGTGGATTTTCAGTCTAATAGTAAATTACACCGAATTTGTTTTAAAAAAGCTACACTTCTTTGAGCTAGATATACCTGGAAACCAAAAGTGGCATCTTGTTTGGTTTTGTATAGTTGTTAGAATAGTAAACCTGTTCAATGGTATTTAATCTTTTTATGAAGCTGAGTTGTAATAAAAATAAAGGACATACATTTATTCATAAAAGATCATTTTGATAACTGTCGTCAAGTGTTTGGAGCTCTGCTTGCACGGTTATTGAAAAGTATAGTTGGCTGCCTAGTACACTAATGCAATTATAGTATTCCAAACAAAATAAGGTTATATTGCCCTGCTATTGTTTAAAAAATTAAATACTTCTACAATATGCACTTATTGGGGATCATAAATTGCAATACTAGTATAACGGTTTTGTTTTGTAATGTAATCCTGTGTTTTAAAATAAGATAATGTAACCAAACTTTTAAAGTATTCGGAATAACAAATAATAGTTGTTATGACAATTATAAATATAAAGTTATAGTAATTTTCAAGTAAAAAGATTAAAACAATTTTCTTCACAATTTTCGTTGTTGATCACTTCTATTTTCTAGGGTACGTAAAAGGTCTCACCAACAACTGCAGACCAGAAAAGCCAAAAAGACCGCTTTGCCACTACAAACATTTTTTATTCCTTCGGTCGGCACGAGGTTAGTGGACAAAACGCATATTTTACTTCCTTGTGTGACATGGTACAGTAGCATAATATCTAAATGTAATATGAATTTCGCGTCAGATTCCCATTAACTAATATTAGAGGATCAATCCTCACTGTAAACCAACTTGCTTTATGCAGTTTTTTTTTCTCATAAACCAACAAAGTTACATGGTTGTACGGTATCCACTTTCGGATTTTTTCGACAATATACAACAAACAAGAGTGCAATTTTAGATTCTCCCACTTATTTAGAAATAATATTTTTATTGTAGTCAAAAGAAAGCATATTGCGATCATATAAATCGCAGCCGCGACTATATTGGCATAATTTTAGATCTTTCGGTGAAATTTTAGCACATTCCTTGGTCCTAATTACATTCTTAAGCCTATCTATTGTTAGTGAAATGTGTGCGACTCGCAAAAAGCCACGGCCGTAAACAGACATGGCGTAAAATCACATGATCGCGGTGGCAGTTTGGTTGTCATTTTGTGATATGACGCGATTCGAAAATCTCTCTTGCAACAACTGGATGTTTTGCTATACATTTCTATTGCTGGAACCACATGATTTATATCGATCAGTGTTGACTACAGAAACCTTTTTATCATATTACAGTTGCCATTGGCCATAATAGCTTCGTTTTTTAAGAAATGCGATCGATCCAGCAATTTCGCCAGTCCAAATCCACACCAGTGACCTTTTATAAATGCAGGAATTTTCTAGCAGCAAATTTCTACATTTAAGGGTGTTCACATACCCGTCTAAATGAAAGTGCGCTTCAGCCGTATAAAATGTTTTCTCCGAAAACTCTTGATACTGCAATATCCAACTGGCAAATATAAAGCGCTAGTCAATTGTTAATCGAAAGGTGACGTTTCCACAATCTGATCAAATATGTATGACTTTTTATGTTAATTCCGCGTTTGCTACAGACCTTGCTAGTCGGGACTTAGCAGCCGGAAAACAGTACACTGGCAATTCAGGTTTGCAGGCAAAATTGGGCGTGAACAAGGTTGTTTACAGGTATAAAACCAATAGCTGGTCAAATTATTATCATTGTGCAGTCCAGTGCCAAACAAATCAAGTCAAAATGAACTCGATGGTGAGTGCTGCAGAAAAACTAATTTTATTACTCGTTTCTCTAATTGTTCTCAATTAGGTATGTGTTGTCTTCTTCGCTGCTTTTGCGGCCGCTAGTGCTGCTGTAGTTGCAGCTCCAGGAGCTGTGGTAGCTGGACCTTCTGGATACGTAGCCAGTGCTTATTCTGGATTCGCCGCTCCAGCCGTTGCGTACGCCGCCCCGGCTGCTTACGCTGCACCAGTTGCCTTCATACCACCGCGTTCAGGACTTGAAGGCCAATACATCCCAGATAATTTGGAAAAACTGTACGACGATGGATCGTACAAACCTTTCCTGTACCCTTAAATGTTTGTGTGCACTTACACAAATATATTAATTATTTATATGAGTATAATAATGCTTTTTTTTCTCCAAATTCCTTTATTCGTAAAACGGCAACCGGTTTCGATGCCGCCTCATCGTCGGGCCATTGGAATAAACTATTGTCATTCTGACGCTATTAATTAATTATTATAATAATATTCATAAACAATTTTTCTTAATTCTTCCTTAATATATATCAGCTAGAATAGGCGACAAAGGACTGCTCAATGATAAATTCTTGACGTAAGTTGCATTTAGTATTTGAAAAAAATTTGTTTCAGACAAATACGAAGTAATTTTAATAAGTCGTCGGCTGTATCATTTGATAAATTGCTATTATAAAAAAGTTCATTTAGAAATTATAGTATTTCATTAACCGGGATATTTGTATAAAATTTTTAACGTCTCATGAAAAAATATTGCGTTACGTGGGAAATTTATTACTTTCAAATTACAAATTAAATCAATAGAATTTTTAATACCGAACTGAAATTTTAAATTAGTATTTTCTTTGATATATTCATTCAAAAATTTTTGTAAATCATATGTACGAGATTTTATATAGGATACCACTTATTAATTAAATCAAAAATACTGCTTTTATATAATTTTAATTGGCCATACAATCTTGGTATTGTGGTTTATCTGATGCAAATTTTTTGTTTAGTTCAGGAGTTATTATTGACTAAGTTGAATTTAGTGGTGTTTTAACTTTATGTATAAAATTGTTAATCGAAATTTGTTTCACATTAAAATTAGTGCTTTCTATAAAATTTTGCATCTTTTTATGGTAATCTGTTCTATTGACAATAATTAAAGCTTATCATTATCAGCCTTAGTACATACCAGATCTTTAGTTTTGATTTTTGTCTATACTTGCATCATAATTTTATCATTAAAGTTACCCTTAAATTGTGATACTAGTGAGTTTCGTGTCAATGGTCTTAAAGTTTGAGGCATTCTTGTTTGCGCAGTCTTATCTATGTCATTATCAATTTCCACTGAGTTTTTCTAATCTTCTTTTATGGTGTAATTTTAGGGAGGGGCAGAAACTTATTCCATGTTGTAATAGATCCATTTCTTTTTTGGTAAATGTGTTTCTGTTATTTAAAACTTCTGTATAGAAAATACGTGGTGTGTCCTTGATTGTGTTCGTATCCATGTTTGTTTTTTTTTATGCTTTAAGCCATGCAGTTTTTTACATAATCAGTTCCTTGTTGTTGTGACCAAATTAACTGTTGAACCGATATAGTAATTTAATATTCCGAAATCCCATCCATCGCTTATATTATCGTATAACATTTTCAGTTGCAATAGCGTCAGAATGACAATGGATTATTCCAATGGTCCGATGATGAGGCGGCATTAATAGCCTCGAAACCGGTTACCGTTTTAAGAATAAAGGAATATAGAGAAAACAGGCATTATACTCATATAAATGATTATTCTAAAAGTAGGGTCCACTTACTATTTACAAATATATTACTTAAACATCTTTTATTTATATGCTGTTCTCGGATTACATTAATAATAAATGCTGACGTAGATGTGATCCAGAGCTTTACAGATTTTCTATTTTAAGAAAGTAAAAAAGAATGCATTCTACATACGTTGCATTTCGTACACTATTCACAATTGCAGGACAATACATGCATCAATCACATGGTTATAACATCACTTTATTTTCAAATAATGTTTGTCTAAACGCATCTGTTCTGTACTTCATTTCTGAGTTGGTGTTCGATGACTGCAGCGCGGAATTTTGCTGGACAGGGGACGATTGCGCCGAGCTATAACTGTAACCTTTGGGATAATTTTTGTAATATGGATCTGCGAATTTTTAGAATAGTATAGAAAAGGTGTGAGTGGGATATTCTCTAATACATTTGGGTGGCGGTAGGCAGGGATGTAGTAGCTACAGAAATTAAAAAAAAAAACATGTTCAACAATTACCTAGCGACTATCTCATCATGGGGAAGACATTGTTGCATTAAGCATTACGCATTATCACGGGTGAAAATGATATGGGATTAACAACTACTTGGATCTGAACGATGCATTCGTGCCTTTGTCTTAAAGCAACTCAAACAATTGTAATAACCCACCGGGTGTCCATAGCCTGCGGGTAAAGAAAACTCAGCGGAGAATTAAATACAACCAGGTATATTATAAAAATTAATATGTACAAAATGAAACGTGTTTCTGAATGAATAAAACTAAAATACTAATTCTGCTGGCGGCCTAGTCTACGGGACGGCGGCACGGGCTCCGTGCCCACTGGGAAGGGGCCGGGGGCTTCGCTGGCGGCTCTGGACGGGCGACCTGGTCCCTAGGACGGCGGCGCGGGCTTCTTGCCCGCTGGGCGGGGCCGTGAACCTCGCTGGTGTGTCTTGGCGGGCGCAACGGGCCTCTTGCCCGCCAGGAAAGACCGGGGGCTTTCGCTGACGGATCTGGACGGACGGCCTCGTCTGGAGCGAGGCAGATCCACCACGTCTGCCTTCAAGCCCCAGGCGTTCGTAATAGCCTCTGGAGCGAGGCGGATCCACCACGTCTGCCTTCAAGCTCCTGGTGTTCGTAGTTGTCTCTGGTTTGCAGGCCTTCGTCCGGAGCGAGGCAAATCCACCACGTCTGCCTTCAAGCTCCAGGCGTTCGTAGTCGCCTATGGTCTGCAGGCCTTCGTCCGGAGCGAGGCAGATCCACCACGTCTGCCTTCAAGCTCCAGGCGTTCGTAGTCGCCTCTAGTTTGCAGGCCTTCGTCCGGAGCGAGGCAGATCCACCACGTCTGCCTTCAAGCTCCAGGCGTCCGTCGTAGCCACTGGTTCTAGGCCGGAGGAGACTCACTACGTCTCCTCAACGGTCTTAAGATCTCTGAGACCGATGCAGGAATCGGCTTGAGAATTTATACGCTTCTGGGCGGTGGTAGGGCCGTCTAGCCTGCGCCGGATGTTCTTACGTTGTGGTGGGGACCGTTCATTTCGCTGTGTGCCAGCGTTTGATCGTCCTGATGGAAAAGGCCAGCTGGACTTAAGCGGCGTCTCGTTACACAATATTGACCTAATCGTCCCACGCCAATTCTGTTAACTATGTTTTGTCGAGTTGTGGAGTAGGATATACCATCTTTGGGAGAGTAATGAATCTGAGGAACAAATCGGCCTTCTTCAGGACCATTTATTGACGGAGGACCTTATCGTGAAAAAACTCCCTGGAAAAGGAGACGTCATCTTCATCTCGATACTTAACTGATCTTTAATCTTCAAGCCCATTAAGAAAGACAATGAATTGCTTTAGTTACCCTGTGCGTATATCAGAAATTATCCAAATATCAATGTATTCTCCACTCTATTAAATATTAATTGGCAGAGCGCTTTTGGCCTCAAATGGCCATCATCAGTGCTTTATACAATTATTATGAAGAAATACAAACTGGAGAAACAGAATTAATTTTGATAGAAGTCAAAAAATGAAAACAACTATTTAGACTTTAAAGTTATGAGTGTAGGTTGCGCAGTTGCAGTAAGTATTGAACAGATTATTTAAAKTATGATTTAAAATTCTAATTTCACTTAAAACTGTAACACGTTATTGTCATAAAAAATAAGGATATTAACCAATAATGGTTTTGTTTTTCTCTAACGACAGTAACTACAATATTATACCAATCTCTTCCTTTTTAAAGAAATTTATTATTTGGGACAGTGTTTTCCATATAGCAAACAATGCCAATAAAACATTGGCCTTATAAATGTATCACATACCAAACACATGTAACATAGTTAAACTCACAATTTCCTTTCATGTTGTGTTCCTTAAATACTGACATATTCGCCATTAAAATTAAATTTTCTGCGTCCGATTAGCAGATCGTGAGTAAGTAGTTAGTGAGTATATTTCTATGACGGTGCGGTTCACACAGGGACTTTTTCGCTAGATTTCAAACGAAGTGTGATTATTTGAATACCTTACCGGGGTCTAGAAGTTTTAAAGAAGGTAATGAAGTGTTTACTTACGTTTAATATGATGCTTACGCTTGCACAGATATTAGGATCGCTTTTTAAGTGAGACGCTTTTAAATGCCGACCATTTCATTAGAGCGGCATAAAGAGAAAAATGATACTGGAGTGGCAGTGTTTGTGTTATTATGCTTGTAGACGTCTGGCCTTTGTCAGCAAATTTTTAAAAATTCTGAGCCACAGGTGTTTTAAAGACAACACAACATACCAGTTATTTCACATGAAACATGGAGTTGCAAGACATGATGTGAAGGGAAATCCAAGCACATTAGGCCTGTCTTGTTGTTTTGAATTGGATTATTTTAAATAGTTCCAGTTACAATTTACAAGTACTCCTGCAATATCAAGAGCAATACGCACTTTTGACTACCTTTTTTGTAGAGAATTCCTCGTATTAGTAAGATTCACGATAATAACTATAGCTTCATGAAAAGTACAAGATTTTACACAGCACACATACTTTCAAAAGCTGAAAAACACGACCTAAAACACCCACGTGCTTGCTGCCAAGCTATGTACACTCAAAGACTTAATTGACGAAACACCTAGCTTTGGCACACGAATTGGGTAACGGTAGATGGCGGTAACCAAGTCGTTACAGAGCCGATAAACGGCATTGCGCCTTCCTCCGGAAGCGGTAAAGTAGTTTCCCTAAATATAGAAGAAAGAGCAATCAGGGGAACGGTCTACCAGATGATTTATTAGGGTAATATTTGCATATTTAAATGGGCATTATGAACCCGTCCGTAACCGCAGGTAAAGTTTTAACAAAGCAGTTCCTTTGAACCGCCGGTATCGTGTTATGTGAACGCAAAACTCATTGCAAACTGAGGAAAGTGATGGCTAATATTTGTCTCGAACATTTGAATATTTAAACAATGCAGGAACAAAATATATATTTTTTGTAATATGTTTGCTACAGCTATTTCTGTTATTATGTTGGTGGACCTTTAACGACAGGTTTCCAATAATGAAATTCTTTACCTTTTTTAGTGTTAGATTTATATTTTTGATTGGCATAATTTTGCCGTAAGCTTGTTTTGTTTGCGGTCACTTTAACATGAATGTTTTGTTAGTTACTAGTTAGATATATAGTTTCTATACTTTTTCTTAGAGAAGGCAATGTTTTTTGACTAAATTGCCAGCAAAACAATTTTACAACAAGATTCTGACAATATTAAAAAAATAAAGTAATACTTCTGTAAAAGCCAAAACGTTGCGTCGGCATGAAAAAGTTAACGCTTTTTAATTGTCTAAATCTGTTCTAGTTCTAATCAATTTCGTGTGTTTTTTTGCATCAGATGTTTTTGTTAATAGTTCAGATAAAGATGTATTCAATGGAAAAAGACACACCAAACTTAAAAGTTTGAAGACCGATTAATGATTAATTATAACACCCAACAACTTATTGAGAAAACTATTTTTCTGACACATGATCATTTTAGTTTAGGTTTGTGTAGGCTAGATGATCGAGTGTCAGAATATGGCGTTAAATATATAAAAATTCAGGAAAAACCGATCTTTATATTTAAGAAATAAATGGTTRTCAGTGACAATAAAGAAGGTATAGAATTTCATTAATGGAAACTTGTCGTTAAAGTTCCACCAATATAATAACAGAAATAACTGTAGCAGAAAGATTACAAAAAATGATGTACATTGTTTAAATAGTGAAACTTGCGGGTTTTGATTTTCAAGACAAATATTAGGCATCACTTTCCTCAGATTGCAATGAGTTTTGCATTCACATAACACGGTACCGGTGGTTCAAAGAAACTGCTTTGTTAAAACTTTACCTGTGGTTGCGGACGGGTCTATAATGCCCATTTAAATATGGAAATATTACCCTAATAAATCATCTGGTAGACCGTTGCCCTGATTGTTCATTCTTCTGTGTCTAGGGAAACTACTCTACCGCTCCTAGCAGAGGAAGGCGTAATGCCGCTTATCGGCTCTCTAATGAATTGGTTATCGCCATCTACCGTTGCCCAATCCGTGTGCCAAAGCTAAGCCTTGCTTCAATTAAGTCTTTGAGTGTACGTTCACTGTGAATAGTTGTGGAAAATGACATGTGAATGTGGTGTGAAATATAACCAATAAGAGTGGAATATTATCGCAGTGAAGTTAGGAATAATTTCTAATAATTTTGCATATCTAAAAAATTTGAATTCAACGCCAAGAGTTGAGATTGGTGGGCAGTATATTTTATAGACACTGATTCATCTAGTATTTGACCATTGACTGAGTTACATTATCTCCTTATTTGTAGGGCTGCGCATTAAAATCGATTAATCGATTCGAATCGATTTTCGGCAAAGCAATTTAATCGATTTATGGATTACATTCTATTAGAGTGGTTCGACTCGATCCGAATGGATTAATTCTATTTAATTCGAATCGAATTTCTAGGAATCGATATCCAATTGTACCCAGTATCGACTAGCTAATCCAAAATTTCTGTGTCGCGCGATATGAATATATTTTCATAGAATCGAAGAATTCAAATAAACAACTATCAATCAAACCTATATAAATACCCACGTGAATAAACGCGCAGGTGTGCAGTTGTGAAACCTTCATTGTACAAAACAAACTTTAATTTTTACTACATAAAGTGTTTAATGAACTGAAACGTTTACAAGAACGTAGGCTTTTCCGGCCAAAGTTAGATTGAGATCTTTGTCTTTTTGAGTTGGACCGATTTCGGAATAAGGTCGACGTTTCACCCGTACTTGTAAGGGGCATCTTCAGGACAGGAGTGAGGAGTACGAAATATGGTACAAATCTAACGCGAGAAACACGTCCGAACTGAACCAAATCCGTTGGGATCGATTTGAATCGATTGGAACCGAATCGTTGTGAATTGATTAGTATCAAATCGATTAATCGAGTAATCGAGTAAAATCGATACTGACAGTGAATCGACTTTCGGATCACATGTTGCTGAATCGCGCAGCCCTACTTATTCGACCGGCCTCGGTGGTCTAAGTGTAGCATGTCTCTATCTGGGTGAGAGGATGCAGTTGAGTCCCGCTCAGAGCACGTTATTTAATAGCACAATAAAATACATACCTAATTAGTTACTTAATTGGAATAAGCTCGAAGGATCATCATTAATATAAAAAATGAAAATCTAAAATTTAGCAATTGAAAATCGAGTACACTAAACTTTATTCCCCAAGGGCTCGTTTGACTGTCGAAGCTTCAAAACTGTTCCTGCAACTGTTGAGCGAAGCCTTGCCTAAACGAATAGTCATTTACAAAGAGTTTAGTGGAAGAAGACGACAGACTTTCGAATCGGTCTCTTTTGTCGAAAAAAAAAAAGTAGTTAAAAAATGTTTTCTAAATTGGAAGGCCCTCACATATATAAATTCATTAGTTGGGCCGGAAATACATCCTAGAGAATACGTCCATTTAAAAATAAGTACATATCCCGAAATTGCAAGTTCGTAGTTACAGAGGCACCGGACAAGAACCACTTTAATAAGATTATCACTTTAAAATTTTGTTATCCAAATGAACTTTTGGAGACAATCATATTACAAAGTTGCGGTGATATTTCAGACTTAAGCAGTTACGAAGTCAGACAAAGTGCGGGCACTGACTCTAACACCGCGCTACATTCAACAATTGATTGTCCACGGGCCCCAAGGACATTCCTTCACACCAGACTGATAAAAACAGTTAGTCAGCAGAAAAAGCTGGGAGAAAGAAACTTTGCTCTTTAATAATATCAACAAAGGGTTTTCCAGAGAAGCGCGAAAACGCCTACGAGACTAACGGGGACATGCTTGGAGAAAGTGCCGTTTAATCATCAGTCAGCAGGCTGTACCGGCTCCAAAAATATCGCCTGCCTAGGGGATTCAAAAATAAATAAGCAGATACGAGATTTTCCTCTAATACCGGAGAGAAAGTGAAGACCTTTGTGATTCTCTACTTGTGCTCACTGTATGGTAAATGAGCCAATATCTGTTTTGCTTGCATGAATTGTAAAACGTCCACGTTACAATTTAGCGAGTTTATAATAATAATAATAATAATAATAATAATAATAATAATAATAATAATAATAATAATAATAATGTTGGACCTAAAGACGTATAGGACAGAGTGCATCAATATTCGTCGGGGGATCTTTCAGGGCGATAGCCTCAGTCCATCGTGGTTTTGTCTATCTTTGAATAGTCTAAGCAACATGTTAAATAGTAATTCAGGCGGATACTATATTGACGCTAATACTAAACTCACACATTTATTCTACGTTGATGACCTTAAAGCGTACGCTAAAAGCCCCGAACAACTAAAGGGGCAATTGGAGATCATTAAGACGTTTAGCGATACAATAAAAATGGAACTCGGTATCGACAAGTGCGCTGTTTTACATGTCAAACGCGGAAAAGTCACCACAACGGAGAATCTTTCCCTTATGGACAACACATTGATCCCCGGACTTTCGAATTGCTATAAATATCTTGGCTTTTACCAAAGTCTAAATTTGGACGAATCGGAAAATAAAATAAAAATCAAAAATGAGTACTTTAGGAGAGTTAATATAATCATGAGGACATTACTTAATGCTAAAAACAAAATAAATGCCATTAACACATGGGCACATCCGGTTATTAGCTACTCTTTTGGAGTGCTCAGTTATTCTCCCACTGAGCTCCAGACACTGGATCGGCAGATGAGGACTATGCTCACTAAACATCAAATGTTGCACCCCAACTCAGCAATTGAAAGGTTATATCTCCCAAGAGATCAGGGAGGCCGGGGTATGTTAAATCTAGAAGAAACCTGTAAAAAGGAGAAACTTGGATTAACAAAATACTTCAAAACAAAAAACTTACCCTTTTACCAAACCTTAGCCTTGGCCGATAAAGGCTATTCCCCTCTGAACCTAGCTGCTCCAATTCCTGAAAAGCAAAAATATAGCGAGATGTTGAGAACCAAATGGAAAACCAAAGCAATGCACGGGCGCTTCTATGCCAGCTTGCATCAGCAAGAAGCCGACCTTAAGGCAAGCAACAGCTATCTGACTTCCGGATACCTTTTCCCGGAAACGGAGGGAGCTTTATGTGCGATCCAGGACCAAGTTGTCCCAACAAGATTTTACAAAAGACATATTCTAAAGCAACCGGTTGAAACCACCACATGCCGACTGTGTGGCCACGAGGAGGAATCTGTCCAACATCTTATTTCAGCGTGTACTTACCTGGCACCCACTGTATACACAAGCCGCCATAATAACATGGGAAAAGTTGTCCACCAGTTCGTAGCACAGAATGCAGGTCTTGCTAACAAAGGCACACCAATACACAAGTACGAGCCAAAAAAAATTTTAGAGAATTCCAACATTAAAATCTATTGGGATACTACCATTCACACAGACAGACAGGTTCTCCATAATAGACCCGATATGGTTATAATCAACAAAACAACAAAAAAATGCACAATAATTGACTTCGCTATCCCTCTTGACGACAACCTCAGCAGATCATATAAAACAAAAAAAGATAAGTACATGCAACTTGCTGATGAGATCCAGGAAATGTGGAAGATGCAAAATGTTGAGATTAAGCCACTGATAATTTCTGCCAACGGTCTAGTCCACAAAAACACTCGACGACATTTAGAGGAACTTCAAGTCCAATCGAACGCCCTAACGTGGATGCAGAAAGCAGTCGTTCTTGGAACCACTGCGATCATCCGAAGAACGATCTCTAGGCGTTAACTTCAGTAGCCCTGAGAAATCCGGCTACTGAAAAACTCCACTCAACAGTGTGATAGAAGAAAAAAAAAGGAAAAAAAAAATAATAATTGTGGCGTAATTTCTATGAGCGCCGGTTCGGATTTTAAATATTTTGTGGACTGTATTTGGGAACTATTTTTAATTGAATGGCAATGACTTACCCTGATGATTATTCCGTGGGTGCCAGAGGTTCTCTTTCTTAGGGAATCTTAGACAAAAGGAGGAGGGACGAAGGGATTGAAGAAACCCAATGGAATCCTCTTCGCCGTCAGATTTTATTTGGGAATTCGCTGATGAAAAACTATCGGAGGCACTATAACTGGAAGAGCCACTCTTTTCACGGGCGGTAAAATTGTGACTGCTTCTACCTTCGGCGCGCGCATGACAAGTGCTTACAAAAAGTTTTAAATTTGGCGCTAACATCCTGCCCCGCCGAATAAAAATGAATAGGATAAATATATGTAAATGAAAAATTAGCTTCAAAAAACTCAAAGGAGGAAAATCAATACGAAAAAAAAACTTAATTCCAAACTGGTTTTGGAAATAACAAATAAATCTAATGTTCAAAAACACCCAATAATAATTAAATTAACAAACAAATTTCTTAGTCCAGTATCTGAACCTATTAGAATAAATTCTATTGGTTCGGCAAAGGACATAACTTTGCAACAGGTCGTACGTAAGAGCCTGTCCTAGTTTTCACTAGGGCAACTCTAGCAGTGCCGTCTTTGCCAGGATATAAACGTTCTATGACAGCTAAAGGCCAATTCAATGGTGGAAGATTATCATGAATAATAATAACGATCATTCCTTCTGATGGGGGGTTGGTTATTGTATTCCATTTTTGACGGGACTGCAATGTAAATAAGTATTCTTGACGCCATCGCTTCCAATAAT
The DNA here is from genome assembly GCA_025024175.1 of Rhyzopertha dominica. Classification (NCBI taxonomy): domain Eukaryota; kingdom Metazoa; phylum Arthropoda; class Insecta; order Coleoptera; family Bostrichidae; genus Rhyzopertha; species Rhyzopertha dominica. The sequence continues at coordinate 28,717,132 of QCXZ01000138.1, read as the reverse complement.
GCTGTACTAAAGAATCTAATAATTTATAACGATTAAGTAAACCCTTTGGTGATTTGTCATTAAAATGTTCAACGGGTAATGACGCTACTGGCGATCCATACAAAAAGTGGGCTGGAGTTAATGCAACAGGATCAGAAGGATCAGTACTAAGTAAACATAATGGTCTCGAATTCAAAACTGCTTCGATCTGGGTTAGAACAGTGTAAAACTCTTCGTAAGTTAAAATCTGGTTTCCTATGACTCGACTCAAGTGGGTTTTGACGCTTTTAATATTGGATTCCCAAAATCCGCCCATCCAAGGAGATGATGGTGGATTAAATTTCCATGTAATTTTGAAGGAATTTAATTCTCTTTGAAAAGCATCTTGGAATCCGCGACTTTGAGTTAACTGATAGATTTCATTAAATTTTGTTTTTGCACCGACAAAGTTTGTGCCACAATCAGAGAAGAGAGTAGCGCAGTTCCCTCTTCGGCATATGAAACGTTTAAAGGCAGATATAAAAGCATCAGAGGACAGATCCGAAGCCAGTTCTAAATGAATGGCCTTAGTAGACAGGCATATAAACAGACAAATATAAGCCTTCTGGCTTTTTACACCCCTGTGACGAGACATGGTAATTGAAAATGCTCCCGTGTAATCTACACCGGTCGCTAAAAAGGCTTTAGCGCAATTCACACGTTCAGAGGGTAAATCTGCCATAAAAGGATAAATAGGCTTAGGATTTATTTTAAAACAAGTGTTGCATTTCCAAACGCGTTGGCGAATCATACTACGGGCTGACAAAATCCAGTAATTTTGGTATAATAATGATTGTAAAAGATGAGCTCCAGCGTGGCAGTATTTTTTATGGTAATAATCAACAAGCAAACTCACAAACGGATCAGATTTGGGTAATAATATGGGATGCTTTTGATCAAATTTAATATTTGCATTTGATAATCGACCACCTACTCTAATTACTTTGTTATGAATGAATGGATGTAATTTTCTTAATTTAGAATTTMACAAAATTGTTGATTTTTCCAACGAAAGGTATAACTCTGCAAAATGTTTCTGCTGCACTGCTCGAATTAGATATGTTTCAGCAACGCATAAATCATCATTGCTTATACTGCTATGGTTAGGCAAAATTTTCAAAAAACGCAAAACATAGACCGTTGAATTTAAAAGTTTAGACCAAGAAGAAAAACGATTAAGTAAGTTATACAAACTTGATTCTTCTTGTTCTGTGGCAATAAAAACACGATTTTCATCCGTTATGGAAGGGGAATTCAAGTCAGAAACAGCTTTAACAGGCCACTGATAGAAATCTAAACCCAACCACTGGGGCCCAGAAAACCACGTTTCATTTTTTACTAGTTGGGAGGGTGTCAAACTTCTGGAAACACAATCAGCAGCGTTTTCTTTGCCAGGGACAAAAAACCAACAATCAGGAGATATATTCTGATGAATCTGCGAGATTCTATTAGAAATGAAGGGTTTGCATTTTTGAGGTTGAGAATTAATCCATCCTAACGTTATAGTGGAATCGGAGAAAGCATATATCTTGTGAATGCGATCACCGTAAGTATCTTTTAAGAACCTTAGCTGTTTTGCCAACAACGCGGCGGCAGAGAGCTCTAATTTAGGTAAAGTTAGTTCGGGTGAAGGAGATACTTTAGATTTTGCGATCAAAAGGAATACCTTGGGAATTTGTTGTGGCAAAACAACTTTGCAGTAGATTGCGCAACCATACGCTACCGGACTCGCATCACTAAAACCAATCAAAGTGATCAAGGTGTCTGAAAACACGTTTAAATGTCGGGGAATTTTGATAGTATTAAGCAAATGCAACTCTTTTTGGAAGATGTACCACAATTCTCGGATAGTTTTAGGTGCAGGGTCATCCCAATCCAATTTTAATGCCCAACATCTTTTTATAAGTAACTTTACAAACAAAGTAACAGGAGCTAAGAAATTTAATGGGTCGAATATGCGGGCTACTATTGATAGCATATTGCGTTTAGTTGGATCGACCATTTTCATGTCTATCTTAAAAGAAAATGTATCAGTGCTTGGATTCCAAAAAAGGCCTAACACACACAAATCGTCGCGAGCAAAATCTAAATTCTCTATCAACTTATAATGGTTTGGAATTTGGGACAAAAACTCGGAGGAATTAGACATCCACTTTACCATTTGGAAACCGCCAGAATTAAACAAATTAACTAGAGAAAAATGGGCTGTAACAGCATTGTCGACATCCGGTAAGCTACAAATCAGGTCATCAATATATAAAGTTTTGGTCACAAGAGATACTGCTTCTGGATATAATGCTCCTTCGTCATCAACTAACTGTTTAATAGTACGAAGACTAAGGTACGGTGAAGATTTGACCCCAAATGTAACTGTGTTTAACTCATAGATGGAAACAGAGGAGGTCTCGTCAAATCTCCATAGAATCCTTTGGAACCGACGATGTTCTTCAATAAGATTAATTTGACGGTACATTTGTCTGATGTCTGCAGTTACTGCTACCGGAAATAATCGGAACATTAATAAAATGCGTAGAAGATCGTTTTGTAACTTGGGTCCTGTATAAAGGATATCATTTAAAGAAAACCCATTTTCAGTTTTCATGGATGCGTCGAAAACTATTCTACAGGGGGTTGACGAACTTTGCTTGAAAATACAATGATGTGGAATATAGTAAGAAGGCATTGTTGAATCATCTTCTAGTATCAGAGACATATGCCCCTGATCTATATAATCTCGTAAGATATTGGCATAAACAACTTTAAGATCAGGGTTTCTGTGCAAACGCTTTTCTAGTGAAAATAAACGATTTTGAGCATAAGAATACGAATTTCCTAATTTCGCAGGATCATCGCTAAAGGGTAGGGCAACAGCATAACGTCCTGTATCAGGATTACGTTTTACCGTTTGTATAAAAAATGATTCACAGATGGGATCTTCTTCTTTACGAGTTGGAGTGGTTAAATGAATAGCACGGGGTATTGTAACAAGGGGATTTACCGCAAGAAATGTATGACTGGATTTGGAAAAACTATCGATAAAAGCCTCACTTGTGGATGCCTTACCCATTACTATGTAGCCTAGGCTGGTGTCCAGTGCGGTAGTTGAAGAATCTTTTACGTGATGGGATCTTATAATGCTAGCGAACACGTTGGCACCGAGTATTCCTTGAATATTCCCTGGTATATGAAAAGTTGGATCGGCGAGTTGTAAATTTTGGAGGTAATCTAACGAGTTCAGTTTAACTGGAACTTCTGGCAACTGGTTTGTTATTTTATCTACTAACAAAACTTCAAAGCCATACTTGGCTGAACGATCTACACGAGATGATATTACTATATTACATTTACCTTTAACTAATTGACAGTTACCACCAACACCGGAAATATTAGATGATATCTTTTCATAAGGTAAGCCTAATGCTTTGCAACAATCAATTGTTAATAAATTGGACATAGAACCGCTATCTATCAAAACTCGAATTGTTTGCATTTTATTCCATCTGTCAACAACGTTTACTTGTGCAGTAGACAAAAGAACAATAGTGGGCTTTATAGACATCGATATTGTGCTACAAAGAATTTGTACATCTTTTGAAGAAGAAGCGCTATTTTGGAGATCGTTATTAGTCTTGTCTTTAAGAGTATTGCGGTGTAACAAAGTATGGTGCTTTAATTTACAAATAGTGCAGGAAAATCTCGAGGTACATGATAATAATTTATGCTTACTGGAAAAACAGTTAATACAAAGATTGTTATCTTTAACGATCTGAAATCTCTGATCTGGGTTTAAATCCTTAAAATACTTACAATCAACGAGTAAATGAAATGATTTCTTGCACGCTACACAATGATTATTGGGTTGACTTTGCGTCACAAAGGTTTTGCTAAATCTATGATTAATGTTACTAACGGCCTTTTGCTTGTCATTTCTGGGTAAAACTTTACTTTGGTGCTTAATAAATTTGAGAAACTTGTCATACGTAGGTATTTCATCATCGTTTTCAACTAATTCGAAAGTATTAACAAATTCCTGTGGTAATTTCGACATCGCTATGTGGGTAAAGATAAAATCTGTCAAATTTTCTAACTTTAGGCGCTTTAATGCGGTAACGTTGGTATCAAATTGTTCTAGAAATGTCTGCAAAGTGTGCGATTGGACACTAGAAGCAGGGCGAAATGACAACAATTTATCAAGGTACAAAGCAGCCAAGTATTTACGATCTTGATAAGTCTCCTCTAATAATTTCCAGATAATCTCATAATTTTCTGGTAAGGGCTCAATAGACGAAACACATTTTAATGATTTTCCACACAAACTACCTAGCAAATATTGGAGCTTTTCTGCGTTAGAAAACTCTTTAAAATGAATCAAGTTTTTAAAGTTTTCATAAAACAGCGGCCATAAAGATAAATCTTCACCATTGAATTTCATAAGTTCAACTTTAGGTAACTTAACACGCGACTCGACGGCACTGGTAGATGTCTGATTGCCTTTTATCTTGTTCGATATATAATTAATATGATTACAAAGTTCTTGAAATACTTCAAGACTGGCATAATTTGGGACATAATCGGGTGAAAGCTCTTGTTCAATGTCAATGATTTCATCAACGATATTATTGTACTCTGTTATCGTTTGAGGCATAGTAATGACACGAATTTCAAAATTTTTCAAATTAGTTTGGTTACTTAAATCCTGTTCTAAAAGTTTTGCTGTGTCGTACGTTATTTGTGTACGACGAAATAAATTTTCTCGCTTTGCTATAAGCTTTGACAGCCTGCGTTCCGATTTATTGGCCATCGTTCAGAAGTAAAACTGAACACTAGAGGAGCCAACAAACAAGTTTTTACCGAGCGACAAAAAAGGCGGTATGCTTCACTGATATACTGGATATGGGAAAATTGGGCGAACTACAATCTCGAGCTATACTCAATGGAAAACAAATACGGCAAATTAAGCAACGACGGGAATTAATCAAAATTTAAGTAAGCACTGCCATCCGAGCGCGAAGGGCCAAAAATGTGGCGTAATTTCTATGAGCGCCGGTTCGGATTTTAAATATTTTGTGGACTGTATTTGGGAACTATTTTTAATTGAATGGCAATGACTTACCCTGATGATTATTCCGTGGGTGCCAGAGGTTCTCTTTCTTAGGGAATCTTAGACAAAAGGAGGAGGGACGAAGGGATTGAAGAAACCCAATGGAATCCTCTTCGCCGTCAGATTTTATTTGGGAATTCGCTGATGAAAAACTATCGGAGGCACTATAACTGGAAGAGCCACTCTTTTCACGGGCGGTAAAATTGTGACTGCTTCTACCTTCGGCGCGCGCATGACAAGTGCTTACAAAAAGTTTTAAATTTGGCGCTAACAATAATAATAATAATAATAGTAGTAATAGTAATAATAATAATACGACTTTATTGACTTACAACTGTACATTGCAAAACAATATAGGTATAATGAGGACACAAAATATACAAAACTCAAACTACATTATTAGGAGTAAAGCAGTGACGGTCAAACGACGAAGCTCAAAATTCACCAGGATGCCCCGGTAGGTTTACTGTCTTCCTCAACTAAACCGCAAATTAAATAAAATTTATAACTTTATAACGCAAAACCAGTTATAGGCGTTTACGCGTAAATTATGATTTTCTACGTTACACGCGTAGATACTTAAAATTTTGAAGCTTAATACAGTTTTTTTATATTTATATTACAAACTTGCATAACATACTTTAGTAAGTAATATCATGATATCCAAAGGGTTTTTTCACTTCTTTGGGACATAAAAGACAAAACGTATGTTTCTAAATATTCCCTTCCATGACTTATATTATAGGTATACTTCTATTTTTTGCATGCTATCAAATTCGGAACCGCTTGCTTCACATATAAGTTGATTTTCTCCAAAGGAAGGTATTTACTATAACTAATTATTACTTGCTACTTGCTGCTTTACATCAATGTGCATAGTTCAGCAATGAGACCTGTTGTATACCTTGTTAATATAGCACAATAAAGAAATTTAAGAGATCATTTGATAGATTCAGGACCTCAAAGTGCTTTTGACACCACGCTTGTCCTGCCTGTCTTCTGTCCCTAATTAACTATGTCTGTGACGCTGAAAGCATTCACCTTCACATGCCTAAACAAGTTATTGTTGTTGAAATATTCTTCTAATTAACTTAATTACAACAAGGTAGTATTTCGCTTAGTAAACAACCTATAAAATATTAAAATATACCTAAACTATTATTGACATTTGAGGCGTTTTGAGCAGAACTGATGATGAACACCATTAAAATACTATATATTTGTACATTTATGTTTTATCTACATAATGCTAGTTTCTACAGCAGACTTTTGAAGTAGAATATTACATAGTTTTTGCGTAGATAATAGCGTAATCTACACGGCGTATTCTACGCGCCCATCACTGCGCACAACTTAGCAAGCTAAATACAAAGTGCTTATTAGGTGTGCTGAAGTAGTGCTTTAGAAAGAGTTAACTTTAACCTACATAGAGAAAGGCAATTTTTTATGTAGCAAGTTATAGAATTATATGGGGTTTCTATAAATTATTTCATGCAACGCGGGCGGCATTAATTTCTAAATTCTTTGTGCCGCCTTTCTGCAACTGCCTTATAAGCTACAATAAGCACAATATACTGTCAACTCTCATATACTGTACTGAACGTTACTGATAAAGTTATAACCGCGAAATTGACAGCTTTATAAAGATTCTCCCCAAAATTTACTGTTATATTTTCCTTTCAAAAGTAAGTAATAACAATAATTTGCTTGTACGAAGCCACAAAACATACTTTAATATACACAACTACTTCGGTCATAACCTCCTTTTGTTGCGGTCACAACCTTACAGGCATGGCTTTATAAATCTAAATATTTTCCGCAAATTTTTAAGTGTACGCAGTCAATCCCAGTTTTTTCCTGTATTTTAATGTTTGCACTAACTAGCATTGCAGAATTTAGCTGTTTGCAATTTCTAGGTTAGAAACACCCGCTACCCCGTTAGTGCAATTAACGTTACTGCCACTTAGTATAGATCCTAACTGTGAATTTTACCATTGCCACAGGTTAATATTTTCTAGTTCATTACAGTACAATTTGCCAGGCATATTGGAGTCACAACCTCACAACTATGGTACATAACTTAAAAGTTATTCGAAACCGTGTTCCGAAATCAGAGCATTCTCCAATCTTAAAGTTAATTACCCACAAAACCCTACAGCATACGTTGAAAATACACACTCCCACACGTTTTCTCGTATTAAAGTATATCAAATAATTGGACAATCAACAGATGACAAGTATCTACCTAAGCAATAGTTGTGTTCACTTTTCCGAGAGGCGGCAAATTGATTTAATCTATAATTTCGATAAGCGCCTGGATGTATGAATCATTTATAGAAAACCTGTTATGTTACTAATATTGTACGAGCATCCTCTTTTGAACAATGTTGAATTATGACGATATATGAATTTATATTATGAACGTCTGTTCTATACCTTATCTTATTATACAGATATTTAGGTGGTCCGCTTACTAAAATTTATAACAGTGACAAGTAGCATGAAGGCATTTCTATTTTTCATATTTAATCGAGGAATAGAATTACGATTGTGTGATATATGAGCATTTCTCTTAACCCAAAAATTAATCTCAAATTGAATTAAATTAGTTGTTTTAAAATCTAAACCAGGTCCATATAGTCTATGATAAAGTTAATTTGAGAGAACTAAAGCTTCACTGAGAATTTGTTCTTACTTTTTATATTTAAATATTTTCTGATCCTGAATGTTTTTCTGAGATTTGCATACGATTTCAGGATGCATTCGTCATTGTGTTCACAAAATCTTAATCTGAAGTCAATAATTAAACCTAAGTTTCTAATAGATAGATAAAATCAATACGCTGGTCATTAATAGTTAATACAATTTTATCACACATTTGCTGTCCAACAGCCACATAGAATGTCTTTCCAAACAACACAGCTTTAGTTTTCGTTAAATTAATCAGTAACGAATGATCGGAAGCAGCAGAACATATAGTTGTAGTATCTACATTTTTTTGCTATGTGACGTCTTTCAATTATTGTAGAGCTTTCACCAATACCTGTAATTGTACCGGGTAAGCTCTTGTGTAAATATTCTTATTGCGAGGAGTATAAATGAAATTCAGGGTCCAAGGGCGCACATCCCGCACTGTTTATTTTTCCATTCGCAGAGCAATTACGGGCTTGTACAAACACTGCATCTTTTACTTTTTTAATTGGCCATAAATCGAAAGAGTTAAATTTGTTTTTCTTTTCTGATCCCATTTCCATGTTATGTGTACTTAAAAAAATCACCGAGTAAGCTTTTGCTGTATTATGTTAGCTACCATTTTCTGTATACGCTTACTGGTTAGTGATGCACGAAATTGTTAAACACCGCAAACATCGCAACAGGGTTTTTAACCTTGTAACAGGAGTTTTATCAAATAATCATTTTGATCTTTCAGATACACTAATATAACGAATCATATATCTTATAATTTTCATTCTGTAGCATCCAAAATAGAGATGGGCGTATGTTAGTCGTTGTTGGTTAGTGTTAAATAATTTTTATATTATTCTTATATTACATTCACGCCCTTTCTTACCACCACCCCACTCGAGTTCCGGGTGACGGACAAGGCTAGCACGTTTAATTAGACCAGTCGGGCAGCCAATCAAAACGCAACATGGAAATACAAATAAATGACGCATTAACGTGATAATCACACAGAGATGGATAGTTAACTTACGGCGGGTGCCCTGCACCCTGGCGATGGCCCTCTGGAACCGGATGAATCACACGTAGGCCGGCAACCTGTAACATGTGATTAGCAGGGATTGCCACCCTTAGGCCCCAGCCTTTCAACCAGGCATTCCATACATTGGCCGAATGTACGGACCCACTAAACCACCTAAAACCCCTGGTGGAATAACGGTATACAGAGGTTTCTGTTCCATCTGCGAGGAACTCCTGGCACTTACACTGGCCAGGTCACTGCCGCTAGCAGCAGGTCACGGACAGGATGGTCGAGACCACGACGTCCAGGACTCCTATAGCTATAGGGTGGAGGAACTGCCATAAATCTCCGCAGCCACTTGCTGCATAGACCCACTTGGTCTCGTGGCCACTGCCACCGGACTGCTAATTAGTCCTGCGCCCACCGGCGCCCACACATTTATAATAATGACCAATACACATAGTACCCCTTTCAATAATAACACAGGTAATGCAACTTATCCATAATGCTCACGTGGACACACCACTACCATTGGGCACTATATCACACAGAGCCATACTCTCGTGCTAACCTCTAGCACTCTCTATGCCCGACTATCCCATTTCTTTTATAGCCCTTGCCTCTTACCCTAGCCCTTGCTGGCCTGCTGTTTTCTTTAACATTCGAGTAAGACACACCTCTCGTTCGGAGTAATGGCCACATGAAGTGACAGATTTACCAATTTTCATTAATCTAAATTTTGGGTTGCTACAATTCCGCTTAATAACAAAAGAGAACGTGCGTAATATGTAAATCACGTTGACAATTGAAGACATTGCTATTATTTTAATAGGTGGGTGGGTTCACATTCATAATGCCAAGCACACTCAAAAATTGTTAAACTTGACAAAGTTTTAAAATTACGCAACACACCTGTACACTGTACAGGTAAGTTACTGTATCACACACCAAAAGAAAAGCCTGTTAATAGGCATTTTTGTGGTAATAGTGTTGATTTCCGGTTTTACTTTCCGTATAACATGTTAATGTAGTTTGCGATATGAGAAATTACACGCTTTATTTATATGTTCTAAAAATATGCAAACATCATGCTATCTAAAAATAAATTAAATTTTACAGAGATTCATTTGTTTGTAAAGGCAGCTCATAGCAAAATAACATTAAACGAATGATTCAAGTTAGTTTACTATGTGTATTAGAAGAAAATTGTTGCTGGAATCGATTTCGAATTCATTCTGTAATCTGTACCGAAAATTAAAATAAAAACTGATAGGTAAATTTCGAGGAATACAAACAATTAAAACCTTACGTGGAAATGTATTAATATACACTAGCATATACATACACTTCTTCTATAAGTTTAAAAGCGGTTGTAATGGGAAAACCTACTAATTTAAAAAATGCGAACTGATTACTTTTTTCTGAAATTTTGATTTTAATCCAATTCTAATACCCGTATGTCATGCTTTGAAAACTGCTACCTGCCCTTGTAGCACTAGCCTTTCGCGATGGATGATGACTATCTAATGTTTTTAAGAATTATGTGAATTTGAAATGTCGTTATGAAGCCACCTTTGTAATGCCGTCACTGTATCGTACCTTAAAGCATGAAAATAGATTTCATAAAATGTCACACTTACACGGTATACTTGGTAAACACAATAGCACTGTTTTATATTATGACTACAATTCTACTATTAAATTTTTCTAGACTATCTTCAGTTGGAATTTCAATATGTGGGTCTTAGTGTAGTTTGGAAATGATTGACACTTACTTTAAATTAACATTCAGGGAGTTAAGAAAGCAACCCAATTTGTTCAACATTAAGTTGATTGTTTTAAAAAATGTAATAAAGAAGTGTCAAAATAAACACGCATTTGTACTATTCATTTTAGGAATATAAAAGTATGAAACAATTTTTGTTCGATGCTGCGTATGCCTTTTCTTTTTTATTATGAAGTCATTCCCTTCAAAAGTATGAAATAATCTGTTTATTCCGCTTCTCGTGATTTATAACACGGTACGGCGGGTCGCTGATCCCGCTCATCTAAAAAAATATTCAACAGGAAAGGTATTTTCTTCTAATAAAACTTCGGCCGGACACATTTCTCATTCGCAACTTATGGTGTTGGTAGAGATAAAGGTTATTTAATACGCGAGAGGGTGCCTTGCGTACGAGATAATAAACTTTTATTTAAAAAGTTTTCTTGTTTCAAGTCTGAAAAACAATTACACCTACCTGCATGAGACGTAGATCTATGTGAACATTTTCATAATAAGGTAGGAGTTATAAGGAAAACTGTGAAAATCCAGTAAATTTAAAAGCGTGAGATGAAGTGGTGTTTTGTGTAAAAGTTGTTGATCAAGAAGGATAGTTTTTTCTTGAAGTCATAAGTAAATCGGTGTTGTAAAACATTTAAAGACAAGGCTTAAAATTAATATAACGCTCTTATTTTAGTGCTAGAGCTAAGTACAGGGCTCACTATAGCCAAGTGCAAACGTTGCAAAGAACGCGGTCCTGCGCCCCATGCCAAAATTGGGAGTTTCCCACATGCAAAAAACCACCTTCACTACAAAACTATACAAAGCAATATATACTATATAAATAAGTATAGTATCGCTGCCGTGAATTAAATATTGTTCATTTAAAATGTGTATAGAATACGTGTTTTAAATAAGTATCAAAAACAAATATGAAGCATAAAGTCGTACAATGCAATGCAAAACACCTTGTTTAAGGTGGATCTATACCTCGCAAACAAAAATATCGGCAACATTGAGTCAAGGACACTGTAGTCGAGCGCTTGGACCAAGCCACAAATATGCTCTCTTTGGTTTCAAATTACGTAATAATCGCTATAGATTTTGTCACAAAAGTTAAATATGTTTGTAAATTACACATTTCTAGTGTTCCATGCGATGCCCAATTATCAATTAATTAGAAAGATATTTAGAAAGTGAGTTAAAGTGATTGAACTTTAAGGATTTTGTCAATTTTTCATGAAGTTTATGCGCAATTCGTGTGAAATCTGGCAATGTAGGGAACTAATATAGGACAATCACTTGGCATACAAAAATTAGTTGAAGAATATATTATGCCTTTTGAGGTTGTAATTTGTAACCAACGATGCTTAAAATACAGCTGTAGCTTTGTTGGGTAGATCTCCCTTAACTATACCCAAAGATGCAATATAGCTTAGTGCGAATAGCTCGTTATCAAAAAAAAAGTATGTCGTATCAGGAGTAGTGTTACTCAAAGTCGCAGTATTAAAGTACACCTTCAATATTAAATAAATAAAAATAATTTGGTGGTTACTAATTGCATCCTGCCCTAATATAAGTGTATGCAGTTTAAGATCATCAAATACATTGCTGTATCTTATTGATGTTTAAAAAGCCAAAATACATAGGTACAATTAACTGTTTCTTGTTGCAAATTTCAGCTTTCTAAACTATAGCCTCCATAGATTAACAAATTTTGACAATGTCGACTCTGAGCGGCTTTGGGTGTCCTCGTTTATTTCTTCTCGGTAATAAGGTATGCGTAAATAGAAGACATGTTAATGCAAAAACTGTGTAACTCAGGCGAATATTGCTTGTATTTTTTGCCTTAATCTTTCTAAGCAGAAATTGTTTCTATGTTACTAGAATGCATTCTTCGTGAACTTAAAACGGTGTAACAACATCAAAGCTTTGAATACTATACCAAAACATTGTACCTATCTTTACATGCAGTACAAAATAGCTATCTAGGGATATGCAGTTTGAGCCCTTTAAACAACTTAATAACTGCTGAAGTGCAGAAATTCGGGAATATATCCACTGCCCAAGTATATCGCCATTGTAACATAATTACTCCACATCCAACGGATGGGAAGTATTGTATCGCGAAAAAAGTTTTCAAAAATTTTTATTTGCTCATTTGCTTTAAAATTAAAAAAAAATTCTTGTCTATGTCTGTGTCCGTGTGTCTGTGTGTCTGTGGTATTGTTTGTGGAGACGATAACTTTCGAAAGACTTAATATATTAACTTTGGCAAACGTATAAATCTCAACTAACCAAAGCGACCTACTGTTTGTGGGGTAAGTAGGGTATCGGGAAGGGGGCGAAATTGGGGGGTAACTACCCATTTTGCAAATTTTATTTTTTTATTTTTTTCTCGTTTTAGTATGTGATTAGTAGTATAACTGCGAGTATTATTAGCTCTTATAAATTTTCAATGCAGCAAACTGTTTAGAAGATAGCAAAAAATCGTCACTTAAACAAACTGTTTTTCCTAAATATCTCCGAATATATTTAATATATTCAAAAAATAAAAATACTAACAGATAGGAAAAAAATTTCTCACAAAAAGTGTCATTTTGATATTTTTGAAAAATTTCCAAAAAATCTATTTTGGACCCTGCTCGTACGATTTTTTAAAATTTTGGTATTATATAGAAAATCACATTTCTGGTCGGAAAACACTCTTGTAATTTTTTTGTTAAMTTAATAATTTTCGAGTTATTTGGAAAAACCGATTTTAACATTTAATATTTTTGCTAATATCACGAGGACTGTTTGTCTTAGAAAAAATGTGTAGAGAGAAAAAAATGCTCAAAACGTGATTACTAATCGTATAGTACAAGAAATAAAAACGTAAATGTCATTTTGACAATTGGATGTGGAAGTATTGATTCAATTGCAGCGTTTTTTTTCTTTTATTCAGACGCCTATCACAAATCCAAAAAATTGTTGTCTGTATTATATATAGGGCGTTCTCATATTTATTGAGCAATATCCCATTCTGAAGTCCTGGCCCTGGATTGGAATATAATGCAGTTCAGAATGTTAACGGAGCACGTAGGCTTCCTTGCACCTAAAACTGTGGATAGACTAGAAACGCATATAGCCAAATGACGATCCGAACTAATTTGCTCGGATAAATAATACACATCGGCCTGGAAAGACGCGACAACGTGATACTAACTTGGGGTGAGCCACTGCAATCTCGCATTCCATTGACGCATGTTGCAGCTTTAGCAGTGCCGTGTGCGTAGTTAGGTCATTGCGGGGGTATTTTCGGCGTTAGTTGCTAATAAGAGACGGGAACATTGCTTTGAAATGCGTTAAAAATAAAAATTATATGAAACAATATTTTTTCCTTCTATCTAAATGATTTATTCGTGAAAATAATGCGAAAGGTTTAGAAATTCAAAATTTAATTTCTCTGACGCGTTGAGCATTTGACCAAATTTCTCTTCACAATTGGGAGGCATTTGTACGCCATGTTATCACAGTTAAAGACGAATATTGAAAAACTGATGGTTTAATCAAGGAGCACTACGGGTAGTAACAGTGACAACTTAGACAGGTCAGATAGTGATCGTCCTTTTCTAGAAACAATGTCTTTGAGAATGAAATGGATGGTGTCTGTAGTTTGCAAAATGTTGGCGGAATGATCCCTTACGAAAAAGGAAGTATATCAGTGGCGTAGCTAGAAATTTTTTAGGAGAGGCAATGATTAGGTTCTAACAAAAATACCTACCTACTTATGATTTTTATTTAGGAAACACAAGAAAAACCCGTTAGTTTGAAACAAGGATTTTTAATACAAAGGGAGATCACAAAACAAAATTTAGCCTTCTGCCACATTTACTTGAAAATCTAAGTATTATATGAATTCAAAGTAAATACAGTGATTTATCTGGCCATGTTTTTGTCTTAAAAGATCCCTTGTTTCTGATTTTTATTACTACACGGTTGGTTGCGTTCTGTTATTTTTTCCTTTGTAAATAGTTGACATTATTTCTATTTATTTCAAAGAAAAATTGTTGTTCTAGTTCTAGTCGTTTTATTGATTTTGTTTCGGCACCTTTTAGAATACGACGCAATCTAACGTCTTGGTCTAATCAGCAACAGTTTTCTTATTTCAACAGTTTTTATTTATTTTACTTTATTTCTGTATATTGTTATATTTTATTACTGCGAAGTTCTGTTTTATAGTATTATTAAAGAAATCAAATCGCAGATTGAATTCATGCTAGGTAAGTTTTAATTAAGCATGGTCAATTTATTGAGCAATACGATTTTTAAAAAGTATTATTATTTTACTTTGTTTCAATACGACATAAACTCAGTTCAGTTCAGTTGTGTTTTGATATAACCTTTAACTGATAAAACAAGGGCGCACGCCAATGGTTTAAAGTGATCGTGTGTAGTGGCGTCTTCAACACCGGGACCAGGACTTGGAACGCACAGTATATGCAGGGATAACAGACGTGCAACCTACTAAAACGATAAACAGTGTACGAACATTATAAAATTTTAGTGTAACAGGTATAAATACTAGAGTAATGGATCCAGATTCGAAGCCTACGTGACCCCATGTGGTCTCTGCACAAAAATGATTATTTTACCAGCAGCAGCAACAACTTGACTCCTAATACCTTCATACTACCAAATTATAGAGGTAACTACTAACTACTACATGTTAAAATAAACTAAATGGCCGGTTTTCAAATGGCTGATTAAATTCCGTATACATGTTAAGAAGTTGCTTGCAAACCTCCATGTTTGGCAAAAATTGAACGTAAGGAAAACGATTAAAAGCCACTGAGCGGTCCTTAATAAAGCCATGCTGAGAAGGGCAAATGAAAGCAATAAAAACCCGATTATGAACGATTGAGACAATCATATTTGTACACTATATTATCACGCGATATAATTAATTATAATTAATTGATTTATAATAACTTTTTGATGAATTCAGAACACCAATGCTCTACTATTGTTGTTCGTTTTTATATTTGTGACATAATGACTTTTATAGTCGGTTTTTATAAGGCACCAACCTCGGATATTTTTAAGTAAATATAACTAAAGTAAAACAATATATCAAAATAACAGTAGCAATACAAAACTGCAATTAAGATACATAAAACACAGTTTTCAAGGTTTTTAATTTCCTCAACATCTAAGAAAGCGGCGCTTGTGAAAAACACGTTAATAGCCGATGTCAATTGTCGCAGCGGTAACAGTTCAACTCAAGACGCCAAATTACTAAAAACTTTTATTCCGTAAAAACCAAATCGATTGCGACCCGCGAAAGACGATCGGATATGATTATAAAACTGCCCTTATTGAGAATACATCAGATGCAAACTTCTGAGTAAAAACCTGACGTGTTTCTTTCAAACATTCCAAGACGTAAATACAAATAAGTGTTATTCACTAAATTTTGCGTTTAATACTTAATAATCTTATTTATAACAGTGTCGCTACACGGCGTTTTGACATTGCCAATTAAAGAAATTTTTTGCCAATTTGAATTAAATAAAATTGTCCGGATTTTCTTTTTTTGGAGCTTACAAGATTCTCTTTCAGAAAATCTTAATAAACGTGTTTGGTGTAGTATGCAAAAATAAAAATATCTGAGAATTGCGCCCTCTAGCGAAAAAGCTGTGAAGCAAACCAAACACTTCCGTACATGTTTTAAAAGTCACATATCAATGTTATACTCAACTCACCCCTCCGCATTGGCTTTTGTATAAAAAAAAATGTCACTTTTAGATGCACTGTGGTCTTAGGAACTCAGTAGAAGTAATTTGAAGATAATATTATTTAAAATTTTCGGAAAAAATGAATTTTATTATTAGCAATGTCAAAAGTGCCCCCAATGGCAGTGTTCGAAGCTTGCAACTATTTTTAATGACTTTAGGGTACCCTACTTCCTCTGACAAAGCAGTTCAGAGGTACTGTCGCTAGCGGTCGTTGTTGCAACACCTCATATTATATTATGGATCCTAGCAGGTCCTTGAAAAATAAAGCGTATCCCCGTACTTTATAAAAGTTTCTACCATGCACGCTTTTGTGAGGTTTTTGTTTTTGGTATATGTGATAATATAATACATTTCCACTATTTTAAGTACATGCAATGTTTGAAGTAGGCTTTGCTTCAAAATAAACGCAAATAAGATTAATTTGTCGGTTTTTCGTTTCGTTTTTGTTTTGTTTCTTAATTTTATATTAAAATGCCAAGACCTAACTTAATATCGAATTTGTATGTGTAAATAGTATTGACAAAGTTATTTTTACCTCTATGATGTATAATGATGTAAAACTAATTGTTTTTTGCAGGTAGATATATTTATAAAAAAATATTGCCAGATCTTACCAGGATTTGAACTGGGGACCTTTCGATTACTAGTCAAACGTGCTAACACTGCACCACCAGGGCCCTGTTGGAATTTTACGAAATGTAACGCCACTGTACGCCATCTGGCGCTTTTGTAGCTAAGTCGCTCGTCGCTCGTTATTTGCAAGCTTCAGATTGCGTTCAGTAGCGTTACATTTCGTGTAAACTTTGATGTATGTGCCACTTTAACCTGGAATTTGATTAGAGCCCTGATGGTGCAATGATAGTAATCAAGTCTCGAGTTCAAATCCTAGTTAGAGCTGGCAATACGTTTCCATACATATATCTATCTGCATAGAACCTAATTCAATCTCTTATAATTCGTAAATAATATTGCTTGTATGCAGTGGCGGCTCGTCCGAATTTTGATCGAAAAAATTTTTTTTTCGTATTTTTATGTATATTTTGTTTTATTATGTTCAGATATCTTGAAACAGTTGGAGCGTATTTTTTACATTACCATCAAATTAATAATTAGCKAAAATCACATTTTTACGGGTTATCCCGAAAACTTTACGCTACTCGGCAACCGTGACTGGGTCGTGTATGTGTTTGTCATCCAAGCCCGTGATCCAAGCGCTGGGTCGGCAGACCGCATCGTATAAGGAAGCAATAGCATCGTTTTCCTACGAGCTGAACAAAGACGCAACCCTGCGCGCATATTGAATTCTGAGGCGAAAATCGAGACTGCAAAACCTGGGGCCGGCAGACAGTATAAAACTAGGACGATAACCCTCTGGACATGCAACCAGCTCAAATATGCGGGCCCAAAAACTTTGCCGTGCAATAGTAAAAGGTTTTCCAATATGGCCGACATTATCAGTGGCGTCCGAAAAGATTTTTTAAAGGCGCKTTAGTTAGGTTTATAAAACGCGAATTAAATATATGATAACGATCAAATCAACAAAATCAAATAATGTCAAAAAAAGAAGTTAATCGCAATTAATTAATTAAATATTTCATTCGCGTAGTATACTTTAGTAAAACTTTATCTTTTTTATTAGGCCCGAATTTACAGAACGCGAATTAAATGTTTAATCGCAATCAACTTTTAATTCAAAATTAACGGGATTTTTTGATACTTGTATGGTGAAAATTGACAATAGTCACGAATTAAAAGTTAATCCCAACGAAATATTTAATGGGTGTTCTCTAAAACGGACTTGTTAGTAAAAAATTTTAGTTTTTAGACTTACCTGGCACTTAAGTATCTAATTTGTTTTCGGCGACAATAAAGTTTTTCACATCTTACTTATTACCCACTACCAGTAATGTAAAAATAGGAAAAAATAAGATAAGTTAGTAATGGAAATGAATTTATATTTATCAAATTTAAACAACACAAATGGGACAAACATATAATAATAATTATAATGGATTGACAAAATAGGTAATGATATATGAATTACAAAGAAATTCATTGACCCTTAAAATGAACTAATTTTCTACAGGTATTTCTTACAGTCTCTGTTTTACTACAGTTTGTCTTACAGTTATATTTTATTCTTAAATTAAAGTAAATATTTAAAACTGCTTTAGTTAATAAATAATTATGGAGGTGATTAGGATTTTTGTAAACGCACCTTGTTCCAAAGAAATTTAAAATTTCTATGATTATTTTATCTTTATTAATTTTCAAACCGCTTTGTATCTGGTGTACCCTATAAATTTTTTCAGCTTTTACACAAATACTGATAAGAGCATCGCTTGGGTAGGTAAGACCACCTTTACTTTTAAAATCAATAAAACTTCCTCCAAGTTCTTCTTTCTTTCCAAACAGAGAAGCCACATCTTCACATTTCAGTGTTTTTCCTAATTTGAAAGCAACAAATCCTGCAATATAAACAACAATTTCTTCGGTGAATGCAGTCAAAGATGAATCTCTAAAATAATCGTGGTCAGGTAAAATATCCGCCAGTGTTGACTCCAAATTATCACCGATTTTGTTATAAATTAAATTATCAACATTGATCATTTCTTCAGGCAATTTTCGTGTTGAAGACACATTTAGTATATGAATCTGTTCTAAGGGGATGCAATTTCCAATCCCACCATCTCTCACTTCAGAATGTATTAAAAGTTTTCTATAAGCGGAGCTGAATTGCCTACATGTAGGATTGTCATTGCATCCACCTTGAGCCCTCACACAACCAAAAAACATTGGTCTTGACTGCATTTATAAACTGGCAAAAATTTCAATGAATCTTCATTTTGTGTGTCAATAAAATTTCTATAAATTTTCTTGATTGCATGTAACCCTGCAGTAAAACCAATAAAGCCTGTTTTTCTATTGGACTCTATTACTAATTGATTATTAGAAAATTTTAGTTTTGAAATGTATAAAGTAAATTTGGTCGAAAATTCTTCAATTTGTTTAAAATTTTTTGTGACAATGGTAATTTAAACCCAAAATCTGAAAAGCTTTGTGAATTCAAAATGTCAAAAGCGTCATTGATGTACAAAATAAATCTTGCAGTGGCAGCACAATCCTGAAATTCATCTAGTTTATATGATTTTTGCAAAATATTAAAGATTCAGCAACAGATCGACTCAAAAGTTGAGTCGCAAGCTTAACTTTCATTTTTTGTTTAAAAAAGCTTATATGACGCCTTCTTAATTTGTTTCCAAGATGAAGACCTTCCTTTTCTTGAAGTTTTCTTGAATTAATTAACAAAAGAAAGCACGAAAAAGCAGACGGACTCACGCCACGCAAGGGTATCGCCACGCAACGCCAAACACAATACGAGACGCCACTGACTCACGCATGCATCTCCCTACCGACCTAGGATAGTGTTGTCGAACTACCCCGAACGCGCAAAGTTTACATTGGAGAGATAGACGGTTGCATGTCCAGAGGGTTATCGTCCTAGGTATAAAACGTTAAAACGGACTTCATTTGTTTCAATTATTTCAAGTTTTTTTTTAATCAACCATTTATAGTTCTGTTTTCTACTGGGTATTGCAAATTATCTGATTGACACCCTTTACATGCTTACAGTTTTTTTATAATCATAATGAAGTTAATAAAGGAGGCTCGGCATTCATAATCGTCGGATTCTGAAAATTAATTTTGACATGTACATTGAACAATTATATATATAGTTTAATACTGAAATCACGAAAAACTACCCGAATGTTCTACGAAATTTTTCATTTTCCCAAGATTATTTTAAGAGCTATCCTCTTAAATAAACATTTTTAAGCAGATACCTTCAAACATTTAACAGAATTAATTAAATACATGTTATAAATTTAGTCAATCTGAAATCATTGAAGAATTTCGCACAAAAAGAAAATAACAAAATCAGTAAGCGCCAATACCCATATAATCGCTTAATGCTGTCTGCCGGACTTCCGAATACATCTTCGGATTAGGTCGACATATATCGACTTCTCCTCTCCGGTGCAGTACAAGTGCACGCTTAACGTTGAAATTATGTAGCTAGTTGCCAGATTAGGCTATTTGTTACCAAATGAACTATCTTTTTAACTTGCGGCGATATGAAAATTTACAGAAGTAGCAAGTAATAAACAACAACAACTACGAGTACATACAAAATTATTTACTGATTTATAAATAAATAATATTGACTAATTAGAGTGGACCAAAGTTTTTACTGCCGACCCAATAGAATTTGTCACCAGCCGCCACTGCTTGTATGTACGCTAAAAAAAATCCTGTTTTTTTTTAATTGGGATACACCTCAATGTATGGGCGACGAGCTGCACCCATAATATTTTACTGAGCTTATACACAGAAATTCCTCCTTTCCGACTTCAAAATCATTCTTTTTAGTTTTGTTAGAAACTCAAAAAGCCTAAAAAAACGGAAAGCATTAACAATCACAAACGTTAACGAAAACTGAGTAAACAGAGAAAAACGACAATGTTGTTCACGGTTAGAGGCAGATGCAAGTCGCAGACGACCTAACAAAATATTTAATTTCTGTCCCAAAAAACTCCCTAATTATTATTTCCAAAAGTTATAAAATACCGAAGAAAACACCATGCACCTTTGTTAATATATATGAAGTGTTGGTCTATAGCTAGTCTGGTTAAATCGCAATATTCTGACTTAAGAAATATATGTTTGAACTAGATATAATAAACCACCCTATATAGTAAGTAATCCTTCGTCCTAAATGCTGCTAAGGCTTGCGGATTAAACAAAGTATCCGCCCTCTTATACCAAGCAGTGGTATTATTTACGTGCATATGTTCTGGTTGTGCTGATCAGTCTTACAGCGAACACCTACCTAAAGCTGTCCTCGTTCGCACAGTTAATGTCCAATTATCCCGTCCTGCCTGAATAATTAATGCCGTCTCGCCTAAACAAGACATTGCAGTGACCTTATTTGCAAAGCTCCTCTGTGCAGAAGCGCAGATTGTCGTGCCACGAGGAAGCTCATACAAATTACACGGCTAAACGTGACAAATTGATAGCGAACCGTTGCACTTTATTAGGATGTCGCGTTGTATGTTATTGTACGAACGAGTACAAGCGTGCACACACGTAAAGATAATTACGCGGAGTAGTATCTCAACGCAGTCAGACCAGATGTCCTTATAATTATGCATTTTCCTTTGACGCAGAAACGGGATAAATGTTTGATTACGACTAGTATTCCAATTTCAAAGACTGTTTTGGGGCATGTGCTGTAAACAAATCGTGCTGGAATCGGATTGCAGGTCGGAGGGTACGAGGCATATTCGTAAAGTAAGAGTCTCTTGAGTATATTTAAATATTGGCGGGCCAGAACAAACTTATACTCATACATCCTCATCTATTAATAAGTGAATAACGTGCATTCCTTACTGCAATTATATGTAAAAAGTAAGCGGTGATAATTTTTGTCGTCGTAAGTTTACCTTGCACTGGTTGTCCAACAAATTGAACTGTCATTTGTAGCGATTGTTAAACCCAATACAGAAGTATTCAGCGATTTCAATAGTCCATTTAAGTGACCAAGACGTCCATGTCATCCATTTTGTTACTAAATGATGTCCTACAAATACACTGTGTGTATTTTTGCATCATCAAACGAATACTTTATACTTTTGAAAACAGTTTTTTTTCTAGCAAAATTCGTAACTAAAGTTACTTTAGCATGCGCTTATGCCAGTGACAGCTCCTCAGGTTAGGCAAGGTAGGCACCGCCTACCTTGCAATTAGAATGGACAATGTCTTAAAAAATAAATAATAATTAGTTAGAAATTTTTTAATGCAATTTGTTTTTATACCAGTGTTTATTTAATATTTCATCTCAAGTTTACCCATACCGCTCAAAAATTACGAACCGCGCATTTACAACGAACGTTTAACTTGAGAATAGGCAACCCAACTTGACCACCTGAAATTCATTTGTATTTGAGTTCACGTCCTTTAGAATCTGCACCGTTAACGACCGCAGTTAACGGTTAACGTAGTAAAATTTTCGCGATTATAGATGCGTCTCTGACGGAATGATCGGTCGCCTACGACAAACTTTGTATGGACTCGGGCTATTCGCATTGCGCTTGCGCATTTCATTCATTCCAACAACAATGGCCGTCTTTTAGAAAGAGGATAGAGGTTTTAAATGACACCGGTAGATGGCAGCAACTTACAAGTGTAAGATTTTTACATTTTTTATCGTCTCATTCAAAATGAAACACATAATTATATCATGCAATAGGAGGGCGTGACAAAGGAATATGTTATAGAAACTTTCAATATGCTCTGAACAGTTACAACATGGATAAGATTAGGTGCTCCATTTTTTTTAAATTAAGTACTGTTAACTCATAATTAATGAATTTGATTTATTGAGAAATTATAAATAATGCTGAATACGAATAAAAATAAATGATTAGCATGACATTAAAATACACATATTCCAAGATCGAAGACAAAAATAATAATTACCTATAGCCTATACTATATACGAGTATAGGGTGTCGCCTACCCTACTTGAAAGATCACGAGCCGCTACTGGCTTATGTTCAAAATACGATAAACGTTACGAACCAATGCTTGACATGTCAAATGTACATTGCAAAATGTAGGTGCGATGTGTCTATAGAAAACAAGAACAAGGAAAGATAGATCATGGCTAATGATCCGGCATAAAAGATTTTTTCATATCTTTAACAGAGGCGGCGTAGGGGGAGGGGCAGAGGGATTTTCTCTTTGAAAAAAGTTATGTGTGAAATGTCAAAAAGCTCGTTACTATTTTCAGAAAGAACAACAAATAAGGTACAAAAAAGGATCTCTTATTGCATTTCGCTAGAACGAACCGTTTTCGAGAAAATCGAGAGAATATGAATTCCTACAGGTTGGCGCAAATAGACCAAAAATTAACTTTTTTTTTATTTTCCAAAGAAATTAACGTTTATATGGCAACAACTTTTTGAAAGTAATTAAACTATATCATTGCAAATGTTCAGATATAAGGATTACCTCCATATCTAAACAGTGACGGCAATTTGGGGAGGGGGAGCAAGAAGTCTTTTTTATAAAAAGATTGTTTCCACATTTTTAAATTGTTTCAAAAATTATGAGGATCAGTTAAAAATATTAAAAGAAGAAAAATTTACATTTTATACTGCTCAGACAATCTATTGTTTTTTTTTTAATTTTTAATAACGCCAAATGCAAGCTGCATATCTAGCTTTAAATAATAATTAGTTCAATTTAATTAATTAATTAATTAATTTAATTTTTCTTTTTTGTATTTTACTGGTCTTTATAATTATTGAAACATTTTAAAAATGTGGAAACAATCTTTTTATAAAAAAGACTTCTGGCCCCCTCCAAATTACCGCCACGGTTTAGATATGATGGTAATCATTGTGTCTGACCATTTATCATGATATAGTGCGATTAATTCAAAAAAATTGTTGCTATATAAACGTTAATTTCTTTGAAAAATAAAAAAAGTTAATTTTGGTCTATTTACGCCAACCTGTAGGAATTCAGGTTTTGTCGAATTTTTCGAAAGCGGTTTGTTCTAGCAAAATGCAATAAGAGGACCTTTTTTGTACCTTATTTGTTGCACTTTCTGAAAATAGTGACGAGCTTTTTGACATCTCACACACAACTTTTTTTCAAAGAGAAAACCCTTCTGCCCCTCCCCCTACGCCGCCTCTGTTACACATATCAAAAAATGTTTTATGCCAGATTATTAGCCGTGATTTATTATAACATTCTCCCAAAATTCGTAAAGATTCAAWAAACCGTTCTGTAAAAATAWAAGAAATCGAAATCTTGTTTTTAACTTCAACACTCTGTATATCAAAAATGAAGCATTTTCGGACACATGTTTATATAGACTTTTCGTCATGATTTCACGTCAGGAATACGCACTAGAAATTATGACATCAAAATTAGAGACACCCTGTATAAACYTTCTATAAAGTAAACAATCTTGGCAAAATCTATTTATATAAATTATTGTACCCTAATCATTTATTGTTAGTCTTTAATACTATATGGAGAATTAGTTCATTAAATATTTTATCCCTATGTTTGTGTAGGCATAATATAATAAATCTAATCCACTTAGTCGGTGTTGCCAAGTGTGGGAAAGCTGATAAGCATATACAAAAGCTGTGTCAGAAAAGCAATCATTATACGATTACTTTTTCGTATGACAAGTGCTGAATTCGTACATAAATTTCATCTTTAAACTATAATGCCATTTTATTTAACATTATCTACTATTATTTAGAGTTAAAGCAATACAAGTTCACTACCGAGATGCTAGTAATTGAGGCATTGGCAACGTCCTACTCCACGTATCCATCTTGGACCGTCTGTCTCTGTTATGTGATGTGAAGTAATAATATGCGCCATCGCTATAACCATAAAACTAACTTGTTTGTGATTGTGCGATGATCAAATATGGAAAATATATTTAACGTTACCGGTAAGTATTTCTTCTTTTGTTGGCGTTTTATGTTTTATCTTAAGCAACATTATTTACCGTCGATATATGGTTTAAATATTCGGTATTTACTGTAAACTTAACCTCACTTTCTTGCAAAACCTTGTGCTTTGTATATAATAGTGATACTGCGTGTGAATTTTCCATTGAACGTTGCTGATAATGAAACAGAAGTTGAGAGACCAGTAATTAATGAATATCAAATTACTAAATAAAATCCCATGCTTTATGAAGTTAAATAACAATTGTTAACCATTTAAAAGTGTAAAGGACAACACTTTTGCCATGAGGGTAGTAATTTATTATTAGATTCAATGAATAATTCTATCCTGTAATTTTGAACAACCATTTATTATTTAAAAGTTGAAAACTTGAAAACTGATTTGGTCTACGTGGATTGACTAAATTATTTCGTTGGAAATCCATCAGCTACAAGAAAATTAGCATTCAAATAAAAATTTATAATGAAACAACTGAATTTGCAAGAATAATTTAGAATTGTATAATTTTGTCTATTGTACTGTGTGTTTAAACCGTATTGAATGATTAGCTAACAAAGAATTTCATGTAACATGCCCGTATTTTTATCTTATCATTTTATTTTTTGCAGGACTCATCATCAAAGTTAGTGGCTTCAATGATCTTCATATACATATAAGTGCAATGTTCTTTTTTAAATTTTGTATTAGAAAAGTTTTTACTAATAAACTTTACAAGTACACGCTATATTTTTTATGCTACTATTAGAAGAGCATTAGATATGAAATACATATCCATCAAGCATCCACAGCTACAGGTTTTAGCCAACTTCAAGCTGTCCATTAGATGTCAAAAAGCACATCTATAAGATATATGTTTGATATCCACAAAGACTCGGACATTTGGACTACATTTAGACATGTCATGGATATCTCTGGACATCTGATAGATGTCATGGATATCCAGAAATTACGTTTTATAGATATCCATTAGAGCAGCTTGTGCTGTGTGGGAATACATGCCAACGTTGTTTCAACTGCAGTCAACCCAAAGCAAATGAATTTGAGAATTTATATAATTGTTTGTGTTGGTTATCTAAATAACCATGTGAACGTCCAACATCTTCGGGCAAGCCATAAACGTTTTTGTAGAAGCAACAATGGCCGTAATAGTCATAGATAACGATAACAGCGGCTCATTTTTACCACTGCTATAAACGATGAATGCGTCAATCGGACTAAATATTAAATGTGCATCAAACCATACGAACTATCGCTTTCTTAAAACGATTTTTTTTCATGAACGGCGTTGTTTAACATTCCTTTGTAAAAGAAGCATATTCGCGCTAAAGTTTTGGCAAAACTGTTCAGAGGGATATTATGTCGGTCCAGTTAAGAAATAAAACTTTCATAACTTTGTCCGGGTTCTTTTTTAAGTAGGCACTTGTATAGTCATTTGTGTCGGGATATTTTATTGTGATGTATAAGAGCGGTCAAGGATATTTAGATACTAGAACTTCTGAGAAGGGTCTGCTTTATGGACCCCGTTTTTAACCCGTCACGGTTATCGAAACTTTCGAACATGCTTTAGTTTTGTATCTACATTTTTAATCAATTATTAGAATTGGTTGATTCGATCCTTTTTTTCTTCATGTCAATGGGATAGATACAGGCTATAACCGGGCAGGTCCTTTTTGTGGATTTTTTCTGCCAAAAGTTTGATTAAGGAAATAAATGAGTACGTTAATTTGCAAATCAAAAGCTGTTGTACTGGGATGTTCCTCAATCTTACAGTTAATACACAATATTGAAATTTTATTGCTTTTGGTTCGCTTTGAGCAGATTTTTGTAAAATAGAGGCATCAGTTCACTGATCACAGTATAGACCAATCACGATCTTTACATAGAAAGCCGCTAGGCAACACGTTCCAGCTTTCGTGCAAGTCGGAAATTTATGTTGTTTTGGACAGCTTGCGATGTAGAGTAATTAGAGCAGTGTTAGGTCAATTCCGTTAGTAAAATCCCTTAATGTAAAACTCGAAGTTGTTTAAATTCGCGTATTCGTTTTGATGTAGTTCACATACATTTAAAAAAGTTAGTGGTGTTTATGATGCTCCTAAAGAATAATTTGACTAAGTTGTCTTAATAGTTAATTCTAAAGAGTTCGCCAGAGTTACCATAATTCCAGTAAAGTACATGCAAAATGGTTTCTAGTAAGTTGGTCACGAGTGATAGAATAGGTCCAAATTGTTAATTACCAGTTCAAACTCTTGTAAAATATGTAAGGGATATTTGGTTCCTTGTGTGATTTGTTCGTTTTAGTTCTGTTCAACTTTTATTCCTTAATTGTTAAATATATATTTGTAAAATTGTTTATCGTGTTTAATGTGCAAGGTTGGTCGAGGGCATTTTACTAATGGTAAATGAGACCCATTTATTAAAATATATCGTTGTTCGATAGCTTAAATTACTAAGAAGTAATTTCCATACAATTAGTAGAACTCGCGATCTTGTTAAATTAGTAAGCATTCCTTAGTAAGTTGCTGTCGGCCAACCATAGTTATACGAACAAGGTATCTTATAGGTGATAATCATTAGAATTCAAATGTGATAGATCTGCTCATTGTCAACTTTGATCTGTAAGCAAACACAACCGAACTGTCACAGAATACTTTATCTCGCTAACATTGATACTTACATTAGTTTAACTAAATTAGTTTTAACTAGTTCTAATAGACCTAGGGTCGAAACGAAAGAAATTAGCGTCAATTAATCTTTTGGTACCTTTTAAATAACCGATACTTTGTATTTTATATCATATCGAACAAAAATGCTCGACCTGTAGCGTATCTCTATCAGTAGGTATACCAAATATTTTATTAGTTCTCAACATCCTGCAAATGCAATGAAATCTATTGGAATCTTTATTTAAGAGTTGTTTTGGTTATTGAAGTGTGTTAAAAATGTAGTAAAACTCGATAACACTATCATTGTCCGTCATTGATGTTGCTGTTACCTATAAAATAATGGAGTATCGTTTCTATACCTATCATAATAAAGAGTGATGTTTAAAAGACAGATGATATTTTTTGCAAAAACCTTTTATATGAGTTTAATAGTTTTATTAATTTACATGTAAAAAGGAATACAATTACTAATTACAGATTAACGGTACCAATAGATCGCACTGCACTTGGTGGAAAAGTAAAAGAAAAACTCCACAACAATGCAAACATTACAAGTAAWCGAGGCTATATTCACGACMAATTATTACTATATAATAGGTCTAAAAAATTCGTTTCATACACCCGTAAGTGTGATGTGAACATGTCTATCMTCAGTACGTGGTGGTAAACTTTGAGCTGGAACGAATATGACAAAGACAAATTAATCTCTCAACGGGCGCTCGACAATGTAGGTCTCTATTTACTGAGCTTTTTTAATGTGCTCAAACGACAATCTAGGTCTATGTACATATGAATACTTACCATCTTCACCAACCTACGTCGTAGTTTTTAAGGCCACAATAAAATGACCTCCAAAGTGCGGTGTAAGACGTTAAACGTTTGTAGTAGCATTTAATACTATATTTTAATTTGTTTGTATGGCATTAAAGAAAATATTAGTATTCGACATAGTTTAAGAGAACTATTTTCTTATTGAACCTGGTACTTCTTCGGTAATGCTTGTTACTCAGATACCAGGACATCCTATACGATAATAGGCAGCCAGCCATAGAAATCCATTATTCAGATTAACTAAACATCTCAACTATTCTATTAAGAATAAGTTACAATTATGGTGTCTGATTTAATTGGCACAGTCAATAGGGAAGGCACGTTATGCGTTAATGTATCGTGCTAAACTTGAACAATCAATCCATAGTTAACTACCCACTGCAGACTGCAAGCAATTTCGGAGACAGTCTAACGCTTCAGTTGTGCAAGTAATTCGACGAAAAACTATTAAGTTATGTATCACGATATTGGTAACATCTGAAGTTTCAGTAAATCTGAAGTGTTCGTGGCTCATTCAAATGTATAAGTTTAACGCAGAGTTAATATTCTAGATCTCTTGACAAACAAGATACTAAGCGCAGAGTGAGTAGTTTTACTTAATACAAAGCACCGGTACAGATATGCGTTAAAGTGTTTACTGTTGTAAAGAACTTTCTGACAGTCACACTTTGCTAAAGTAATATTAGATGACAGAAATATTCAATGCATAGGCGTACCGAAGGAGGGGCAAGGGGGGGCAGCTGCCCCCCCCCCTGGACCTGGGTTTCCAACTCTGGGCCCTTCCAATTTCCCGTACATTTACCTGGTTAATTATTTGTGTACATCTAAAAATAGTCTTATTTACAAAATTGTAAATACAGTAGAATTTATGGGCAAGTGTATTTCATAATTTTCATCCAGAACTCATATTTGACTTTTGCAAATGACCTTCTCTTATAAGTCGTTGTCAAATGGTATCCAAGCTTAATCGATGCCATGTGCGTTTTGAAGCTATAACTGCAACATTCTTGATGTTACGAATCGTTGTCTTAGGGTGGATATAGCTTTAAGAGACTATCTTGGTCAGGATGAGTCATAACAGGATTTCTGCTTAGTTTAGGTCTTCTACCTTTTCCTATAAAGATTGTTCAGCTAACTACTGTTATTGGAATCACATCAGAATCTGTCATATATTTGATGATAACTCCAACTTTTGTCCCAAATTTCTAAATTCACATTACATTTTAATAATTAATCCAAAAACCAAATCCAAAATCCATCCGAACTCACTCTATTTATTTAATATAAGTTTTAGGAATCCAGTAAAAGCATTATCAGCACAAATTAAAATCCGGTGTGTTGTTAAAAATGCAATTAAATATATTTCAGTTTATTTAAATGAAGCTTAATTTGGTTAAAATATTAAGTAGTCGGTTAATTTTTGAGAGCAATGCACTGGCGATCTAAGAAGGTTAGCTTGACGCATAATGCTGAGGCATTTGTCATTTAATCTAATAATGTTAGTTATCCATCGAGTCTCTTTCTCTGGGGAGTAAAAATTACTACAATTGTATCTTTAGCACCTATACATATGAACTCCCAGCTTAAATTTCTTAAGCTACTGATGTGAGAAGTTGAAACTGTACTAAAAGCGCATCGGTCAATACATTAGTCTTTGATATTTGATTTTTGAACTTTTAAGGTGAAATTTATGTTCCTTTGGTACTTCGTATGATATCATTATAGATACATTATGTGGATCACGGATCTTTATTATCCCAAATAAAATGAATCAACTAATTTTTTGTTAAACGCGAGAGCGATGCAACTGAATGCGCCTCACCTGAGTTCATCAATAACGGAATTAGTAATAAAGGGGTTTTATATGATCAGTGTACATAGAAAACATAAATAATTTGGGTCTTTATTTTACAGAAGATGTTTTAAGTCGCCTTGCAGAAAATTCACGAAGATTACTCATAGAATAAATACTTCATTAATTATTACTTAAGTACCTATATCTTATAAACATTTATTATTTCCATTTTTGGTGAATTTTACTCTACAGGACGTTCCTGCTTTGCCCTCCCCTAGACCGAAAGCTGGGTACGCCCATGATTCAATGTACCTATATGAAACGTGTATATTCTAGATCAATATTGTATCGAAAATGACCCATAGTTAAGGTTGGAGTACCAGTATCGTAACCTTTAGCATCTGAAGCGGGAGGAGCCTAAGATTTTTGAAACTATGATTCGGCACTAAAATAACCGTGGAAGTTATATGAAGAAGTTCATTTATACTTTTTATGGTTAAACTATTAAAACTTGCTCCGTTAAACTTTTTATGAAAAAATAAATATTTAGCAATAGCCTTTAATTACTGTAGTAGGTTCTTCTCAAATATGATAAATAATTACATAACGTAGTTACCTATACTCTATTTTTATAGAGATTGGTAGTTTGTCATATGCAAAAAGTTACCTTTACTATAAAACTACAAAGCAGTACATATCTATATAAATTAGTACAGTACCACTGCCATAAGTTATACTTAGATATTTATTAAGTAAAGTTCATTTGAAAAATGTTTGGAATAAAACAGTATCGAAAACGAAACATATATATAACCTCTCACTTTTAAGTTATTGAACCTAACTTTACATCGTTTTTAGTAACAGAACACGCCTTTTGAATTTATTTTACAATAAGTTGGATGTTATTTCCATTTTGAAACTGTTAGGACCGATTGCATTCTGTACTAACTGAAAACATCATTCAAATGTTGATGAATTTTCGAGCTCTTCTGCCGTGGTTCATGGAATCGATTATATCCAAACGTGTCACCGTACGTCGTTGACGGCATCCTCATTGGTTACTCTTGAATGCTTAGGTCGGAACTGATGCGGTTCGGGCTAGGGTCGCTCTTTGGGTCCCTTGTTTGTTGGTCAGTGCCGGTTTCGTCAAGCTCGACTGACACGTAAACTGTCACCCCGGTTAAAATTAAAAGGGAGCAGAAGAGCCCGAAAACTCATCGACATTTGGCCGTGAAAGCCTACTAGGACTACTATGT
Source organism: Rhyzopertha dominica (assembly GCA_025024175.1). NCBI lineage: Eukaryota > Metazoa > Arthropoda > Insecta > Coleoptera > Bostrichidae > Rhyzopertha > Rhyzopertha dominica. The sequence goes on along the minus strand of QCXZ01000138.1, from coordinate 28,685,661 downwards.
AAACATCATTGTCTAAATTGACGCAAACGCTAAATGACGTCATATGACTAAGTAACCGCAAGTGGGATGTTTTGAAGTGATTAGGTGAAATACAATGTTCAATGTGCGTGATATGCATTAAAGGTCATATTCACTTACCCTTTGCTTTATTTTCAAAAATTGTGAAAATACCCAAATTTTAGAAAATAAACATGAACGTATGTATGCCTTTTTGTAAAAACCGTCCGGAATTGTATAAGGTATAGTTTACTTAGCCTTTCTTGTATTGCCTAGACTGTGGACAAGAACATGTTGCTTAATGTATGTATTAATTTCATAATGTATGTATTGAATTTTGCTGCAGAAACGAACACGATTTTATACACTGTACGTATTGCTGGTGTTATTATTATGCTCTGAAATACCTATTGTTTTTGTTCCCAATTTGAAAAAAWAAGAAAAAAACGAAAATCCACTTCGGATCTTTACCGGTMCGTTATACCGGACTTTCAAACGTTATACAACCATAAGATAATATTTMMTCGGATAAATCGCTGTCWCTTGAAAACACTGACAAAAAGTTAATAGTCTTTCAAAATTTTGTTTGAACTTGTGTCAGGCAAATTTTGAGGTTCTTCGTCTTTGACAAAGATTACAGGTGTAATCGAAACGTCAGACTATTAACWTTTTGTCAGTGTTTTCAAGAGACAGCGATCTATCCGACAAAATATTATCTTATATTATGGACGCTGAAAGCATTCACCCTCGTTATACAACCATGTATAATTTACGCAAAATACCTCAGAAATTCGACCTTACTACTATATTTATTATAAATTTTTATTTTAAATTGACATCAAAAATATTGATCCGCCATAACCGGACTCCCGGCATACCGGACCAGATGCGCCCGCAAGTCCTGTCATTTTTTATTCAGCAACCACGGCCTTCCTAAGATCAGCATACACTTTTTACAACCAAATCTGTAGGAAATATAGCGGGACCAAAAGAAACATTGACCACGTATGGCCACACTATCATTATCGATGCAAATATCGATATTCGGGATAGTTACAAATAGCCTAAGTGAATAAAACAAATGATTTTCAGTTTCGTATTCAAATAAGAAACAGTAATTTTTCAACGACAGTATGGAGTATGTCTCTGAACGAATATAAAAATTAAACGCTAAAAGTAAACGCAGTGTGGCTCTCCTAAGTACCAATATTGCTTTCTTACAATAAATATTTACTAAAGAAGGAAAGGTGGGCGATACTATATTTTGTTTCAGTCCATATTGACGTATGAAATTTCACATAATTGAACAAGAGCCAGAAAACAACACAACCGTTAGTATAATTTAATTAATTAAATAAATGACAAGCGTTTGGTTAGGCTCAAGGTAACAGTTCAGATTTTGTCCCTACAGAGTGAAAATGAGGTGGGTTTTATTCCTGAAAGTTCACGGTTTTTGCCCCACAAAAGCGTAGCTTTCGCGGTATGGACCCTCAGCGATAAAGTTTCGGTTGGATTCATAAAGCATGACTGTGGTGTTCATAAAAAAGAGGATTTGATACCGCCTACATTTTGCCTGGCCTTTAAATTGGAAAATATGCTGTTTTCAGCTTGGAATACAAGGTGTGAATAACACTGTATTGCTCGGTGGGAAATTACAAACTAGTCTTCGCAGTACCAATGTAAGAGAGATTTAATAATTCGCGGTATTTATGATGTGTAAAAAAGGAGTCCATTCGAAAGGTCAAATGTTAGAACATTCATTTGTATACCAAGAAGTCTATTCTAACATTAATAAATATAATGAAGAAAGTTACGAACCGTTATAGACATGTTAAGAAGCAAGCAACCATAGATTCCTCAGTTTGAACTAAGTAGCTTATTTAAATGTTTCCAAAAATAAAATCTTAGCCTCATAAAAAGGAAACATGATTTATTCGAATATAGTATTTGTACCGCACCGTATTGGTCTTCCAATTGTAGTAACTTTAAGAGATATTTTCATTTTACGTTTATCTCCGTTGGTCTTGGTCCTGCTTCTTTCTTTACCTTATAAATTATAACTGCAGAATAAAGTAAGAATTACTTATCTAATGCTAATATACACAATAGGCAACTTGCACTGTTTTTAAAAATTGCATAATAATAATCTATAATACTGTTTAATCAGATGCTGAACCTTTTGGAACTCTTAGAATGTTCATTAATTAATAATTCATTATTAAAGTTTGCCGCGAAAATTGAGTGTTCGAAACGGCTTGCTGTCGCCGCGCTTAGCTGTGACGTCACTTGTTGTCATCTCTCATCTTTGACGCAGATGCGCTCGACTCCGTATAAGGGGATCGAGGAATTTCAAGTTAGAAACTTTTATGTGTCGTAGTGATTTCTTTCGCGAAAAACACTTTTGTAGGGTATAAAGGTATTTAGTAATCTAGTTCTTTGTTTTATGTTTCCAAACTAACAATTACACTTGCGTATCTCTATTGCCGTACAATATGGCTTCAGCGCCGTGCCATTGCAGTCCCCATGCTGATGCCGTGCTGTGAGGGGACAAAACCTTGTGTGTGAGCTTGCATTTAAAACAATGTATAGTTCTACATAATTGTTCTGTCTACCATAAAACTAAATTCTTAAAATAAAGTGGGCACATACTTGGAGCTGTTTGTTATACAAAGAAAGCTATAATAATTAATATGAACTTAAAGAAATTGATCAGTTCTATATTTTATTAAATTCCTGTTCTATAATATTCACTCACTTATACAAGAAAAAACAGCCATGATTGTAGAAAGAACTATTTAAATCTTCGTAGCGAAGTCGTTTAAATACTTATTCTGTTTTCAGGATTAACTTATTTACTAATTCCAAATCGTAATCTACAAATCTATGTGAAATATTAATGTTATTTTCAAAATCGGTATCGTTTCTGCAAAGCAAATACCTTTCTTTTTAAAGATATGCATTTGCAGCTATGTACCTTTCTATATTTTGTTATGTTTTGTTAGATAATTTGACACATTTCTGTGGAACATTGTATAGGATGATCGGAAATTAACTTTTGGCCTATTAGTTGGAATTTTACTCCGATAGTTTCTTCCAAGCATTTTAAAACAGCTTTTTCTAGCCTTTTGCCTCTTGCCCTCTCTACCTAATGATGCAGCATAATCATTACACTCTGCCTACAGTATTTTCGTTGACTCTTCGTTCACTACCATTGTAACACTGTATTGCTTTCGGAGTGATTTTTGCTTTAATTGTGCAGGAGACTTGAACTCGGCCAATAACAGCGTCGCCATTATGAAGCATGTCAGACGTAAAAGGCATTTCAATATTGTAATTAAAATTGACGCTTCAGTAGAAAATATTTCCTTCAACACCTTTGTTTGAAACTTAGGTATTGTTTTCAGTCTCGTAAAGAAAATCAAATACCTACATAATAATCTTTGAACAAAATAAAATGAAATCGGCTGTACTCGCCAATCTGCTTTTACTCCGCGGACCTCAGATAACGCCAAACATTTATTATTTTTTTGTATATTCTGCCACCCTTAAGGCAACAATTGTTTGTGCTTGGCTAAAACCCGCTTATTTTAGTAGTTTTAAAATACATTAAATTTTCATGCAAGTTCCCCATTATCATATTACTATTATTATATTATTAATTTGTTGCACATAAGAATAAATTATTCAGTCTTTCTGTAATTTGCAGAATAGTGCAAGTCTGCATTTTGGGTATTATTGCCTTTGCACTGATTCGCATATTAAACATACTCGCTTAAATTCGGCGGTTGCGATAATACGAGTAGGTACATGCTACATAAGACTGGCGGACCGTGCGAATCCTGTTGACGACCGGGACCCTACCTAGATTAATGTGGCGTAGGCAAAGTAAGACCATTCCCATATTTATGCAGATTTTAACAATTAAAAGTCGACAACATCATTAAATAAACCAGTAATCTATAAGCCAAAGTACCTTGCGGCCAGGAGAAATAATTTAATTAACATTGCCAAGTCTTTCGATGTTTATTTCCACTTGCCAGCAATATTTCAATAAACACTCCAATGTACGATACGTATCTGGCCCACCATATAAAACAGTACAATGTTTTGAAACAAAATTCAGCATAATCTCGTTTAAGACTTGTATGTCCATAAAGTAAATATTATAAACCCTTGGAAAACATTCTTTATCTTGGTCTGCAAACCATTCCTCAACGGCATATACGACTTCATTATTGTCGAAAATCTTTCGCCTTTCAAATGTTTGAGCTCACTACTCACTACATATTATTAAACAGTCATCCGCCGCCTCTGTCTGTCTGTTCACGATAAACTAAAAAATTTCTGATGTTTTCAGTAATAGGAGTGATTCATTTAGGTATATAATTTGTCAAGCTGTTGTGTAAACTTATTGAAATATAACGATAATTGTTGGTAGTGTCTGAAAAGATCAAGCCGGCTGGAAGCTTACATCAAAAACGCTGCCTAATTCCTTTGAGATATGACAAAACAATGCATGGTGGGATGCAGATGAGATCTACAAAAAAGTCCGTGAAGGTATATAATTATCGTGTTAGTGGCAAGTTGAACTCTGGCTTAGGCTAATTTTGCTAATGATGTTTTTATTTATCAGGACCAAACCGTATTTTCAGTGAAGCACATTAAAATACCTTTTAGTTTTGTTGAACACAATTAATCAATCAGAGCGTATGAAAAAGTAACAACAGTATTAGTAATGAAGGAAGAGCTCGCGGTTTAATTCATATAGGATAAATAAATCAAAACGTGATTAATGGGTGGAAAACGAATTAGTGAAATCTGCGCCACTTGCTGTTCATTTCACACACATAATAACCAGCCATTGTATTGCATACGCTTCGCGGGCCGGTTTGATAGGACAAACCTCCATGCATCGCTTGCTGTGGGATAAATTATTAGATTAGCTAGCTGCTGTATTAGGGTATATTATCAGCGGAAATCTTTCATGCCTGTCAATAGCCAACAATGCTATTGTGAAATCAATTCCAAATATTTTAAATACAAATAAGTTTTAACTGATTTCAAAACGCAAGTAAGTGCAAAAGATTTTTATTTAAATATGTCTACATTCAATTAAAATTGTCAGCCATAAAATGTACTTATGAAATCAATAAATTAGTTGACTTGCTATTTCTAAGTGGATAGACCGTACTACATTAGTATATGCAGATCATATATTCATATATGTTACTAAGATACATTAAAATATTGATTGTAAAAATATGTCAGAATAAATTAATTTTCACAATTACAATTTAAAATACAGTCCACTCTATTGTAATATTTGGTCCCACCGAGCCGGATCCAGAATTTTGGTAGTTATTACCACAATTTGCAGCAGAGAAGAAACTATATTATTATACATTGATATTTGGTTACTCGCATTCCCATGTAATGGAAGATAATTTTTGAAGTGGCCAAAATAGTTCTTCATGGTTTTCCTGCTGTACTGGTAGCGCGTGAGTACTTTGAATTAGCAGTTTGTTCCGCTGAAAGGGTGGCCAGGGTACTTTTTTGCATTTTTTTAAGTATTCCAATTCATTTTGTCACTCTGACAGGTTTGTGTCATTTCAAGTACCTATATTAAATTTGCCCATTAGGCTTTTTAAGATTACGTCATCCAATATGGCGTCTAGGGGGCAAAAAGCGCACGCAGGGGACGCGCCTGCGAAACCCTGGAAACGGACGCGTGGTTGATAGAGTTGGGTCCTTCATGACCAAGTCGTTCAAATTGAATGACTCATGCCTTGATTTGGCTCACAGCTAATGAATCAGCGTCGTTCGTGCGTCGTACKTGGTTAACGGCTGACGACAGCACACGACGAGAAAACGGCATGACAGCATATTTATATGCTGTGGCGAGACAGGAGACACCGCTGTCACTTTCAATTCACGATCCTTATGAACGACTTGAATGATCCGAATCTACGCGACTGATTGAACGATTTGAATTTAATCGAATGTCCCAGCTCTAGCGACTGTCGTTGGCATTAAGTAATGGGGTTTCTATGACAGCGCGCTAGAAGCTGCATCGTTTTGAAATTTGCCCCCTGGCAGTCGCTCAAAAGTCACGTGTTCTAAAAAGCCTAATTTGCAATTAATTTTCAGTTGATGTTATGGCAGCTGAATTAGGTGCATTAATACGCAAACGCGGTGGTATCAAACGAAAACTCACCAATTTTATATCATTTTTTGATGAAATTCAGATTGATCCCAAAAAATTAGATAAACCGTTGAAGAATGAATTGCTTTTAAGAGTTGATACAATAAAAACAATTTTGGCTGAATTTGAAACAATTCAAGATGAAATAGAATGCATTTGTGAGGAGAAGGATTTGGAAGGTCATTATAATGAAAGAGATGCTTTTGTAAATAAATTTAACAAACATTTAGCTCTCGCAAATATATTCTTAAAGTCCTGTGTAGACGATTTAAAATTAAATCAAAAGAATAATTCCAAATCGTCTTTAGACACTAATTCGGATTAATGTGCCAATTTGCATCCAATACATTCTAGTAAAATGCAGGGTGTAAAATTGCAAACAATCAGGTTGCCCTCGTTTAATGGCGATTATAGCTGTTGGTTAGAATTTAGAGATGTTTTTAAATCTCTAGTTCATGATAATAAGTAATATCAATGAGATTGAAAAGTTTCACTATTTAAAAACGTCGTTAGTAGGAGATGCATCTCTTGAAGTAAGTACTTACTTCAAGAGATTGAATAACCAAGTATGCATCTCCTACTAACGACGTTTTTAAATAGTGAAACAGTCTATTTAGTGTTTCTTCATCATTTAGCACTGCAAAATATGCGGCATTAAATGCAGCGTAAAAAGGTGCCATGTGGCTACAGTTGTTAGCAAAGGAATGGGAAACCCGAACTAAGCAACAAAGAAGTAAGTTCTGATAACAAGGTAGCATTGATATATGCGAGAACACCGGCTGCTATTAAGCAACAAATCGCATTGGTATACGGACCACGTGAGGAAATTAGTAAGAAAACAAAGTATCCGAGTAAGTTTAAACGTACAAAATAAAACAATAGCAGATGCCTTAATCAAATCCGATTCAGCGATGAAGGACCACAAAATAAGACTAAACACCAAATAAGTTGTGATTATTAGTTGGTATGAGAATGTGGGAAATTAATAGTAGGCTAAGTACTTATATTGAAGTAAAAATAAAATGATATGTTCATCTCCATAGTTACGAGATCAATAAGGTTGAAAACCTGTTTTCATGTCTATTGCGATATTCACCATTTATCAATACAAATATCACCAAGAATCACTATCATTTATCAATATATTCAATCCAAGAAATTATTTAAACCAAAAATAATCGTTTATTTGTTACGGCTTTATATGGATTAAAAAGTATAAAATTCCTAACCACAAACAGATTGTTCCAAAAATTTGTGATTATGAACTTTAAATAACGATTATAACAACGCGGGGCGCATTAACATACATCATTTATCTTGGCCATTTTAATTAATACCATATTACTTATTTTAACCTACCTAAAATTTAAACAATCAAGAAAAACTCACGTTACTACTTTTGTGGTCGACACAATCTACATATAATAATAATAATAATAATAATAATAATAACAATAATAATAATAATAATAATAATAATAATAATAATAATAATAATAATAATCATCATCATCATCATCATCTTTATTGCCCTTTAGCTACAGATTATACCCAAATTAAATTTATCCACAGTGAGAGAACCTACCTAAAGACAAAAGGCGGGTGCTATCTGATCTTCCACTCAATCTGTGCCTAATCAGAAAGATAATTAAACATAGTATAACAATAGTTATGCTTAACAAAATACAAGAAGGTAAGAAAGGAGGAAAAGAAATGAGGATGTGAAGAGTAAACAGATGTAGAGACGAGTAAGAAGGGAAAGAGAGAAAAAGGATAAGAACTAAAAAAAAAGAAGAAAAATTATAAAAAAAGATAATGAGTCCTGCACAGTGTATTAACTATTGAGCATGTATTTTTTTGAGTTTGCCTTGAATGATGCCGGTGGCCCCAGCAGAACGCGGGGAGGAATGATATTTATTATTTTGCTGACGTTATAGGAATGTGAACGCCGGAACTGGGTGGTTAGATGTTGCGGAACAGTAAGCAAATGTTTCCTTCTGATATTGATATTATGAACGTCAGTTCTAAAGCTTATTTTCTTAAGAAGGTAAGCAGGTGTTTTGTAATACAGTATTTTGTGGAACAAAGAAGCACTGTGATACACAAACAACCGTTCAACAGGCATCCATTTGATCACTTTGAATTTTTCCTTGATTGAGCTATATTTACGTACATGAAAAATTAAACGCAGACAAGCATTTTGCACACGCTGCAAACGGATTATGTTAGAGGCGTCAAACAGGGCCCGAATACTACACAACAATGATTAAGGTGAGACAATACCAACACCCCACATAACATTTTTCTGATTCTGTAATCCAAGAAACCACGATTACTATATACTAACTTAAGATTGGAGAAGGCCGTCCTTATAATTTTATTTACCTGATCGTTGAAACGCAAATCTGGATCCACGAATAGACCTCAGGTACGAGTGCTAGAGGTTGATTTTAGTACAGGATCCTTTACTTTAATTTTTATTACGTTATTACATTTGCGGATTAGCCGGATTGATAGTTAAGCAAAATTTTTCTGAAAGGGTAACTAACTCCTGCAGCTCATCATTAATGGTTATATTTGCGTTCAGGACTTCTGATTCTGGAAAACTATAGTATATCTGTGCATCGTCTGCATAAAAATGATAATTACATTTGTGAAAAAGCTTACTAAAGGGCGATACATGCATAGAATATGGTTTCCATAAAAAAAATGCAAGTTTGTGTTATATCTCAACAATTTTACCTCCTAAAAGTTACGGGGTACGCCACTGGATTCAAAATAGTAATATCTATAAACAATGTCTACAGTTTTTTTTGTATCTACATACCTAAGTAAGAAATTGAAAGCTGGAGAAATGTTACATTTTCCAAAAGTTGGCTATGGCTTTAAAACAAAAGTCGATACAAAAATGGCGACGGTACAGCTGAACTCATACCAAAAAAGTAATGCAGTAATGTCGAAACCCCAACCCTCTAGCATTAATAGTTACCGAGATACCCTACAATTACAACGAAAATGGAACATCCTGTACATCTCTCTGTTTAACGAGCTGTGCAAAGGTTAGAACTACAGGATAATGGTCTGAAGGAATGTTCTCATAATCAACTACGTCACAGCCCTTAACGTTCGCATTCTCAGTACATAGAAATATACCTAAAAGCGTACCAGACGAACCACTTACCCTTGTTGGTGAGCAAACAGTTTGTTCTAATCCAAAAGAACTAGTTATATTGCTGAACTGCCTAACAGAAAGAAATAATTTTTATTCAGAAAAACTAAAATTTATTTTTATTACTCGTTTTATTACGATTCACAACCTGTCTTTATCAACTTTACACGGGCCATCTACGATAAATTCTAACGGTAATATTTATTCATAATTTTCAACAGTACCCAGTAATACAAATAATAGAAGATATCTAGTACTATAATAACATAACATAAAAAGACACAATAATACGAACCCAATTATTCCTGGGGAACCGCGTCCAATAAGTAACTCTTAAGGGTGCACAAAAAAAAACAATGGGAAAGTCAATATCTTGCTGCTTGCGATATTTGTTGTTTGTACTACAAACTCTGTTCATATGAGAATTTATCATATCTCGCAAAAGGTATATAAAAAGTATGATAGCATCGTACAGACTTAAGAGGAATTCTAAAATGAACCAATGAAAGAAGATCGCTACATCTAATCAGGTTATGACAGATTTTATACAAAAAAAATAATGTCGCATACAGTTCGACGCTTCACCAATGAATCAAGTAAAAATAATTTCCAAAGTACACCGTAACTTATGCTATGATCTGGGTATACATCGTAACATCTGAAATAAACAAACTTTAAAAACTTTTTCTGAACCCACTGTATGACATTTTTAGATACAGCACCAAAAGGATTCCAAACCACTGAAGCATATTCAAGTTTAGGCCTAATAAGACTATTAATTAAATAAGTTTACAAACGTTGCACCATTATTAAAGTTCCTACAATTTCGTATAACCATCTTATAGGAGCTGTCTGCCACCATTCAAATATGGTTAACATGTGACAGCTTTTCATCCAGTACAACACCTATATCTAGAACCCTCGCCAATGGTACATCACCCATTGTATATGCATAGTCAATGCGCAACGAGCAACGTGTGAAAGTCATTATACTACACTTGTTAATATTAAAAAACAAATTATTAACTGCCCAAGATTACTACCTTCTGGCATACCCAATTTAATACTGTAACATCGTGATTCTTTGCATAAAATATGACTGTATAAAGCCAGTAAGATGATTACAGAAACCATAATGTCTACGTAGTTTAGAAACAAGAATATTGTGATCCACTTTATAAAAGGCTTATGCAAAATCAGTGTATACGGTATCCACTTGCTGATAATTATTGAAAATACTTTTTGTATAATCAGTAAAAACCGTCAAACTAGTATTAGTTAATTGGCCCGCCAAGAAATCGTGATGAGCTGGCGATATGTAAGAAACCACCGAAGCTCCACCATATCTACATATTATGGATTCCAATATAATTTAGTCGACTATATTCATACTGTCAATTTTTCGAGAGTGCGCGACTATCAGTTTGACTAGTGCTAAAGCACTCGGATACTTGGCAAATTATTAATGCCAATTTGGACAATGTAAATAGTCGCTAATTTATTAAGATCGATTTGTATTCGTTAAGATTATTTCCTGAATGAAATTTTAGAATAGATTGTCCATCTTTTCGTCCGAGACATTACCGAATCGACTGAATCATTTTGTCTCTGGCACTTTGATTTATTTGACATAATAAAAAGGACATAATACAGTACTTGAGGTAATTTCATTTGTAATAGTTGCTGATATCAGCGTCTGATTTAATAATATACGCATTATTGATATTGGAGAATGCAATCTAAAAGGAGTGTCATAATGAATATACCACGCATTAAGGTTAATGTACACAAGTTTTCTGGCACTCTTTGGCATATAGGTGTAGTACAATGTATAGGCTTGAAGCGTTAAATGGATGTCTCAATCCCTAAGAAACGATAAATTTTTGTTGTAATTTTTTTAAAGCAGTTTTCCGAATGACGTTTTGTTTTATGCTGTGGAATATTCTATTTTTGCATGCAAACTTTTGCATTGCACTTTCGCTAATCTGCCGGATTCGCATTCGACAGCTGACTTCTGGATAGAGGAGGATAGAGAATGCTCTGTCCCCCTGTTTCAGTTAAATTGTCTGCAGCTAATGATAACACAGCTTACGCTGATGGTTAGTACCTCTCTGTTGGCGTTGCTCTGAAATCATTATTATGACTAAGTTTCGCTCGCTTCTGTATATTATAGCTCACATACTTAGTTCCGATGGTTTTACTGGTTTGTTTTGTTCGATAAACAAGTCTGTTTCACCAAAAACGGTGCAATACCGAAATGTATGGCCGTTCAAACTATCGTTTTTCCTCGCGTTAAAAAGTAATGAGAATAATCAGGCTGAGTAACCTGATTAAGTCCGTCGTGTATGTGTTCGACAAACTTGGCAGTTCATGCAAATCGGAAGTGTATGCGGTACACACATTTAAAAACCGTCGGTTTCTACAGTATAGTTGTTTTTCGCCAGTTTTGCAGTATTTCACAATAAATTATTTCATTATTATGACTGATCTTTGCCAGATTAATAGACAAATCCTATTAGAATTTGTTGAACAATATCGCAGCCCTTTTTATGGAAAATGACTGCATACGCTATATTAGTGTGACGTAGATATCGGCCGTTTTGCTGCAGTACGTCAAGATCCTGGATCAAAACAAACCAAGTTGTCAAAACGTGTGTAAAAGGAGTAGTGTTTTTTGCAAATTAATTTTAAAGAATATTTTAAAGCGTTACTGTGTTGTTTGAGTAGTTTACACTCCTTCGCTTTACTTAGCAAGAATTACAAACCGAAATTACATTTAGTTATAATGTATTGAAAGCTTAACATTACACACTAAGTACGTGTGTAGAGCATTACACTTTACAAGTTCTACCAGAAAATGGTAATGTGTTGGGTACTTGGATGTTCTCGTTATAACAAGAGATAAACTTCTAATCTTTACAGCACTTCTTTTAGCTTGTTATTTGACAATTGATTGCAAGTAAATGTAATTTTGGTTTGTAATACTTGCTAAATAATATGAAGGAGTGTGTTACTATGTATATTGTAGTGGTTTACATGCTCTCGTATAATTAAGTAAAAATTTACTGTTGAAAAAACAATCTAAAAGTGCTGCATAGCTTACTACATCTCTCTCTCTCTCTCTCTCTCTCTCTCTCTCTCTCTCTCTCATTATCACAGAGACATCCAAGAACCCAGCACGTTACCATTACCTGGTACAACATGTAAATTGTAATGTTCTTCATACGTACTTATTGTAGGTTAAGCTTTTCAACAATATATTGTAACTAAATGTAATTTCGGTTTGTAATACTTGTTAAGTAAAGCAAAGGATTGTAAGGTGCTAAAGCATATACGGTAACACTTCTAAATATCCCTTTAAAGATAGAAAATTGCACCCAACACAGCTCTGTTATGCATTTTATGGAAACTCGGTTTGTTTTGATCCAGGACCTTGACGTACCGCAGAAAAATGGCCGACACCTACGTKAGCACTAATATAGCATATTAAAAAGACAAAACATATGAAAGCATTGGTAATGATAAAAGAAGTGGGTCCCGAAATGGTTAAAAAATATTGATTCATTAACAGGAGAATTTAAAACCGTAAACATATCAAGCAAAATCAGTACTACAAGTAGACATTTATATAATCAACTGGGGTATTTTCAAGAACTGATGTTATTTTTGAATGACTAAGGGATCACACGGCCTAGTGTGATAAGATAATAACCGAACATTTTTCATACCTTTTGCTTTTAGCACGGAATCTTAAAGTGGATATATAAGGCGCTCATGAGATGTAATAACTTTTATACTCCGTGTCTTTTTTGACGATCGGAGGAGTTACTATTTTTAAAAGGGCTTGTAGTTTATCCTGATTAAGTTAGGTCAGTTCAGACTAGCTCAGTTTGGTTTCTGCATACTATTTTTTTCAATACCCAGGGGACATCCAATTTCATAAGTTATCTGCACTACTATTTACTTTCTTATTTTGTTTTAGATTCCATTAAGTAATATGGCAATACAGTCAATTTGTCAGTTCATAGCTTGGCGAATTTCACAACGGTAGAACAAGCAGCTGTCGTTCGTTCATTCTGCTGAATAACGTCCAAATGGTGCAGAAACTAAGCACTTTTCGCTCCTTGACAACTCAATCGTAAAATGTTCTACTTCATTGTTTCTTAGCCGTGTCTCGAATTTTATGTAGAAATAAAACAAAGCTACAAATAGCATTTGCAAAATGGACCTATCATTTAACATCTAAAATTTATTATTATTTATGAGCCTGTTTCTGTTCTGTTGAAGCTCAACTTTAACGAAAAGAAGAGAAGCTAATCTTACGTATTTAATTTTTACATCGTTGTATTGACAACTACAGCTTCTCTAGCTTTTATCGACTGCTTCTGTCATTGTAAGTAAGCTTAAGACAGACCGCATTAAAGCAAAGAAAAAACATTTACTAGTTGGTAAAGGTCGGAGGATAATAAGGTCAAATACACAAGTTGTAACTGTAAGTTCAATGTGGCTTCCGGCCAGCGGAAATGGTTAACCTTTAATAAGTCGGGGAGCTACAGTGTATGATTTTAAACCCAAAAAATGTTGCATTTTCTTTACAAAGGTAGCAACAAGGACTCCAGATAAGATTAAAACTTTCAATTTAAAACAACTAACCCTATAGACTAGTTGAATGCAAATCACATATGGAATATTGAGCCACAGTTCATTTTAAAATTAAGTAAGTTTATTCAGTTAAAAAAAGCATTTTAATATAAAAAAGCGCGTGGGAGGGTGTATTTTCAATATATGCTGTAGTGTTTTGCGGAATAATCAACTTTAAGGTAGCAGAAAGCTCACATTCCGGAGCTGTTGGGAGACACGATTTCGTACAACTTGCAGGTTATGTATCGTATTTGTGTGGTTGTGGCTACAGTAAGCCTGTTATGATGGACTGAAAGATGTTTTTAGCCTGTCGCAATGGTAAAATTCATTAACTAAATGGTAGTAACGTTAGTTGCCAGTTTCACTACCCAAAGCTTCCACAGTGCAAGGGTGTAGACTGTAGAGGTTGCCACAAGCCTACTATACCAATAATTATTGTTATTTCTTACCTTTGAAATACAGTTCGTGACCGGTGTTGCCAGCAGATAATTGATAAATTACCCACTACACTGTTGGAAATTACTCGATATTATAAATTTCAAAATACTACTGCTGATCTTTATACCAATGTATTCTGTATTCTAAATCTAAACCAAATAACTGGATACGGGAAGCCCATAGAACATAAATTTGTTTCTTTTCGTGCCAAATGGAATGTAGGTACCTATATGATTTACAGAAGTACATAATGTGCATTGCGCTAGCATTACAGAATACAATGTATAAGGTAATTAATATTTGGTGCTAAGACTAGTGACAACCAACTTATCATTACGCCGCGCAGAGCTTATGGGATCAGTACCTACATGTTAGATTGAGGTTAGGGGTTAAGTAATACTGTTGTCTGAATATTTAGGCAGAAAACTGTTCATCTTTCACAATAGAATCGCAAACTACCTGTTGAGAATTGCTCCCGTATTTTACTACTTTTAGATGTACACTTATTTAAGATTAAATGACAACTTTTAAGATGATGCCGGGTAGGCAAGTTGTACAACGTGAACGTGATACATTCATAAAGCAATTGGTGACCTCACTTCCCCTTCTCCCTTCCGGGCCGCGCCACCAGTCGTCAAAACCGCACACTAAAATATCGAACCCGATGTTTCACGAGCGATAACGAAGCTAGGAGGCGCGCACTGTTTTGAATTTAAAAACTGGCATGAACATTACCTATGTATAAAACGAAACTTCGTATCAGATACCTCACTATTACCATTAAATATAAAGTATTTGAGGTTATGCTTCATACTTGTCATTGTCAATCATTAATGTGCGATGACGCCATCCGGGAGATCAGACTCAACGATTAAATAAAAAAATTATATACCTAACTATCTAGTAATTGTAACAAGTGAAAATAATATAGAGTTAAATCGGATAGTGGGTAATGCAGCCTTGATAGAGTACTCGCAATTCGGGTAATTACCCACCAATCGGCAACACTGTTCGTGACAAACTTGCTTAACTTGACGTGCAACTTTCAGTACGAAATCAACGCCGCACGCGTTGATGTATTACTACCGATAATCGATAAAACTTTGGTATTTTTTAACATATACCTCGCAACACTAGCAGCCACAGTCACAAAAGTGTAAATGACAAATTATTATTTGTGCTGATCGTCAGTTAATAATCCATTGACTGTAGAAGTATTCATTTATTGGATTTCAACCTCCTGTATAGCACTTGGTCGTACGGAGTTAATTTAATTAGACATGCGGTTTATTCATTTTCTGCATAATACAGGCACATAATGAYATTCCGAGATCCAGCAACATAATTATAGACCCCTCGAGGTATTCCATTACTCTYCTTGCACTTCTGTGGTCCTTCAGAAWTACGAGTATTTCCTTTTGATTCWGKCTATAGGATGCAAATGACATGTGGGTAATTCGCTTAGAAGGGTACACTGCAGTATAGTCCAAGTTCT
Organism: Rhyzopertha dominica; assembly: GCA_025024175.1. Classification (NCBI taxonomy): domain Eukaryota; kingdom Metazoa; phylum Arthropoda; class Insecta; order Coleoptera; family Bostrichidae; genus Rhyzopertha; species Rhyzopertha dominica. Next base: position 28,669,719 of record QCXZ01000138.1, on the reverse strand, counting down.
GGGCTGAAGGTTTATACTGTTTTGAGATCAAATTCATTACTTCTGAAAATAATTTTCTGATACTGATACTTGGAGGTTAAAAAAGTAAGGAATATAACAACATATTCTAGCCAGGCAAATATAAAAAATAATTGAATTTACGCTAAATCAAAATACTATGGAATATGGAAGAAACAAGCTACATTTCAACTAATTTGAAAGTACTATTTCTACTACTGACAAAGTACGAGTAGCTTGTTCAGCTTTTGGTACATATTACCGGTAAATACAATTGATAATGCATATAAAAATTTTTACTTAGTTTGATAAACAGCAAATATCCTATACATCATTCTACACATCTATTACATCGTAATAGCTGCCACTGAAATAACTAATCAAGCTACAAAGTTGTGCAAAAAAAATACCTGAAGAGCTGTGTCATACTTATTCCTGCTATTTATCTCGGAAAAAATTAAACCATAGCTTACCTTGAGGCAATTTACAGCATTTTAGTAAACCCCGTCCGCCCTGGGTGAACTCAACCATTCATTATAAGTAAGCCTTTCAGATTCTAACGAATACATTGTCCAGAATGTATTATCTTGGTATGGGTAACTGTAGGTTTACACACTTCCCAAATCCCCGGCTTAAAGGCTTATTCGTGTATGCTCGCTTTGGTCCTTTTGCTTTTTATATATTATTCCCTCATAGCTTTGAATAATGAGACTTTCACAACCAAGTATAGCAAATATCGAGGTAGAATAGCATCGAAATCCAGGTTGTCTCTAAACAACGTTTAATGATTTCAAACGACCCGTTCGATGAGAATGGATGCTGCAGATGCTGACAGACACAGTGTTTGATGGCCATCTTCTGTCGTCAAGAAAATACACGCAAATGGATTAGTTTTAACGACCCCTCATCAAACTAAAATTAATTTTGTTATGTGTATGTGAGGGGGGTCGGAAGGGGCTTCTATCAAAACAAGGATTCGACAGCTGTATTCTACTGGATCTGTGGAAGAAACCGGCAAGTTATGAAGGTTTAAAGTTTCCATAAGTAAAGCGTTTTTCACCAGATTTGTTAAATTTTGGGTGCAAACGGTGGTAATTCTTCAAAGTGGGCACCAATCGTTGCAATATGCCGGAGTAGTTACGATTCATACTGCAGTTTCTGACTAAAGAATAAATGCTTCATAGGATTTGGTAAATTTGATATTTATTAGTGTGACAAATTAGCCTAGCAATGCTAACTTCCGGGACATTCCGTAGAATTTGATCACCTGTTGCTGACACGTACAAGTACCCATCTTCTTAATTTCATTACTCAAGACTCCACAGGGTTAGTAATTTTTTCAGTGCCCTCATTGTTACATTCGCGTTTCACCAACGTTAATAATCTGAGACCATGTCGAAAATGTCCGATTTGCATTGAACTTCATGGAGGTTTTCCATTCCACCTCTATGGAGTGTTCTGAGAGAGGAAGGTTCGTTACTACAATATCTCAAATTCTTAGCTACTTTAAACCATTGTGCAAAATAATGCGATTTGAAAGAAACATTGATGCAACGAAAATAATATTGTTGACGTTTTCTGAAAAAAACGGAGTATTACGAGGCACAAATAGGCACCATTTTCAAGATTCTTATCAACATAATTAAATGTATATATTATCTTTGTAAATTGTTCGAATTAAGCCCAAAAAAGTGCGTGAACGTTACTTCATTGGGTCTAGTACAATTCGCKGCCGAGACGATCTTGGCATGTGCACAACTTGACAATTGCAATGTCAACTTAAAAATGCCTAACTAATTTCAATATTTCTGCCTAATTTCTCTTCTTTTCCAAGTTTTATTTTCTGTATATATATTCCTCTTCTATTAGTGTTTAGCATCTTCGTTAGTTTGTTGTCGAACGTTTTTAACAATCTTAACTTTTCCAACATTTAAATAAAAAGTTCGCACCTTTCAGTGGACCTTTTATCATTACTGTTGTTTTTCGGGCATAATGGCTGTGGTCCAAGAGATGATAACCTTGACGTTTCACCCAAGACTGTGTTGGGCATCTTCAGAAGGAAGGTCAGCGCTGACCGATGCACAACTGGGTGAGGAAGGGTCCGCGTAATTTCAATCCGCCATGTTTTGGGGATACTGATACTGACTGACAAATGTCAACCGCTCACCGCCGTTAAACGATTACAGACGTGTTATGTAAATTACGTATTTTGACTTTGAGCTTTGTATGTTTTTATTTTCACTTTTGGGTGATTGTTATAATTTATGATAATGCAACTTAGTGTTGGCGGACGTGTTTTTGATGTAAATCAGTGCAACAGCAGATGAAGGTATGCTGAAAAAGACTACGTTTTTTAGTTTTCCGTGCTCGGAGGTTTTGCTGTTGCGAGTGATGATTTTGCTTAATTTGACTTGCTTAATATTTAAAACACAGCTAAATAGTGAGCAACAGCGTGTAATGGCGATGGCCTAATGGAATATGTGGAAAATCTTCATTGATGGTATAGAGTGTGCAGGTAACATTTTAAAGAGAAAATCTTTCTAAATGATTTATTATTACACGACCGATTACAACCTCATGCAGTACCATTCTTGCTTATTCATCCACTTACGCCAGTTGACAAACACACGAAGTACATCCCTTGGCATTATCGACAAGTTTCGAAGGTGATAAAAAATTAAAGACGTTTGCTGGTAGTTATGTAATAACATAATTTTACTGCAGTCATATGAATAGTAAATGTTGATATTTTAACACTGCATATGAATAACACAACAACAGATGCGCAAAAGAAACTTCGATGACAGAAGTGGAAAGCAACCTTTATTACTATCGTGGAAATTCAGCTTTATATCCTGACAAAATGGCGACCGGGAGACAATAAAATATAGGCTGTTGACAGGAGTGCGTATTCTGGTTAGGTATTTGTTTATTCTGTGGTACCGGTAAGATCGCTCTAAAGGGTTGCTGCCACTGATCTCTAAATAACTGGATGCCGCATAAGTCTCTCCTGTCGTTTCCAACCTGTTGGAATTGATATGCATTCAATCATTCACATCATTTTGACTAACGCATTCTTTTGTTTGGTCTTTTTATACAAAAGTAATTAGTATTTTATTTACCGCTACGTTGTAGATTGTTTTTTTGCCCTGCATTTTGTGGTTCTTTTTGTATCTTAACTCATTGAGCAATTAGTTACATATTGTAAATCTATGGGACGCCTTTTTGTCGCATTAAGCTGTATTTTTCTTTTTTATCCAACTATGTCAATTGTATGGTATTAATTATTGTAGTTGTCCGAATGAAGGGTCAAATTTGATCCGAAATATACTGGCTAAGAAAAAGCTTGAAAAGCATTCTTTTATCTCTTGGCCAACCTATTACCACATACCCAATAACTAGTTTATCATAAAATATATATATGTCAATTATTGTCAAAAACCTCAAATGACAAAAACCTTTTGCATATCAGTTTTGTCACCTGTCCAGAATGGAAATACCCGATATAACTTCGGTTAGCCGCAAGGGCTACCACCATCTTTGGCCTAAAGCGCTAACACGCTTTTGGACTAAATGTTGAAACCCATATCACCATCCACGGTTTCACCAAATTTATCAGATCATGCACATAAACTTTTTTTAAAAGAATGCGGCGGCTTGACTTCCCAATGCTTGAAGTTTACCTAACATGAGAATAACTTACCTATTGAATTGCTTAATCGATTTTTTTCAGTAGAAATCGATAGAACTTACTCAGTATAACGATAACCCATATATAGAACCTGCTATCTACTATTCAAAAATTATAAAAAGTAATAAATGCCCTATTAATTCTCCTATTATATAGAATTTTAAAATATAAATAGTTTGTGGAATAAACAGAATCCCCACTTATTACCGTTCTCCTTACAAATAGAACACCCCATGTAATGGGCTCTCATCGTATTTAGAACAGGAAATTCTATCGATTCCTCCTAAAATGTTTCATGTCATCTTTCAATAATTTAACCATTGATTTGTAACACCTATATCTAATGAAACATTGATATCTTTGATACATTCGATACTTTCAATACTGCGATATTTTCAATACTTCTACACTTGTGATACCTTCGATACTTTTGATACTTTGATACATTCAATGCTTTAGGTACTTTGGATACTTCGATACTTTCGATACTTTCGATACTTCGATACTTTCGATACTTTCGATACTTCGATATTCATCAAGCAAGCCGACCCAGTAGATGGCGCAATTTGATTTACCGAGGAGACTGTCTCTGCTTCACAGAGTCGCGTTAGAATCGGCCAAAAACGAATAAAGCCTTTGCTATCTAGATGAAATAGCTGCTGCGTATTTTCATCCAACAACTGTCAATGTAGCTTAATGTGCTTTATATATTACTACAAATTTTATCTTACTCCTCTATGTAAATACGCAGCAATTGATTATTTGTTATGCAAAATATGTGTATTATACGTTTACAATGCGCACGTTCCCTATATTCAGCTTTTGTAGTGTTGATAATAAATCACTGTTTTTCAGATGAAATTTAAACAATAGCGCGCTATTCTTAGGTTATTTTTTAAGTATCATCCAAGCCATCGTAAGAAACATACAAGCAGTGTGACATAGGTCTTTAGCTGAATAAATTAAAGAGCTTTGTGTACCTTGCTTCACTATTCTTCATGAAACACGCCGCATGCCGCTCGGCGATTACTCGAATGCAAATTTTGAATATTTCCGCAGTTATGTAAATCAACAGCCTTTTTAATTGCGGAGCTGTATGCCATTTTACAAACTCTTGTTCCATTTCTCCAGCTGTCATAGAAACGGAGAATTATATTTTCCTTAGTACAGAATAACTGTATAGCGCAAGTGTATTAATTATGTCGTGCATTTATTTAAAGATCATTAAAGTTATCGCACCTTAGATATAAAGTTTATTGTGGGTATGTACTCTCGACAACTCGACACCACCATGTTTATTTTGGAGTGAAGACAACTTATGCAGCAAATAAACAATGACATTGCCATATAGACTACGCAAACTTTCACAGTGTATTGTTTAAGCTTAAAGGGTAAAAGCGATTAGGATATTCCTGGCATACTATACAGTAGGTTACAATTTGACAACGTGGCAATACTTTTATGATGAATCCATGTTGCTATCACAGGAACATTTAAAGAATGGAACTGTAGCGATTAGTTATTAGACTTTGTGTTGACAGTATAATGCTACGACAGTGTTTCAATGATATTCATCCCACGAATAGTTCTGAAGCCATTACTCCATGTTACGCCATTCCCTTCCACACTTCGTAGTCAGGAAAACTTAAAAATTTATTTAAAATCTTCTAATTCAACATTTTCCAAGTCGGAGTCTACTTGGGCATCCAAGGTTACAGTATCATGTACTTTATAATTTATTGAATTGCTCCAGCCATTGTCCACATTTTGGCTTTCGGGCTGGAGAATAATTCTCCAAACAATCATTATCTCTGGTTCGTACAGTTCGTGAAGAAAACCCTACAATACTTTGAATAAACGCACCTTATTCCGTGTTTAACTACAAAAGTACAAATTCTCGAAAATTKCCTAKAATCCAGAAGGTTGTTTAACGAAATACAAAGCAACAAACTGTGGAGCAAACCGATCAAACTTGGACGTTTTAGCACCATACAGACATGAAGCGCGGCCACCAATTCGTTTTTATTTTTTGTCTGAGAAGGCGCCTGATAAAAAAATAATGTTTGAAAAAAAGTTGTTGTCACTCATTGAGATGTTATAATTAATTTTGAATATACAGTTCACTATTTCACTATTTAGTTTCATTTATAATCAACGAGAAGAGAAAATAAGGTATTCATTTACCAACCATAAATTTGGTCCTATCGGCCGGATCGAGGCAGGACTGAGCAGCGAAGGGATCGAAGCACAACTAAGCAGCGACCTATCAAAGCATCGAAGAAAAACACAATTAAGCAGCGAAGTAGCGAGTGGTAATAAAGAATCGAAGATAAAGTATCGAAGCTTCGAAGTACATATTGTCCACGTCACTGAAGAGAATAGCAGTATATACGTTCTAGGCATCGAAGAGAATAAGCGCAGTGAGTCACCAATCGGTTTTGTTTTGCTTTCACAGTAATTTTGCACGATTTCTATTGAAGCCTCTTGTGTATGTACATTTTCAATCCATTATACGTATCACATAAATTGACGAGATTAACGTACGTGGTATAATGGCTCTGAATGAATTAATTGTTAAAAGAGGCCATTAAAGGCTGTTTTGACCAGATTTAATACGTTTCTCAATAAATATGGCGATGCTAAAATTACGGAGTTAAGGGCTCGTCTTGACAACTTAGAAGCAACTTTCAATGAATTTTCCAACATACAATCCAATATTGAATTGCCGTTAGATACTGATAAAGTTAAATTAAAACAATCATTAAAGAATGTGCACCAAGTAAGTTTTATTCCAATGAGGAACGGGAGTGTGTGGAGTTATTCCAGGAAACGACCAAGCTAGATGAATTAGGTAGATTTGTAGTTGCACTACCATTAAAAGAAAATGTAGGAGCTATAGGAGAATCGTTGACTATGGCAGAAAAGCGATTTCGGTATCTTGAAAACAAATTACAGAAGAATAGTGCAATAAGCGAGAAATATAAGGAGTTTATGACCGAATACATAAATTTAGGACATATGAGTGAAATTGAAGATCCTGCTTGTGACATACCGGACAACAAAATGGTTTATTATTTGCCACATCATGGGGTCCTCAATGAAAACAGTAGTACCACAAAATTAAGGGTAGTGTTTGATGCAAGTGCGAAAACGACAACTGGTGTTGCATTGAACGATGTATTGAAAGTGGGTCCAACTGTTCAGGACGACCTATTTCGCATCTTGATAAGATTTTGGAAACATAATATAGTCATAACTGCTGACATTGCGAAAATGTACCGACAAATTAATGTCATTCCTGAGCAACGAAACTTACAGCGCATCTTATGGCGTCAAACGAATGAATCGGAAATTAAACATTATCATTTAAATACGGTGACATATGGTACATCGTCGGCATCGTTTTTAGCGACGCGATGTATTAAGCAAGTAGCACTGGATATCAAAAATGATCGGCCAGAAATCAGCGACATAATTTCAAGCGATTTTTATGTAGACGACTTGATAACCGGAGCGGCTAACGAAGATGAGGCAATTCGGATTGCCAAAGAAGTTTCGTCTATTTTAAAAACGTATTGCTTTGATCTTAGAAAGTGGTCCTCGAACAAAKATGAAGTTMTGCAAAAATTAGGCAACGGAGAAAACGAAAACATAGGCTATTAMATAGCAGATGATGATAAAGGTAAAACTTTGGGAGTCATGTGGCGACCGGCCCATGATGCATTTGAAAATCTAATTCATACGCAAATGTCCAACCGGGAAGTCACGAAACGGCAAATTTTGTCAGTTATTTCAAGACTGTTTGATCCATTGGGAATTCTGGGCCCAGTTACTATTTGTGCAAAACTAATGCTTCAAAAACTTTGGCAGTTAAAGCTAGGTTGGGACGAAGCAGTTCCACTACAGCTTTATACAACATGGAACGAGCTTAATCAGCAGCTCTTCAGATTAAGTGATATAAAAATTCCGAGGCAGGCTGTGTTGAAAAATTCAATCGATATATCTTTACATGGTTTCTGTGATGCGTCGGAACGTGCATATGGGTGCTGTTTATATTTGAGATCGGCTGATGACTTAGGTAACGTTGAAGTTAGACTGTTATGCGCGAAATCCAGAGTAGCGCCGTTAAAGAGCATTTCACTCCCAAGGTTAGAGCTTTGCGGAGCAGTGTTGCTTACACGATTAGCGAAAAAAGTGGAAATGGCTTTAAAAATGGATTTGCAGGGCATCTGGTTCTGGTGTGATTCCACAATCGTGTTGGCTTGGATAGCAGCGAAGCCTAGCTCTTGGAAGGTGTTCGTTGCAAACAGAGTGTCGGAAATTCAAGACACAACCAATAATTATCAATGGCATCATGTCTCATCGGGAGACAATCCCGCTGATATTATATCTCGCCGTGAAGTCCCGCGCAGCTGGTTGATTGCCGCTTATGGTGGTCGGGACCATTGTGGTTGATTAAGCCTCAAGAAAATTGGCCGCTAGGGCTAGTCAAATGATTACAAAGCGATGAATTTCCTGAGAAAAGAAAAATAAATTTGGCATTTGCAGTGATGGACGCTGAAGACCCTATTTTCACCAGATATTCCTCGTTATATAAATTAACACGGATTGTTGCGTAGTGCTTCAGGTTTTATCAAAATACTAGCCGTAATAAGGCAGATAAAACAAAGGAGAATCTTACTCCTCATGAAATGGAATGCTTTGCTAAAATTAGCGCAAAAGCAACAGTTTCAGAGGAAATTCGCGATTAGAGACGCGGAAGACTCATAAGCAAACGCAGTCGGGTAAAGTCGTTAGATCCATTTGTAGATGGCGATGGTCTGTTGCGCGTTGGCGGTAGAATTAGAAACGCAAATATCGGTTTCGATGCTAAATTTCCCATTATTTTGCCTCAAAGGCACCCGCTGACCAAACTTATTATTATTGATCAACATCATAAACAATTGCATGCACTAAAGCAATTCATATTGAACTGGTAGGAGATTTAACAACAAATGCATTTTTAAACTCCTTGAAGAGATTCGTGTCAAGGCGATGTCTTTGCTCAAAAGTATTTTCAGACAACGCCACGAATTTCACGGGAGCAAATAAGGAGCTTAAAAGAGTGTTCGAATTGAACTCGAAGTCCATTAAACAAGGTGATGTCTATCACTACTGCATTAATTCAAAAATTGAGTGGTCGTTCATACCCCCTCGATCGCCTCATCAAGGCGGAATTTGGGAGCCGGCAATTAAAAGGGCTAAATACCACGTAACGCGGGTCGTGGGTAATAATAAATTAACGTATGAGGAGCTAAGTACAGTACTTGCACAAGTGGAGGCAATACTTAACTCTCGTCCATTAACTCCTTGTTCTAACGATCCCAATGGTTTATCGGTTCTCACTCCTGGACATTTCCTGATTGGTGACTCGCTCAATACATTCCCTCAACAAAACGTAAACGATATACCGATGAATCATCTGGATAAATACCATCTGCTGCAGCAAATGTATCAAAAATTCTGGGATCGCTGGTCACGAGAGTATCTGCAGTCTCTTCAAGAGCGAAGGAAATGGCAGCGGGAGGTAGACAACCCAGTCAAACTAGATTCCATGGTGTTGCTCGTCGACGAATGCACAGCACCTCTTCAGTGGAAGTTGGGACGGGTCATAAAGCTTCATCTAGGACATGATGGGCTAATACGCGTGGTAACCGTCAAAACAAGTGCAGCGAGTTTGCGTGTTGCCGATAGATTAACTTACTCTTGTAGTGAACTATTTTTTTGTGTTTAAAGCATTGCGGCCTTTATTAGGATTAGTTTATCTGGTTGAAAGCCAAGGCTTTCAAGGCCGGCGGCATGGACGTTTTAGCACCATACAGACATGCAGCGCGGCCACCAATTCGTTTTTATTTTTTGTCTGAGAAGGCGCCTGATAAAAAAATAATGTTTGAAAAAAGTTGTCACTCAATGAGATGTCATAATTAATTTTGAATATACAGTCCACTATTTCTCTATTTAGTTTCATTTATAATCAACGAGAAGAGAAAATAAGGGTGGTATTCATTTACCAACCAAAACTTATTTAAATTGCCCAATGCTAACAGAATTGCATAATGTATATGCATGAAATACACTATTTTGCTGTTCCAAAATTTGTCAGACAAAACAGGATTTTGCTAAAAATCTAAACTCTTGTTTTGAGGGAAATCCAACACTTAGGTATTTATTTTCTTATATTTATGCCATACTACTCGTATTAATGTTCGCACAATTTGAACGATCTTCAGGGTTAGTTTCTGTTGGTAAGACCAAGTAACAAATCTGTATAATATCTACAGACAGTTTTATATAAAAAATGCTATAGAACCGTTTCACTTTAAAATAATGCATCTAATGAATTTATTTTTGACAATATCCGTGTTACAAACAATAAGTATAGTTCTATGAAAGGGTGTTTTAAGAAGACATTCCTGTAACTACCTTTCATGACAAAATAATAGTTTTAATGCACTCCACCGTTCAACAATTTTGCAGACCACCTGACCTAGGGAAAGCCACTTTGTCTATGTCAATGAGTAATAAATAACTTGTGCACATCAACATCTGCAAATATTTTGGACTGTTCGCAGCTCATTCCCTTACATGACAACAAATACAATGTGTCCCTAAACTTATACATATATTATATAGAAAACTAAATGATCTTCTCTCACTAGTTCAATTTTCATTTTATAACTTCCACCATAGCAAACTTGTAGAGTTGATTCTACTTGTGGACAGCTATATATTACTCATACACCTGCATACTTAGAATTACCTTAGTAAACATAGTGGCGTAGATTCAGATGTAGCAAAGTTGCTATCATACAAATATTTAGAACTTATCCATTTATGAAGTCCCATACTACTATACATATTTAATAAAAGTTACAAAAATGTATTGTTTTTAGACATTTATAACTTAATCACTACTTAAAATATTCGGAGTTAATCTTGTTAGGTCACATGAATTGGTAATAAAATATTACGCTATCAATCGGTAACGTGCTTTGAGCGAACGTGCTCTGAGCGAACCGTGTTTCCAGCGAACATGAGCCATAGTCGTACAGGGCAGGGTGCTCCGAACGAACAAGATTTTTCAGCCACCTAATGACATTTATTGCTCCTAATCCTTATACAGGAAGCGTCTGGTATATCAATAGCAAGCGCCTCATAATGTTATCTGTAAATTCTTTAATAAAAGCAGTTAACTAAGGGCTATAGTAATTTCCGGAGGAAAAATCGCTAGAATTGGTAAAAGAGCAATAAATATAAGTATGCGCATTCTGCATAATATAAGTAAAATAAGATACTGGTCGATTTCTACACTCTCCCGGATATTTGTATGAACCATACCATTTCATCCCTTACCACGACTTTACAAAAAAGGGTGAAAGTTATGTTGTTATGTTGTGTGGCAGTACACTTGTTTTCCGTTACGTGGTTTATGCGACAATTGTGGGCCGTACGACACCGAATATATATTTCTTGATATAAAAACTGAAAGATAATGCAGCTGGATTACGGAAATAGCCAAAGCGAAAAAAGCGTATCTCCAGCTAGATAACCAACTAGAAGCAGCTACAAGAATAATTGGAAAAGGACGGGAACATATTAAAATTCTTAAAAAATATGACATGTACAAACATCTGAATAATCGTTTATGTCTTGTAATATTTGCAAAGAGATATATTAAATTCCTTAAACATTAATAGTTTTGAATCTTTTAATTTAACTGCAATTTTTTTCTAGGGCTAGTCCAGATATTCATTTCGAAATATATTCTTTTCCTAATTTCAAGAGCAATATTTTGCCCCCAAACTTTCTAGAACCACCGAATGCATTAACTTTAAAATTCATTATTTTGTTGGTTACAGAAGTATATCCCTCAGTCATCACAAATATAGTAATAAATAACTCACCCATAGCATGATACAAAGCAAACTTTCAAAATATGTGTAGGCACTTGTATTTGTTTTTAGTATTTAAATTTGATTTACGAAGTCACTTTTTGCACGAATACTTGATCATAAATTGGTAAAAATATCGTTGTGCTTTGTATTATATTATTTGATTCATAACATACAAATTAGAACGAGAAGACAACTTCAAAACTTATCCCCAAATTTCCGATTTCATGTGAGAACTATAGACGGATTTATTGTGTCCTATGGGTCACTATTCTTAATTGTGTTATCCCAATTCAAACTGTGTAAATGAAGTAAATGTAATTAACGAGGTAATTAACCAGTTTTTTTTTTATAAGTCTGTGTAGTCATTTTAATGCACTTTGGTAAATTTACATCTATTTTATTAATACGTCTTATTAAAGAATCGCATTTAGCATGCCATTTGGAATTCATATCTCTTTAATTATTTGGTTCGCTCAGAACTCGGGTGCGATACACTACCTGCGCTTGGTTCGCTCGAAGCACGCAAAATGTGTGGTTCAGAACACGTTCGCTAAACGCACGTAGTCATCAAATCTTGGGTGTTAAATGCTGTGTGTTTTATGAATAAAAAGCGAAATAGCTAAAAAGTTTAATGTTTCATACATTTTCACATGCGAGTACATTACACCACTGGTAATGCCGTGAAGTAATGTATATTTTCGTACTTCGTGGAGTCTAGCATGCCATTATCTCATTTATCGCGCATCGTTTTCTTTTGTGCCGGATCGATACTCACTTGTTTCTAGACTGCTTCCACTTGTACAATATAAAACGCGAAAACAAAACCTTTCAGAGAGAAACTCCTTAATTGGAGTACTGGAGCAACAGCAGAAAACATGCTTCCTTTTTACCAATGCAGTGCACCCTGTTCGTAATAGGGCGATTACATCGTTTTATTCGTTCCCCTTCTTTTTGGTTTTTTCTAATGTAATTGTGTCTCTTATATCTGCTGATAACGAAACGATCGCTTATAAAAATATCTAAAGCATAGCATTAAACTAAGCATTTGTCTACAAAAAATTTAAGCGCGTATTTTATACCGTACAACCCCAAAGTGTACTAACGGCGGAGTAATCGAAATTATTATAAACTTATTTGTCGTTGTACTAAACTGCAAGGTAAATTAATATTTAAATAAAATGTAGCGTTATATGGAATAGACTTACCATCATAGGCTATGATTCATAACATCTAATGCGGTATTTTTGTTCCGCGCAACTTCCATAGTTTACAAGAAGATAACGTTCTCGCTTTCCCTTGCAGCCATAATACTATTTTTTATTAACCAGGTGGTTTTTGATACAATAAGAGTATATTGAAAAAAATATTAGATTAAACGCATTTTTACCTTCGCAATCTTTCCATAGCACATATTGCAGCATGATTGCTAAAGTAGACTAATGCGTATACGTCTAAATGTATAATAATATAATGTATGACTATTATAAACCCCAAAATCTGAAACAGGAATTATTTACAAATTGTAAGTTTTTACATTTTAGGAGTACGTAGTAAGTAGTTACGGAGTGTTAGGTTGTCAAAAGGCATTTAACGTTTCGCTCACAATATTCGTATCTTTAGTAGAGTGTAACAATTTAAAAGCCCGCACACTTCTGCTTGTGTAAAATTCATGTTTTGGTTAAAAACTCTAAAAGCTCCGTCAGAGAACTCCATTAGTCCCCTGAGTGGATTAATCCTGGTTCGTTTAAAACCCGCAACAATTAACATTAAATGAACTTTTTACGAAAATAGAGTAAATGTATGTTTACTTACTTAAAACGATTGGCATAATCACAGGTTAAAATCACAAAGAGAAAAAAGACTAGTCGTATAAACTTATTTTCATCTAAGTAATTCGTTTACATATTCTGTGACAGCGGGAATCGTTATAGTATAGGGTGGATCATTTTCTTTGGGATTACAGAGTAAATGCAAAACGGTAAGAGACTAATTAATTGTAGGTATCCTGATCTCTTTGTTTGAGCAACAACAAAGTAATTATAGTAGGTGGTTGACTTCCAAATGCAAATATTAAGTTTGATCAAAAACATCCCATATTATTACCTATAAATCCGATCCGTTTGTGAGCTTGCTTGTTGATTATTATCATGTTATACAATCATTATTATAACATTATTGGATTTTGTCAACCCGTAGTATGATTCGCCAACGCGTTTGGTAATGCAACACTTGTTTTAAGATAAATCCTAAGCCTATTTATCTTTTTATGGCAGATTTGCCCTCTGAACGTGTGAATTGCGCTAAATCCTTTTTAGCAACGGGAGATTTTCAGTTACCATGTTTACACAAGGGTGTAAAAGGCCAGAAGGCTTATATTTGTTAAACAAACATCCCTGTCTATTAAGGACATTCATTTAGAACTGGCTTCGGATCTGTCCTTTGATGCTTTTATATCTACCTTTAAGCGTTTCATATCCCGAAGAGGGAACTGTGCTACCCTTTTTTCTGATTGTGGCACAAACTTTGTCGGTGCGAAAACGAAATTTGACGAATCTATCAGTTAACTCAAAGTCACGAATTCCAAGATGATTTCCAAAGAAAACTAAATTGGTTTGAAATTACATGGAAATGTAATCCACCTTCATCTCATTGGATGGGAGGATTTTGTGAATTCAATACTAAAAGCGAGATCGTTGTTAATTTAGTAGTGATGCTTATGGTCCTATCGCCAGTAGCTTCATTACCCGTTGAGTATTATAATTAATCGTTATAAATTATTGGATTCTTTAGTTCAGCATTATTGGAAGCGGTGCCATCGAGAACACCTAGTTACATTGCAGAGTCGTCAAATATGGAATACAATAACTAACAACCCTACAGAAGGATCATCGTTATAATTCATGATAATCTTCCGCCATTGAATTGGCCCTTAGCCGTATAGAACGTTTATATCCTGGCACTGTTAGAGCTGCCCTAGTTAAAACTAAGCCAGGTTCTTATGTGCGACCTGTTGGAAAGTTGTGTCCTTTAACGAACCAGTAGAATTGAATATAATAGATTCAGATATTAGAAGAAATTTGTTTGTTTGTTATTTTAATCATTATTAGGTGTTTTTATATTTATTTCTTTTGATTCCAGAATAAGTTTAGAACAAGTTTGGAACTTAAACATTGCTTCATTTTTTTATATTAATTTTCCTCTGAGTTTTTTTAGGCCAACTTTTCGTTTATCTTTATATATATAATTCTACTGTACGTGTGTTTGTCACTAAATTCCTCCTAAACGGCTGGGCGGATTTGAATGAATTTTTTATATGCGTTTGGATGGCGCCGTGTATGGTTTAGATTCACAAATAAGTCCGGCAGATGGCGCTGCAGTCGGTATCTAGGTTATTTCCTCCTAAACGGCTGGATCGATTTGAATGAATTTTTTTGTATGCGTTTAGGTGGCACCCTTGATTGTAATAGATTCACAAATCAGTCCGACAGATGGCTCTGCAGTCGGTATCTAGGTTATTTCCTACTAAACGGCTGGACCAATTTGAATGATTTTTTGTATGCGTTTGGGTGGAGCCCTGGATGGTTTAGTTTCACAAATCAGGCCGGCAGACGGCGCTGCAGTCGGTATCTAGGTTATTTATCTATACTACAACTAAACGACTGGATCGATTTGAATGATTTTTATTGTATGCGTTTGGGTGGCGCCCTGGAAGGTTTAGATTCACAAATCAGCCCGGCAGATGACGCTGCGGTTAGTATCTAGGTTATTTATCTATACTGCAACTAAACGGCTGGATCGATCGACTTGAATTATTTTGTTATTTTTAGTATAGCAACTCATAAAGTGCTTATTATTTTGTTTATAGGTTATATCAGTCGCWAAACTATAAGTTGCAATTTACACCATTAAATACGCTTTCTTTTTGAAATGTATAGCTAGTAGCTGTATACAGGGTCCGCCACCTAAAACTCCCCAGGGTCGTATGTTTTTTGTTTTGTGTGCAGCGATGGGTATGTAGGCATGATTTGTACCATAATAAGCTACTAAACTAACACTTAAAAATTCTGAACAACCCTATTTAAAGAACATGGCGGCGACTAGTTTTTCTTGTTTTTCACAAAGGAGTAAAAATTATGCATACATGGTAATGACACAAATTGAACAAGACAAAAGTCGGCATTCAACTATGAAGCAATATTTATTAAACGGGATAAGGTTAAAAAATATTTACAAATATTAACTTTAAATACAAAATAAGAATCTGCAAAATTTTTTTTTGACACCCACTAAGCTATCTTTAAACAGTTTAAAAAACCTACAATTTGACATATAACTTAAGGTTGTACCCAAAAAAATAAAGAAAATACGAGCCTGGGAAGTTTTAGGTGGCGGACCCTGTATATTTAGGATTTCATATTTTTTACCGTCCACCCTTTAATTTTAGCAAAACTGCACGTACCTATAATCCATACAAATGCAAAGTGGGAACACGCGGTGTTAATAATATTTCCTTCATATAGAGCATTTGCACTCGTTTAATATTCTATTTCAAAGTTTTATAGAAATTCTCTCCTGAGCGCATATTTGATTACAATCCATTATTAATATGCATTAGTAAAACAGAATGAACATGATAATTCTTTTCACGACTTATTTATAAGCTCCATTCTCTTTGGCGCATCGCCCGAGGGGGTGTTGAATTTCATACCTCTTTTAATCACAGGCAACTCACTCCACCTCAAACGGACATAAAGGCGCGAAAATAATTTATATTAAAACTCCGGATGGCAGTATTTTCCTACCTTAGCGAATGCAATACTTTGAGACTCTTAGCTTCTTTGTTGCTCTCGCTGTAGGAATTTTTATAAGCTGCTATTTAGGAATGCAGTGGGATACAAGACGAGGTGGTAATTTAACTGTAGACGGCTCAGGGGTGGAAGGTGAATAGGTACGTCTGAATGCCAAGGGCACAGGCTGAATAATGTGACGAGGAGTCTTAATAAATATTGATAGGACCTTGTCCGTGAATGAAATATTTTATCATTGTCATTGGATCATACTGCTTTCATACTACCTTTCTACATTGGCCGTTATATCTATATATGGATATGGAGCTATGGAGAAAATAATGATGTAAAAGTAGTTGTCACTTCTTTCTGAATGCCAAAAACACAGGAAAAAGTAATATATAGGGCGTCATTCGAAAAAAATATTGACATACTTTCTCTGGATGAACAGTAAATATGTTAACTAACGATATACTTATTTATTTGTTTCCTAATTATTATATAATCGTGCTCGGGCTTATAGACGACGTTTCGTCAGCTATAGTAACGGACATCTTCAGGGGAGTACTTGCTATTACTATTTACACTGAACTGGGTCTGGAACAATTGATGCACCCATCGAAACAAAGTAAATACAAATTCGGTGATGGTTCTGGATCAGTACGCAATACTATCAGCAACAGAGAGCTTCAATAACGTTATTTTTAAGTTTTACGTATACCTAATAAATAAGCGCAACGCGACATAATTATAATTATGCTTTTAGTATAGTTGAAATGAGAAAGACAAATACAATAATACTAACTGTATGTTATGTTTTCTTGTCCCAAAATGGTAGATAGTTTGATGCTTGTAGGATCTTGGACAAGGTAATAAAAACACTGTTTTGGTTTCGGCCGACGTTTCGGTATTGGTTTATTATACCTTCATCAGGGATGCAACAGCAAACACGACGTTTATTGGGACTCAACCGCGTAAAAGCTCCGCCCAGACACAGTGCAAAATACACAATAAAGCTATATTCAATGAATTTACGTGTAATAAAAAATAATTGTATATAACAATAGATCACAGATATGAAATTGACAAAAAATACAAAAATTAAAAATTCCGAAACTTTTAATTAATACTTAACATGTCTTTATATGTGGTGTGATGTAATAATTATAAAAAGAAACTGACTAAGTTTTCATAACATGGTGTGGTATAAGGGGGCGCAAAAGCACAAACACTCACCTGAACCAAGAAAAAAGGAAGGAAACGTTAAGAAAATTCATGAATACTAAAATCAGCAAACTAGGACCAACCAAAAGCCACAACCAAAGCGGAGGCCGGGAACAACGCATCATATTAATCCATATGCAGCAGAACAGCACAATGTGACACTAGGAAAAACCAAAAATATCATAATAAGTCCACCATGAGATGGATCATATAATGCTAAAACTACGATCACGACGAACGAAACAAAATGAGCGGCGACGGCAAAACAAAGCCGCTGTATCAGTAAACCTGGAACGACAGCATGTAGAAAAAGGGGAGACGACCATGGGAAAGATCATTGTCAAAACTATGCCGGTAAGGCAGAAGTCCTATACCAAAGACAAAAGACAGGGGCGGATTAAAGGGGCAGACACAGATGATACGGCGAGAGAAGAGAAACAGTTATTAATGGAAATGTAGTAACTGTTGATGCATCACTGGGAAATGTTGTGTATGTGTCTGAAAATTTATAGTGTTTTGCGTGCTTTTAATGCAAATAGTTTCCAATATTTCTCTTTTCACTCAAACTTTTTCTGAACCCATGACCGAAACATTGTCGAAATCAATTTGTACACAATTGCATGTTTAGATAAAGCTGTTTCGGATTTTGATTGTGAATATTATTACGATGTTGTGTTATTCTAGTGTGTAAATAATTTTCAGATTGTCTTATGTAGAGTGAATCGCAATTTTGGCACAGAATTTTGTACACATTGGTTTTTTTGAGGTTAGAGGTTTTATATAATACTGAGTACTAAAAATCGATAATAGTAAAGGTATTTACAATAACAAGGTGTAATAAGAAAGGCCTTTGAAGTGCAAGTTAAGATTTCAGCACGCAAGCACAAGTGCTCTCAACAACGATGTTTTAAGTGGATATTATTATTATGGCTAGAATGATCCATTAAGTATATTGTTCTAATAAATGTAATAATGTTGCAGAACCAAATGCGAAATGCATCCACATAAAAACAACTATAGAAAGTGTAGCTTGCTCCGATTGGTTTGTACCTGTTGTAAGAAAAGGAATTGCCCATAATATTCTAGTATAATTCCACCTCTTGTGTAATAACATTTAGGTACCTTTTTAACGGCAAATGAGGACTTATGTGAATAATACAACTTTAATAACATTTTTTTATATAACTTGAAATAATGGGTAAAATATATTTTTGAAGACATAATCTCCATGCGTAATTTCTAAGGGCCCAGGGTCTGGTAAATTGTCGTTATACTGCGCATTCAATTCCTGAAACAAACCTTTATATCTCTAAACTTTTCACATTGGAACTTTTTTAGAATCAATAACAAAGATGTGTGTGCTATGTTGTCTATACCAGAACAAGTTTTACTCCTTAAGTAGGAGGCCAATAGGTCTGAGACTGTTTCGTTTCGCATGCTGACATTGATTTGGAATCTACAAAAGTAAAATAGGTTAGTTACAACCATATCAACCAACGCCAACGTAATGATCCAGTTTTAGTCTATATTTACTGAATACTGTTAAACTCTAACAGTCTCTGGAGAACGTCTAGAATATAAAAAAAACTACATATATATAACTCCGTTCAAGTTTATATAAGAACTTTAATAATGCCCACAATTTTGACGTGTACATGCACTGAGAGAAATGTAGTACTACATGTTTAGTCCTACTAAGTTGTTTTTACAAAACTTTACGTGATAACCCTAACTGCAATATTTACTGTATCTTGTATATATAGCTCATTATGTATACAAAATTATTAGTTAGTACTACTGACCCTTTAGAACATTATGTTATATTTTGAAATGTGTGTTTTAAGAACAGAATTTTTGTAGTTATTGTATTTACAACTACGTCGTGTTATTTTACATGCTGAATATTTTACTGCTATATATTTTAAAATGTTAAATACGTAGTTGTAGTATTAACAGCTCAAGAGTATATGTTTTCGCAGCGTTGCCAACTATACGCTAATTAGAATTCGTGTACAATGTTTAGCAATTGTTCGATGTATGACCATTATCCTTAATCGCAAGCTTTGCATGTTTAAGGCAGTAAGCAAACAGAGGCTATAATATTTACTAGTTAGATACCGTAATGGAGACTCAAATACGGTAATTCAATGATGAAATACGGTGCTATCCCGCATAGAAAGTTGACAACACTGGCTAGTTTTAAAAGCGTAATGGCGTTTAGCAGTTCAGTGTAAGTGCCGCGTGGTGCGTGGTTTCGTAGTCACCAAACGAACTTTGATGTTAAAAAAAGAAAAAATATTGTTGAAAATAGAAAGCAAATTAAAGCTTTGGAATTTAGAAAACCTCGTTAATCCATTCGAAGGTAAGTACAAGTTTCAATACATGTTTGTCAATAGATGTGTGCTCGTGCTGCTAAAAATGCTGCCATGCCGTCTAAATAGCATTATTACAGCATTATATTTTAATAACAAATTGTGCGCTACTAGTCAGTTAGAAAAGTAAAGTATTATTGTAATGCCAACATCCCATATAAATTAGTTGACTATGTTGAATATATTCAAAGATGATCATCCCAATATCGCATTCTGCTATTTTGCGATTGTACTACACTGGTTATCACGTGATCAAGTACGAAAGCGTTATCAAAACTGTTTTTCTTTGTGATATCTATAATACCTATCAGTGAGAGCCACTTTAGGTGCCTGATTTACGATATATAAGGCATGGATCATAAGTATTTGTTGCATTGATGAATTAGTTAGTCGAAAAATTAATCTTAATTAATTAGCTTCGAAACTATCAGTCCAAGCTACTTAATTGTTTGAAAACGTTCCACAATGAGTGAAGGCTCTTTCCAAATCATTTAACTTAAGAAAAATATGTTATAATGGATTAATCAAAAATATAATTAAAATATATTTTCGGGGTAATGTAGGTAGGAAGGCATTAATTACATATTTTAAGTACTTTAGTTAAAAAATAGTCAGTCAGGCAAGCATATATCTAAATAAAATTAAAAAAAGTTTTAAACAGACAAAGTTATAATATGAAGAAACTTCACTAACTTTTAGACTCTTCAGTTGTTTCTCATTTTAAGCAATATTATTTTTTTAGGTTTTGGTGCCACTTTTAAAAATATTAAAATGTTGCAATGAGGAAAGGAAGTACTTACTTGTTACAAACTACACAAAATATTAAATCGACACTTGTTAGTCCAGGTTATTGTTAGACAGGAGCTGCAACATAGTCCGGAGGTAAAGAAAAGAAGTTTCTCTGTTTTTTCTTCTTTAAAACCAATGATTTGCCTACAGAATTGGGCGTCAGCGGTTTTTGAACTGTCGAGGCAAATATGTATGTGTAATATTTTCTGAAGAGCAAGGAGCAACATACTATATTCCAACAAGGCGCGACACCCGGAGAAACCCAATTTCTGCACATGGATTATATTTAGTTGTCTTTTCAGTGTTTTTACGGCATGTTAAATTCATAATTAATTCATTAATATACCTCTACAAGATGCGTTTTTTTTGTCAATTAATAGTGTTGTAATTATAACATTCTTAAATGTTTGTGATACCGGTGCGTGTGCTTTAGATATTTTCAGAACGTTGCTGTTTGGTATACGCGATATGGCGTTTAATATTAATATGAAAGTCGTTTTTCTTTTTTCAATCTGCTACGGGTTATAGAAATAAGATCTATTTGCATAAAAAATAAATTTATTATAAAAGTTGAGTGCTATTACTCGTCTATATAAAATTGCCAAACAGCTGAGGCATTAAATTTGTTGTATTGTACCAACAAGTTTTCGATCACCTCCTCAAAGAACTTTGTTTTCAGCGAAGTCAGGTAAGCCTACTAAAACGTACCTTGTTGATAGCAAAGTTCTTTAAAGAGGAGATCGAATACCTGGTGTCACGATAGCAAAAATGCTTTAATTGTTTAGACAATTATGTAGTAAACCGAGCAAGACTAATCTCAACTTTTAATAATACAATTATTATCTTTTTATGTAAATGACTCCTAATTTATAACCCATCGTAGGTTCAAAATAATAGCCTATATTATAGTAGGTATATAACTACGTTTTTTAAAAACACAAACTTGTAGTAGTAAATTATACTACTACATGATAATTATAATTAACATTTAAAATTATAATTTGTGCAACTACAGTACTTTAAAATAAAAGAATGTGTAGTTGTAATTCATGCCACTACATGTTGAATATCTTAAACTACCTGGAATGTTGTTTTTACAAGTAGAGTACTTGAAAACTAAAAATATGTAGTTTTAAATGATACTATTTTTTGACTATTATACCTAAACACTTTAAATATTATGCATTGAAGTTCTTAGTATAATATTCTGTAGTTGCATTGAATAATGGTAGTTGTTTTTGGCGCCTATTTTAAATCTACAAGTTGTAATTCATTAAGCTTTTCTTTTATATCTAATAACCCATTTCTCTCAGTGTGTCTTAGACCGCACTTTGAGTGTAATTTTGTGAATAAAGTCACTAGATAGATAAAGTACCGCAATTGTCCGCCATTTTAGTGCAAAATAGCAGCGGTAAATTTAAATGTTTATGTAGAAGACGGGATCACACCTATTTGGTTTCTATGGTTTTTTTTTCATCCGCCATTTTAGTGCAAAAATATGGACAATGAATTACGATACTTTATCTATCTAGTGACTTTATTTGTGAAGATACATAAATGTCATCTGGCGATGGCTTTACGAACTAGACCTGGCTGGTACGGCTTGTAAGTACAGATACCTAATTGCCGATTACACGATCATTTTGAAAAAAACCGGCGTGCGTCCTCTAGGGCTGATTTTACCAACTACGGCATGTTACGGTCGGCAAGTATAGGAAATGTGCGGCGAAAAGAAGAGTCTGGTGAAATAATATGACTGAATGACTAATTTTTGTCATATTAATTTTAATTACCTTCTTTCCAAATCGGACTTATCAAAGATATAGCCACACGCGTCTTTTTAACGGGCAGCTCTATATTAATTGTTATATCGTTCAATAAAGATTTGCTACGGTACGACAAAAATGCCGCTTCCGAGAAAATTAAGACTAAGAAAAAACAGATAAATGGTGGTGGCACATCTAATTTAATATTATAACATACAAGGTTTTATTTCACTAATATTTACATAATAATATCAGACTGTACTGTTTTTATATTTAAATACCAGGTATCAATAACCCACACAATGGGCTATAGTTTTTATTTTTTCATTAAGTTTCTCCAAATAAAGAAATCTGAAAAAAATTACAAAAATCGCTCTTGAAGTAACTATTCTGTAGTAAAAAAAGTAGTAGTACTTGTCACACAAAAAAATATTTTAGTTAGAATTAGCCGCCAAAAAGCTGTAGCTAGCTATATAATTTTTTTTCAGATTTATTTTTGTCAAAGAACATTAGAAAAGAAATAAACACGGTATTACACGTTTCCCCCGTCTAACTCATGCAACACGGCGGCTAACAGTTAAAAATCTTTAAGAAAAAATTTTTTTGGCCATATTCTTTTGAATTGCTAACTCGGTGTTTGATTTCATCTGGGAGCTTTTTGCATGCTTGTGCGGCTATATTTGCGCCAAGCATACCGCCATGACGAGCCATAAACAATTTCAAAACGATTAGTAAAACCTGCTCATTCGTTATTAGATCTAGTACTTACATGAAAGGAGCTATATTTTTCAATCTAATAGCGCTTAGAATAATATATACCTAAGACCAGAGCAGAAATTCAGCAAAGCATAAATCCAGTATCCATACAGAGAGGAATAAGTGACATGAAGGAAACTAAAAGTGGAAAAGTAGTCATAAAATGTAACAAAGAGGAAGACCTTAAGAACCCACATCTAAAAATAGTGGGAATCAATGAAAAATATTTCGAGGAAGAACTGGAGCAACTGTTACGATTGCAAAATGGTATAGAGGAGCATGAAATAATAAAGGCAAATCATATTAGACATATTACAAGAAAAAACACATACACTGCTTTTCTAGAAGTGACTCCAAGATTATTTGCAAGATTTATGACAGAAAAAGTTTTGGTGAAATGGCAAAGATATCAGTGTTATGAAGACCTGAACTTAAATAAATGTAACAACTGTAAAGCATGTAGGCATAAGGCAAACAGGTGTAGTGATAAAGTCATCTGTAGATACTATGCAGAAGAGCATGGCGATGGTGACTGCCGGGCAGATCATACAAAATGCATTAATTGTACACAAGCAAACTTGAAGTTCAAGAAAAATTATAATGTAAATCATTCCGTTTATGACACTGAAAATTTCGCCCGTTATCAACAGCTAGAAAAATATGAACGTTTAAATATAAATTTTAGTGTAGTAATCAAAAACTATGGTACATAGAGCAAACTGTGATTTAATAGATATAGACAATATGGAGGCTGTGCCAATATTATTTGATAGCATTGATGAAGTAAAAAAGTCACAAAATATAAGGAGTGTACAAAAAAATTATGATTAATTTTGTGTAGTTATTGAAGAAATTATAGAAGATATAGGCTTATTTAATATCCCTGGATATAGTGGAACTATCAACAAAAATTATGGCGTGCTTCTATATATTAGAACGAGAATTCAGCATTTTACAGAAATAGTTGAAATAGAGGAACACAATCTAATACATGCCATACTCTTTCTAGGAAATATAACTGCCAAGATAATAGCATCATACAGACCACCCTCTACTCAGCCGTGTCAGTTTGTTTTCAATTCTAAATATTCACCTACAGAAGTTGCCACATTCAGATATGGCATATTTTGTGGAAGATATCAATATAATATCTCCCACAAAATATTCTGAGCCATGTAGAAGTAACGTCTCAATACCTAAACACGTTGGCAGAGGAAGGCTCAAATCACTAATTAAGAATCCAACTAGAGTTACGAGTAATAGTGGTACATGTCTGGATCACATATTTGTAAAAAGTACTAACCCAAAAACTCAACATTCTGCATTCATCTACGACAGTTTGATCACAGATCATCGCATGATTGGAAGCAGGACAACTGTGGCTTCCCCATTTACTAAAGAGGTGCAACAAAAGAAAATCATAAAAAGAGTAGACAAAAATAAATTTAGAGAAGAATGGCAGACTATGCAAGTCGAAAGCAAAATAGAAAATATGAATACCGTGGATGCTGCACGTTTGGTATTGAGTTGTGTGGGGACGGCCTTGGGCAGGGCGACTAGAACAATAATGCCAAAGATCAAAAAAAAAGAAAAATATGGATAACAGAAGGTCTTGTAAACTCAGCAAAAAGGAAGAGCACCCTCTAAAAAGAAGCAAAAAATAAACCACAGGATAGTGAACAATGGAAGGAGTACAGGAAATATAGGAACACATTCAATGAGCTCATAAAACTAGCTAAAAGAAATCATATACAGAAACAAATTGAACAACAAAAAACTCCAGCAGCATTATGGAAAGCTATAAAAAACATGCATGGAGAAGAAAAGAGCAGTGTGATACCGGAAATCAAAGACAATAAAAATGCAGTTAAGGATCCAGTGCTTATAGCAGAAGCTTTTAATGAATACTTTAGTGGTACTTTACTGTAGTGGTATCTCCCTAAGTTATTAAAAGTCGCAATAGTAACACCAGTATACAAGGGAAATGGTAGCAAGCTGGAAATCCAAAACTACAGACCTATATCATTAATATCAAATATTGCTAAATTACTGGAAAAACTCCACAATTTTCTGGAGAGGCACAACGTCTTACCTGCTAACCAGTTTTGTTTTAGAACAGGGAAATCCACTTAAGATGCCATAGTACTCGTGACAACAATGTTGCAACAGGCCTTGGATCATGATGAAGTAGCGATTGGAGTTTTTGTAGACCTGGCCAAGGCGTTCGACGCTGTCAACCACAACATGCTCCTGGAGGTGCTATATGAGAATGGTGTAAGGGGCATAACAAATAAATTGTTCAAATCTTATTTGCGTGATCTTGAACAAATGGTGAGAGTGGGTAGTGCGACCAGTGCAAAACGACAAGTGAAGTGTAGAGTTCCCCAGGGAACTGTATTGGGACCGATCCTGTTCATCATCTACATCAATGATCTATACAATATTGACTCTTGTGGGGCAGCAATTACTTATGCAGGCGATACTGTAATTATTTATAAAGATAAAGACTGGCTTAAGTTAAAGACTAAAATGGAAAATTGACCTTCGAAAGTTTAGATTGTGGTTTGATTATAAACTTTTATCACTAAATATTACTAAGACAAAGTTCATCACATTCTCATGTTACAATGATACACAGCCTAGTCTAAGTGGTTTAGCAATTTCATGTCAAGGAAATGAGAGCATAGGTAGAGTTGATAGTGCCAGATACCTTGGTGTATAATACATTGATCGAAACCTTAAATGGAATGTACATGTTAGAGTATTAGAAACAACTTCGGCAATTACTATACAGATTTAAAAACCTAAAAAAATACTAACAATACCTCAATTGAAATCTTTTTACTATGCAATGATTGAGTCAATCCTTCAATATGGTGTGGTGGCTTGGGGTAGTATTGCAAGCACCCACGTTAGGAGTGTAGAAGTACTACAAAATCGCTTCCTAAAGACGATGTATGGTACGAGTTTGGATTATCCCACAAAACAATTGTACATAGAATCAAGGGTCATGACTGTGCGAGAACTTTACATAAAAAACTTGTTGATCTTTCATTTTAAGAATAGAAACTTATTTACAAATATTGCTCATAAGTATGACACACGACAAAAAACTGGTAAATGTCTAGCATTTGGAAAATCTAGTAAAGTTATAGGATAAAAGTCAATTTTTCATACGATTCTAAAGCTATATCATTGTCTTAATGATACAATCAAAACTACGCCTGTACTTAAAACCTATATTAAAAAGATCAAACTGTATATTATGTAAAATAGATACCTATTTGAGAATTTATTTTAAATTGTGTCAAGAATTGACACAAAACACAAAATCTCTACATTACAGTAACACAAACAATATACTAGAGGTCCCAAATACAAACAATCTAGAAGAAATAACACTCCAAGAAGTCATAAATGCTGTCAAAAGGCTTAAGAGGGGTAAAGCGCCAGGGCATGACATGGTGACAACTGAAATGATACAAAACATCGGAGAAAAGGGAATAAAAATGTTGACAGACATATTCAACAGAGCTATGGACGTAGGAAAAGTCCCAGATGATTGGACGGTGGGTGTAATACTGCCGATCTACAAAAAAGGGGACAAAAAAGAATGTACCAACTACAGAGGCATTACTCTCCTAAGCACAATAGAAAAACTTTATGAAATCATTCTCGAAAAGAGACTGCAAAATACAATCGAAAACCAATTAGACGAGGCACAATGTGGATTCAGAAAGGGCCGTAGTATACAGGATCATATCTTTACCCTAAATCAGACCGCCAGCAAAATGTTAACTCAAAATAAGGAAGCCTTCATAGGATTCATAGACTTAGAGAAAGCGTTCGACCGCGCACCAAAAGAAAGGATTTGGACAAGTTTGAAACAGAGGGGAGTAGATAACAATTTAATAAGAGCAGTACAAAGTTTATATTGTGGAAATGTATGCTACGTAAGAACAAACAACAGAAGCTCAGAAACATTTGTTAGTGATGAAGGGCTCAAACAGGGCGGAGTGCTGAGCCCTGTGCTCTTCGCAGTTCTTATGGATGATGTAATTAAAGAATGTAGAAGGCTGCACACTGGAAAATTAGCCATAGGATACAGAAATCTGAACATTATACAGATAGCAGAATGTGCATTCGCAGACGATGTGGCGATAATTACGAGCACAGAAAAGATGCTGCAAGAGAAACTACAAATATGGCAAGAGGTACTCCAAATATACAACATGAACATGAACTTAACGAAAACAAAAGTTATGACTATTTCAAACTATGAGAAGAATCTGAATATACAATTGAATGAACAAAAGCTGGAACAGGTGTCATGGTTCAAGTATTTAGGAGTGACAGTCGAACAAACAGGAAAACAAGAACAAGAAATAGAAGCCAGGGTAAACAGTGCGGCCAGACTATACCACAGTCTTAGAGACTTTATAAACAAAAGGGAAGTGTCGCGTACAACAAAATTAMCAGTATATAAAACAATATACTGCCCCATACTGTTGTTCGGGTGTGAATCATGGGTACTGACAGAAAGGACTAAAAGCAGAATTCAGGCAGTAGAAATGATGTATCTAAGAAGAATAAAAGGCATTTCGAGAAGAGACAGGATAAGAAACGATATAGTGCGAAGTGAACTCGGGGTTAAACCAGTGCTAAAAATCATAGAAGAAAGACAACTTGCGTGGTTTGGACACTTAGTGCGGATGGGAAACACACGTCCAGCAAAACAGGTATGGCAAGCCATGCCTGGATCAAGGAAGATAAGAGGAAGACCACGAACCACCTGGGACAAGGCAATAGAAAACATTCTGGGGGAGAGAAACCTGACGATGAATAAAGCAAAAAACTTAGCAATGGACAAGAAAAAATGGCAGAAGATAGTGCATGGAGGAAATCAGTTTACTAATTAGTATAATATACCCTACACCAGTGTCTGGTACTCGGGTTCTGATTATATATATATATATATATATATTAAAGACCATTTGTATTTTGTCATGGGGATGTTTGACTGTGAAATAAGAGTGGTTATTTTATTATATACAAGCACTAGCTTTTGCGCGACATGTAATGTTTATTAAAAGCAATAAACCATTTATCACAATGAAATAAAGTAAAAAAAAATACTATTCTAATCTAAATGTCCCCTAAATTGGAATCTTCGCTTTGTAGTAGTCGTAGCACTATTTTATGCCGCACTCTACACATTCATTTCAGACCAGAGTAGTTTACATGCCACAATATGAAAATATTTTTAGATTTTTACGTATATAAATCCGAATAAATTTGATGCATAACATTTTTCCCGTTTCTTAAACGAGTAAACGAGCTACAGAGGAAACGCTCTGTAATGGAAAGAAAGGCTAAACTTTTTGATAAAAGGCAATTGTTATTGTATCATGATTTGATACCTAGATTCCAGTAAGAATATAAATCTTTCTATACAATTTAATTTCCTTTTGTTGTTTATAAGATGTAACAGGTTAATTTTCAAAAATTGTTGTTATTTAAATTGTATCGGGATTGAGGTCATTGCTCTCTAACAGCTGGTAGCACTTCGTGTAAAACACGTCCGTTTATCTTCTGGTTGACGAATTCAAGGTGTAGTCTTATCATCTAGACGTTTCTCTTCTGGCGCTGAAAAGTTCGAGAAAAATCTTCCGCAAGGCATTCTGTTTCCGTTGTCGGAATAGTTCACGTCATTTGACGGATCTGTGCCATAACTAAGCCACTAGTTTTTTGCAAACCGAGCCATTGAGGAATTTCGTAGAAGCAGTGAGCTTGAAATTTCGCCGTTTTCTCAGCTATAAACAGAGCTGAATTTCTTATCACCTCGTCAGACCGTTCTGCACCTAAAGGTAGGCTTTCAGATATGCTCAGTTTCCAGGCTAATGTTCGGTTCCTCATAATTTTAGGCCTTTTACGTACTTGTCATCGTAATTCTTGCGGTGTTGCTCTTGAGTCCTGGTTGCGTAAAAACAAGTCATCAGGCTCCCGTATCAAGGTCCTTCCAGAATCGAGTTGACCTTTGATCTTCGTATCTACCCCATCGTTCTTAGAGGGTTGGACTACCATCCACCTACCCACCACCAAGGTCTAGGGGGTACTAGGCTTATATAACTCGCCGTTAAGTCGACCTGGATTTTTACAGTGGTTGAGACGTCATTCTACACCCGCCGTGGAGCAGCCCATCCAAAAACAGATAAAAATTTTACATAATATTCTCTTGTTTATCTTTATTTCATTGCCATACGATTTCGAAAAGATCGTAGCTGTTTCTGTTCGCTATTAACTTTGTAATAATTTACACTTGAATTTACTTAACTATTACTTAGCGTGTTTGTATCGCCTTATTTGTTCATATTCGTTACGATATACGAAAAATTCAGGGGTAACCCTGCTAGTATTACGTGAAGCCTAAAATTGAACTGTAATTTCTCTTTATAAATAATTTMTGAGCCGAGTATAGCTATACCCGGTACAACCAGAAAGTTTCGATAACTACTATTATTTTTATACAGTTAWAAGTTACTGTTTACTTGCGTTTGTATTGCTAAGTTTATACGACCGTAAATTATACCGATTATTAAAGAGAGCAGTGAGTTTTATTTTGTTTCTTACCTATTAAGAAGTCATCTTTCCATTTTTTGGTGTTGTGATAGATCGGTTGCTTAACATTTAGTTGCAAAACGGGTGGCGCCTTTCAGTAAGATCGCCGGTTTAGGAGATTTATCCACCCCCTCTACGCTGTGCTGGTGGGTACTGTTTAACAGCCGTAACTTTGGTGAGATAGTTTCCACTGCCACCCTCCATATTTTTTCTGCGCGACGTCKCGTCACAAAGAGYAKCCCTTTTCTTTTGTTATGCAGCTACGCACCAGTCTCTATGCGAATTCTATCCAAAGCTCTGTGTACTCCCAACATACAAAAAACATAATCCCTGTAGGTCGTTAAGAATCTTACTATAAATTATTTCGAACCTCTGTACCTGAACCGAGACCGCAACAAATCACCGGTCAGCAGGGTTATGAAATTCAGCACTCTCTCAGACGTACTTATCTATCCTCTCCTGATTTTCAGAACCCTTGAGAGCGGCTTAATATAGAGGAGACGGTGACGTTATAAATCTTGTCTGAATTACGACCTCTTCGCTCCATTAGTAAATTCCGATTCTACCATCTGCTACCGATGATAAAAGTTGTACGTTTGTGGATGAAAGGCGTTGAGAAGCTGGAAATATGACGCCCCCTTTATCAGGTGGTTAAGCGGCTTAAAGGATTTGCTTTTGGTCAATTGACTATGAGTGTATAAAACACGACGAAATCGAAAATTAGCGAATATTTCTTATTGAATTTCAGCACCACAATATGTGGTTACAGACAAGCACAAAACTCGTTTTCTTGATCATAAAAGGTTGCGTCCTTGCGTCTAAAGTCTCCGTTCTCCAATGAACTTTTGAGCAGGTTAAATTAGAATATTTGGATAAAATACAAAGGTTTTCCATTGGAACAATAGGTCTTACATTTTATTTAACTGAAATCTCTTACAATCATATTTCGATCGAGAATTACAGTACGGAGCTGTCGTTAAATGTAAGACGATTTGTATCTGCGTAGGATGAGATTATAGGTACTTACAGCTTCTTTACTTTCCGAGAATCTAACTGATCACTAGAAATCCGCTGAAAGCGTCCTTTATAACATTAATTATATATGTTTCCCTTCTAGATATTTCAGCCTTATACCTTTGTCCATAATGCTGTAGAGGATCTTGAAGTGTAATTATTATAATTTATGTACTGTATCGAAAACCCCTCTTAGATGGCATATTTCACTAAAAATTTTATCATTCCATAATATACTCGTAAAACTATGCTTTTACAGTAAATCTTGATACGCTGTTTTTCATACCGTTTACTTCTTTGTTTTTATTGTTATTATTGATCCCAGTATTGGATAAGCCGATCAGATTTTTATTATCTGAAAATTATGAGTAATTTTGTTAGTAATGTAACCAGAATACTCTTGCTCTACTATTATAGAAGGTGTTCCAAAATAACTCGTACAAACGTTTCTAATCGTTTCTGCACTTAATATTTGTAGGTATTTATTTCTTAGGAAAACAAAAAAAAGCGAGGCTTCAAAAACCAGTCGCATCTCCGGTATACATTTTAACCTCAAACTGCATCTGAAAATGCTGGCCATGATTGCCGACGAAACATCAGGTCAGGTAAGAAAGTATCAAAAGGTGAACTACGAGGAAAGCATTGCATGTAGCAATAGTTACATCTGCATAAAATGAATATAGGTACTGTACGATCGAAAAGACTGAAATACTGAAATAACCATTTCATTAACTTACAGTACAATCATTCCGAAATATTGAATACCTTACAGATATTTAGTTTTTTCCAATCTTGTAATGAATTGATTCAAAAAATTTCATAATTTCGATGATTTCGATTAATCTTAGTAACGGTATCGATTCAGTTCTCACTCGTATAATATAGGGGGTGTAGTTGGCGAGGGGAGGGGAGTTTTCCCTTTACACCTTCTAGTACTACCGATATAAAGGTGCTTTTCAAATTGCGCATTTCGAGTTCCTCTCGAAATTCTGTGGAAACTCTTCGTTTAACTGTTGTACAGATAATGACAAGTGGATGTAAAAAAATAAAGGGGTTTGGGGGAAGCTGTAGTTGAGGTTCTTACCCTCTGCGTAACGATTGAGTAATGTAATGATATACTTTAAAAACCGTTTATTACAGTTAAGCTTGCAGATTTCAATATTTCAAGTAAGAGTTAACTTGCACAAAACAGTTAGGTACTGTGTGCATTGTTTGAAAAACTTAGAAAAACTAGTGCGGGAACAATCAAGAAAAACTTACATTATCGCCGCCTTCATCCGTGGGTCATAACAATGCGGTCATTCCGGTGGACAAACGAGGCGGTTTCGCATACGCGCGGGAGATGCAAAAACAAAACATAAGTTACTCATCTGTTAAAGTCAAACAGATAGTTAAGACTCACAGAGGGGTTTTCACCCCAGGTCCTCATCATTGTCCTGTCTATGGCTTTATGTCTTAGATTACCACAGCTGTTAACCGAGCACTCTGATGCTAGGGGTTCAACCAGCTATAAGGCTCATAATGGTCAAAGACCTCGCTCTCTCAGAGCCATAAGAAATTACAGACGGAGAGGTGTTTTCGTCAAAAATGACATCATCACTCATTGCCTGCTTTTGCATCTCCTCGCGACGCTGGCATTTCTCGCCAAAACAAATAATCGTACGCATACGCATTTGCTTCGATCTTAGTATTTATCTCATTAGCAGCGATTCTAATCATAGCAAGAAATTAATTAACGAACAAAAACACGTTTTATTTTAATAAAAATGCAGATAAAATAAATAACATGTAACATGTTGAAAGACACATTACTACTTTGTATTGCTTAATGACATTTTTATGTTGTTGAAAGAAAATATTATCTTGTAATCGGATTGTGTTTGGGGAAGTTTGAGATACCCTACTTATTGCTTTTATTAAATGTTTCAGTTTTCTAAATTGATAATCAAATCTCTTGCGTATTATTGTGTTTTTGCTAAAACGTACGTGGCGTGTAGTTGCGCAGTCGGATTTTTTTATAATGACCGCGAAACGCCGGGGAGAAGAAAACACTCATTCGCGAATAGAGAATGATAAACCATCCACACATTCAATAAGTTCCACAAAATTTGTGTACATTGTCAAATGGGAGAATAATAATTGCGACGCTGTGCCATCTATTAGCAATTAACAGTGTCAACCACTCGTCTATGTGGGAACCTGTAGTTGGTAAGCCCATGGTATAATGAGCGTTTAAAAAGCGACAAGGGTCTACAAAGACAGTTTCTGCAAAGAGCGCAGTTCACAGCATAATAACAACAAGTCTATGCCATGTTGTCTGCATCAGAACTATCTAAGGACAGCTGTTTTTGCTTATAAAGTCTCAGCAGCACAGCTATAATAGTTCCAACGCAGACAACATGCCACATACCTGTCTTCTCTTTTTTTATAATAATAATTATTGCTATTATTTTAAAATAATATGCTCTTTATTTACACCTCCCTGTTTCAAACTGTATTTTAAAATGTTTTCAAACATACTAGTTATGCACCAGCCATTCATTAGCAACTCACCTTTTATGTAAAACCCTTTAGTAAAACTCAAGTTATATCACGTATTGTATTTCGCCCTATATATAATTCCGTGCAGTTATTGGAATTAACGCGTGTTGCATTTGTTTGATGTCATCGGCAACAAGGTTGCGTAAAGGCGGATGATATTTCGCGAAAAGTTCATCCCTGATTAAAACATAATTACGGAGCGGAGCTTTTGCTCGTTAGCTTTTTCCGGCTTAATTATGATTATACATTATTATTTCAGTAATCAGTTTGGGCAACATAAAACGTGTAGGACGAAAACTTGTTAAATCAGCGGAGTTCGCAAATTGCTTGAAGCGTCCATTACGCTATTCATGATGATTTTTTTTCTATAAAATCTTCTACAATTACGAAAAGCAAACGCATATTAACTAATACTTTGTACGCAGTTTTGCAATTAATGTAAGCATTACAAGAGCGAAGCAATCTTAAGAGACGTTAGAACAAAATTTAGCGTATACTTGACTCCTCATGGTACTGTAGTGTAGTGAAATAAGTTGGTCCAGAAAGTTACACTATTAACTTACCGTTTAAAAATGCAAATGGTAAAAGCTTCGATAATCGATTTTCTTAAATGGAGTACAGCAAACGTTTGTTAGCTTTAAATGTGTTGCATTTGATCGTACGGATGCAATTTTTGGGCTGATTAATTGTTTGTCTATATACCAAAGGCTATGACTATGACTAGTAGAAAATAAGAGAGCAATGACATCTATCAGCTCCAAACTTACGAACTGTACTATTCTTACAGTTTATAAGACAAATTTCTCTTTTTAACTGGATTGTTACGTCATGCTCACTACGGCACAAAGGACTTTCGTGACCATCCTGACATCAAGGCAACGTTGCTTTAGGGATTTTTACAAATATTTTATTAAAAGTACAGTCTGAAACGTACATCAACTATAATAGTATCAATAGTAATAAATTAAAAACTTCGAATTTCAAGAAAATTACGACTTTTTAAAGAGCATATTACAAAAGATTTTCAATTAAAAGTATACTGTGTTTGAGTATTGTATTGTATATTGCTTATATTATTATTTAGACCTATCGAAAGAATTCATTTTGGAGGGCAAAAAGATAGTGTTATCAAACGTCTATACGTGGAAATGATAAAGCGGCATATGATAAATGAAAAAGTTTTTTGAAATATGTTTATTATTATGTTATAATTTATAATGCGAGTCAAACAGTACTACAAACTCAATTGCAGTTATACTAATAAGTGAAGTGCAAGAAACAAGCGATTTAGGTTTCAGTTTTATTTTTTAAATCCTCTTGTATGTTTTATTGATAAACGTTTTCTTAATCCCTAACACTTTTATTTAATGTAATTTTGAAGCTTGGTGTGAAATAAGTATTGCATGCATAACATAAAAATGATAGGTTAGACGTATTTATGTACTAAATTTTTCACGATCTTGAGACTTACCGTTTTTGTTTTTCTTAACGACACTCAGGGGTTCGTTGCTAACGTGTGAGAATTAAAATACCATTGCAGAGAAAAACTGTTTAATACCACACTTGCATGCAATGAATAAAAAAAAATGACAACAGCGTATTTATACACGAACCTGAGAATTGCTAAAACTACGAACGAAAATCCGGAGGTAAGAAATAAATGTCAACTTCACCGTTCTGTTCCTGCAAACTCGTGGGCGGTGTGAATCGCTATCGCCTTCCAAGGTCACCACTCTCGTGGGAACTGATGATGAAGAATCCCCAGCTCTCAGCACACCACGTGATCCCACCTGGAGATCGCAGCTCGAAGCAGCCACTTGAATTTCTTCGTATCAAGCGTCCTGCGCAACGCTTGACAAAGCTATAAACTTTCACCAGCCACGGACTATTTCTGAGGAGCACCTCCAAGCCGTTTTTATATTGTAGGTCCCTTTTTCTGGGAGCTCGAACAACGCATCCAACAATTTTAATCATCGAACCCCGACCCCACTTCTTTCCGGCCGACTTCTCCACCTCTCAACGCCTCGTCCCCCAAAACCAAAAGTCCCTGCTCTCTCTATGGCGCTGCGCTGTTGCACCCTAACCTCACATCGTTCAAAAATTCAAATGTCACAAAAGCGGTTATAGACGCGCGCGGCACAATCTGAAGCAAATCTATTCTAAAATTGGTGCACAAATATCAACAATCATTTCCACACTTTTTGAATAATAAATAATCATCGCTATTCACGTAATTTTAGGTATGAAATGAATATTATTAATACGACCTGCGCTGCCAAGTGATCCTATGCAAGGATCATAATCGACTTCCACTATGCTCTATCTCTCTCTAACGGCCGGCTACGGAGTGGCCCGTTCCGCACGGCATCATGCGTAGGTATATCTCGCTATCTACTACCGTGGTAGCATATAACTTTGAAGCACACTGCGCAGCCCGAACTTATTTTGAACTCCATCGAGAGTGACGCATGCGCTAATCTGTAGAATCGGCGGTAGAATTGCCGTGTCAATTGGGTAGTTGKCATGTATTTATATTTAATTGAATTCCATATTAATAGGTAGCATCTAATCCACAAAACAGCTGTGACAGCTTATAAATTCGAAGAAATGGATCGTAAGGTGTATTTTTAATATTAAAAATGTGAATATTTAAAGGGACTGCCAAAACGCGAACATATTGGCCGTGACGTCAGGTGTCTTGTAAATGGCCGCTTGTTTACATTTGAAGTCAGCGCGTCACGCGTCAGTCTCAGCCCGTCAATTTATCAGTTTGTTGTTTGCGTTCATTGTGTGACAAGCGAATTAAAATACACCAAGAAAAAGTGAAATACTTATGAGTTATGACTTCTGAAGGCATGTTCATTGTTATGGAATTTGTGTACAGCGACGAGCGGTTCAACGCGGCGGAAATGAGGAACGTAAAAGCAACAGCATAAGTGAACTTGTTATCAAATTAACGTAGCATTGATAATTTGATCACGGTGGGTTTTTGGAAACATACTATTTGTAAACATAAAAATGTAAGAATTAAAAATGTACCCTAAACTTGACATTTATTTCAGAGGTCAGAATAAATATAAATTGCCATTTATTTTTGGGGCTCTTGCGGCTCGTTTCTGGTCTGGCTAGCAGTCGAGCAACGTCGTTCTTTATTATAACAGTTCCCTCTATCAACTTAAAACGCATATAATTTTTTATATCCTCTTCAAGCTATAACAAAATGGAAACTGAATGGTAAACACTTATAACCCCAAAAAGAATAATAAAACTTACAGTAAGAATTAAGAGGGGCGTTTACCTAGAGCGAATGGGGTCATTTTAAGCATCTACCGTTTTACATTTTACAGAGTTATTCGAAACTTTTTGAAAGTGAAATTTCGACATGGCAATGACAAAAGATGTTGCTACAACGTAGAGTTCGAGTTTTTTCTGATTTTGATACGGTAATGTAAAAATTTGTTGTTATATTTTGCTTAAAAATGCGTATTTTTGGCGAGCTATTTCTCCAAAACTAA
The DNA here is from genome assembly GCA_025024175.1 of Rhyzopertha dominica. NCBI lineage: Eukaryota > Metazoa > Arthropoda > Insecta > Coleoptera > Bostrichidae > Rhyzopertha > Rhyzopertha dominica. Next base: position 28,632,715 of record QCXZ01000138.1, on the reverse strand, counting down.
GGTACATAAGCGAAAAATTCGAACTCCACGTTGTAGTTGCATATTTCTTTGTACACTACCAAAAAATGAGCACGATAAATGAGTAAAAACATTCAAAAAATCTAAAACCGCAAACCCTTTCGCACGAGTCCGTCACGAGAGCAGAATGCGAATGCCCATCCCCACCAGGTCCGTCGCATGGTATCCAGTGAACAGTGAAGCTAAGATACAATCCTGTCGGGAATGATCGAGCGGTATACGATCTATTCCGATATGACTAGATTTCTAAGAGTGACAAGTTTAATGTTAAAAACTCTTTCACATTAATTTACTGTCTGCCGAAGCAATGGGGAGGCGGAAGGAAAATTATTATAAAAGTTCCTGCAGAAATCATAGTCGACAAGCAGGTAGAAGGAAATGTTACATAGTTCATATTTACAGAAATAAATGGGTTATTCCATATTTTGAATAACCTGGTATAATATGATAGTAAGTTACTAATATCATGCTTACTTTTTTATGCACACCCTACAGTCAGCAATTTTGCGTTTAGTTTAGCCCGTCTGTTGCTCGTACGATCTTTGCGTGAATTCAACCTATCGGCTTCCCTCTTACGTCCCATCTCCCGCTGGTAATATGGGTTGCATAGTTTACATTTCTGCCCGATCGCTCCAAATAAATGCCCCTCTTAAGATGATCTTCACAACAGAAAAACAAACTTTGCGATTTCGGCATATCACGTCTATGGGCCTTAAACAACTTTTTCATACGTTGTTAATCTCGAGGAACGGTTACAAAAATTTTGTTGGCTGTACTGACTGAAGTACTTTTATAACCATGTACAAAACAACACTAATTTTGTTTTCCATACATAAAAATGCTTGTAAAAATACACAAATCACTTTTTGGTGCGACCTCTTATACCGTCCTTTCAATAAACACCACACAAAAGTTTTTCTAATACAAGAATGATACCTCACCATTAAACAGCACGCTCCTCGGTAATGTTTACATGACACTTGACGTCACGAGTGGAATAACCTTGGATAGAAGCGTTTTGGCGGTGACTCCTAAGATTCGAATTTCAGACCTGAAATTCTCTACCTACAAATATTTTTTTTTGTTTTTTTAACATGCACATCAAGATTCATTTAACACAATTTTCAAAAAAAATGATAATACCCAATTATTCCGACTGTTGTAATGTTCTTTGATGCTTTTTTGGTTACCCATATCGTTACTATATAGTTATTCCTGCTTTTACTCAGTTTTTTTTGTTAATAGTGGATGGAGTGTTAGATAAGATAATTAATGTACTTGCTACCTTTTTAATGCCGATGCCGGCGAAACTACGCGATTGCATTGCAAATCGACGCCTTAATCCTTGTTAAAGCGTCTATCTAGTGTTTGCTAGAGAAATCTGTAACAACAGTCAAAATACTCAAAAGCGGCAGTAAAATATTTGTCACATATCCTGGGCTATTCAATGGGCTTATAAAGTTGTAAAGTAAAGTAAAGGTACAGTAGGGAGTAGGGCAAACATCATTTCCTTATAGTTGTGCGATATTGTAAGTGCCCTACAAATGTGAACAAATACGACCATATCGACMCCAGAAACCTATTCTTTGCGGTTCCAAAAGATCCTTATGTTCTAAAATAAAAATTCAGAACACAAAAAAAGTCCAAAGAAATATCAACCATGGTTGACTATTGACGTAAGACGTGCCATAATATGGAGTACCTATGTTTCAGCTATGGAGCGATATTGTCAGTTTCCAATTCAAAGTCGCATAACGTGATTATTTGTAGCAAAATAAACATTTAATTAATTAAAATGAACCTTCAAAAATACCAATTTTATTTACAATGAAAAAAGTAGTAATATTTTGACTTCCGGGTACAAATAACGAAAAGTTTTAAATAGTGTCAACTAAAAATTCACGAGCAAAACAAACAAGATTCTTTTTAGTGAGTCCTTAATTTTTATCTCGATTTCTAGGTCTTTGAGAGCGATGGTTTTCGTTTAGCATCAATATGCTCACTTAATATAACGATCTTTGCCATCTGTCAATCTATAAAAGTAGATAGAGGCTTCAAATGTCCCTGGTCGATAACGCCAACTTATAAGAATATGTCTTTTTACATTTTTGCTATTTTTTGTCTTCCTGTTTAGAATGAAACACATGCTAGTATAATGGCCATGCGATGGAAGTACATGACGGGAATACTTAATATAAGCTTTCAAGGTGCTCTGAGCTGTTACAACACCGAATAGGTTAAATTAATTACCTATTTCACAAGTTTCACTTTTCTTTGAAGTGTTTTTAAACTTATTTTAGATTGGTTTTTTCTAAATCTGATGTTTAACATTCGATTTGACGAACTTACGGTCATTAGAGCAGACAAACAAATAAATATGTGGTAGTACATAAGCTTCTTAACTATTATATTAAGATACGTGTTCTTATTATACGGTAATTTTATACTTATGACGATAAACTCAGTGGTTGGTACTTGAAGTTTTATTACTTGAAACTAACTTTTACCTAGTAAATAGGAAATTGTGTCACTTTGTGCTTAACTTATTAAAAAAATCATACTTCTAATATGTGGTGCCACCTATCGGCAGTCCTTAAGAACTTGAATTCGCTGGCAAAATGAGGGACGCTACCAGATCATTGGTTTGGTATCCTTAGTGGTGTTATCAGCATCCGTCAACAAGAAACAACTGGATGTAGTTTGACGTTACAGATATCACGAGCAAAGTTTGGCGCTGAATATTGCGCTGAGGTTGAAAAACGCTTGTTGCTAAGGCAGAGACTTTTTGCTTCTCAGTGGTAAAAGCTATCCGATAATCCAAAACCGGTTAGCCAGTTTCATTTCGACACCAAAGAATATAGCCGTCTATCGAATATGGAAAGCGCTCTATTTCAGGAAGAAATCCCTTTAGCGCTTATTAAGATAAACTTTTCTAAACGAGCTCTGCCGCTTTCAAACAAAGCAATTTGGCATTGTATAATTCATTCTCGTTATCGTATCAATGAAATTTACGACGGGGTGCACCACTTCGTTCCGCGATTATTCGTTAAATTTTAATCGCGTCGTTTCAGTTTCGCAGGGAAACGGTTGATTAATTCTGCAGCGAGCGTTACGATATGGTACTGGTGGAAGAGGAATWCTCACGTCGCGGCACACAACGACGCGGCAGTCCCTCTCGCCAAGGGCGACCGCAGCCATGCAGTTGCGGTGCATGGCCGCCATCTCCGGGAGAAATTGTGCCGCAATCGCACAGAAGAGCAGCAAATTATTCCCGGAAATTTGCGTGCCGTGCTGTGCTATGCGAATAGTTACAGGTTAATTTTGCAGTACTGTTTATTAAATCTACATTTATCATGCAATTCTCGCATTTATTACGGATGCTATAGTCAGGTGGTATGCGTAATAATTTTAACACACTTGTTTTTTAGGAATTGCAAAAGCTCCATATTCTGATAGGTAAGTAAGTATCTTTTTGAACAAAATATAGATATTTTTACATGCCATCTACTGGAGCGTTTGCGGTCCGCTGTGTGTATTGCTTTCGTATATTTTAATAAGAGAAAACGAATGGGAATGTGTATTTTCAACATATTCTGTAATGTTTTGTGCAATAATCAACTTTAAGGTTGTAGAAAGCTCACATTTTGGAGCTGTGGGCTGACACGGTTTCGTACACCTTTTAGGTTATATATCGGATTTGTGAGGTTGTGGCTACGGTAAGCCTGTTAAATAATATTGAAAGATACTGAAAATACTGAAATACTGAAAGATGTTTTTAGCCTGTCGCAATGGTAAAATTCACAATATAAACTAAGTGGTAGTAACGTTAGCTGCACTACGCAAAGCTTCCATAGTGCAAGAATGTAGACTGTAGAGGTTACCATAAGCATGCGTCTGCATTCGAATATTACCGCTCATTTTCCCATTACAGCTCTTCACTCTTCATAGCGTCTTTGCAAGGTTCGGTATTCCACGTGTTATTGTTTCACATAATGCTACGAATCTTTGTAGGAGCAAGGAATTTCACTCATTCTTGAAGCAATTTCAAATTGAACAAATTACGTCGCCGCCCTTTCACTCTCAGTCGAATAAAGCAGCCGAAAACGCCGTTAAGACTTAAAAGTCTTTAAAAATGCTTTAGGCCAAAATGAACAGGTAGATTTAAATTTTACAATCAGTAATTTTTTGTTTGACTACAGAAGTACAGTTCATTGTACTACGGGTGTTACTCCTTTAATGTTGATTTTGGGTAGCGACATTCGCACAAAATTTGATCTTTTGCGTACAGATTTAAAATAATTTTACGAGTTGAACAAAAACAAAAAATTCAAAATAAAACTTTTTGGGGCAGGCGAGGGGTTGTTTTCGTTGTGGGGGATAGAGTTTATGTGCGAGATTATCGTTCTTCTAAACCAAGTTGGATTGTTGCAAAAATCGCAAAAATTTGCTAAATATACTTACATTGTTTTTGTAGTTGAGCTTCAAATTTGGAAGACATGCAAATCAAATAAAAAACATACGTTCCAAATGGTTTGCCTCTTACAGGGAACGATAATCAGTTGCGTTTTAATGATGTTTTCGGGTAAGAGGGAAGCCGTTTTACCTCATGTTTTTGGCCAAGAAGTTAAAAATTTAAAATGTCGACTTCTCCTAACTGTATGCCAAAACGCATTAGGAGAGCGTTGGAGAGGCTCAATTATACTTAATTTTAAGTTTAGTTAAGGAAATTAATAATTCGATAATTTCTTAAGAGAGGAAGAAGAAACTTGTGAATAGAACACGCATTTTTAATTCCGACCTCAGCACACCGCAGTACGGTTTGTCAAAAAGGAATAATTTTTGCTTACTTAAAAGAAACATTTTTACATCATTTTATAACAGTTAAATATACGCACTAAATACCTAGGTAACATGTGACAACACTAAACATTTTTTGCTGCGGATTTGGTTTATTTATCTTACGGACATTTTGACCTGTCTGCTTACACGCATAACTTCGGAAAATAATAAGCGAGTTTCTATACTTTCAACATTTACTATCATTTATCAGAAAATCTTCCTTTAATATACTGCTGAATTTTTTTTATTTTCAGATGCTTTTTTGCTTTAAACGACTGCACTGAGATTGTGCTGGATTGTATCAAGGATTTCGCAAAAAAATTTTTAAGACTAGTAGCAAAAAAATCACCGACTAGGCGAGAAACCAATTTGATGGTCAGTCCCCGGATTTTTCTTCAGTCTAAAAGGTTGTGCTGCAGTTGGCGCTTATTCATGAAAAATGCTTTACAACTAGTGACAAAAAAACAGTATGAACACTGGAATAGGTTGACTGCCGCTCGTATATATATTTTTTTTATTTTCTAATGTTGTTTTCATTTGAATATACTGTGCTAATTTCGGTTGGCTTATGCAAATAATTTCGTCAAAAATGCTCTACGACTAACTACAAAAAAATCGACCAGAAGCAACTCATTAATAATATACAAAGTATCTAACTATAATGGTTCTGAAAAAATGAATAAAAAACTTTCTACAAAAATACAATCCATTTTGTATTATAAAGGTCGTTTTTGGGAAAGCCTGCAGCACTAAGCTTAAAACGGTCCAAAGCCCAAAATACTTCCATCCGACGCTGTTGGAGCACCACAACAACCTATTAATTAATATTAAGCCACCCAGTTTATAAGCGTTTATTACCACCATGAAAATTTTACAAAGATGAGTTGTCGATTGTTGTTAAATGGAACACCTTCATCTGCGTTGTCATTTACCGGATCCGTCGCGCCGCGCTATTGGACACAGCGCCGCTCATCCTAGTTTTAACAACCAATTTCCACACATGATATTGTTGTTTTAGGTGCCTTTTATATAGCAGGTAGAACTTACCAGGGGTGTATCCTTTTATTATTATTACGTACGTACATACATATATTATCATCTAATTTTCTTTGATACAACCTTAGAAAACAGAACAACCACAACAGAAAGGTTTACATATCCTTTTGGGTCTTGTAATGGCGGGAGGTCCATCTGCAGTTCAACTCTAAATAATATATAAACTGTTACCGTAGGAAGATGTTGCCTACGGTGCGCCACAAGGAAGCGCCTCAACAGCTAGCTATAAATTTAAAAACTCTCCAAACGGGTCACCGACTACCAGTCAGTTCAAAGTGCGGTTGGAACTTTTAATAAAGTTATGTTTTTTAGTGTCATTTCTCTGCAAGTTTGTCACACATCCTTTTTTAGTACCAAACTGTTTCAAAATCTTTCATCATTGAGTACAACAAAGTCAAAAGTTGAAATAATTATAATATTCTATTTCTTACAACCACTGAAAATATTCGGTGCCATGTACGTCGGGATGTATTGGCATATTAGGGTTGTTACAATTCGGCTTTCTATTGGCGTAAGATAAATGAAAATTAAACGAACATTTTAAACATTTTTTACACATTCAAGAGCCTAGGCAGATGAACCTATCTGCTGTTTAACAAAGAGTGAACATTGACGTTGCTATTTAAAACTAACTCAAATTTGGTGCTTCTTTATAATTTTGAGGTTTGTCGTAAACTTTGAAGCTTGTGTCTCCGTTCAAAATTTTGCAAGCAGTAGCTTTGTGTCTGGTTAAACAAACCTTTTTAAAATTTTCAAATGCAATGCTTCTACAAATATTGACAACAGGTAAATGGGCATAACAACAGGTAACTAGTGAAAACGCTAACAACGATTTAAAAGGTCTTATTCATATGTCGGCAGCTAGCTGCCATCTTTAGAAGAATGAATGACTTCTTTGGAGTAGGTGTTAAAGAAGGACAAAGGGTTTGTGGAAAACAGATTATAACATTGTTACCATGTCACTGAAATGGACCAGCATAGCTTTGTCTACAAGTTGTTCCACACTATGAGATGAATGTTTAGCCCTAAGTCACAAATTTAAAGCGTATGACTAAAATTAATTGACGGTCACTGTCCGATTTATTCTGTGTATAATTTAATAGATGATGTATGTTGCTGGTGGCAGTGGCACTTCTGCTCTGGATAGGAGATTAAAAGGCTTTTTTCTAGTGATAAAAATATCATGACAGTAAAGAAATCGATATACCATGATTTGTATGCTCATTGTCTGCGACGTGCAGTATATCACGTCTCATACTGCCATTTCTTCCAGCGTGTGCATTAATTTTTTTGGGACTCGAAGAGCCTGGAATTGCGTCATCGCCTCGATTAGACGAGGGTGCCAAAACATTAATAAAGAAAGGAAATGCTAATTGTGACGGTTTGTGCTTTCTTTCACAATTTTACTGCTTACTTTACTTTTAGCGTGCAGACACTACTGTTAGTAATTTACTACAACTTTCGATTCTGTATACCACTACAAGTCGAACAAGACTGCAGTCTTCAGTTCGCAGTATGTGGACACATTTCTGCATTATTCTTCTCTGCACAATTTCACATGTATAGGTAAAACCATCTAACACGAACAACGTCTCTGTCCACCTTTACGGTCAATTTTATAAAAATACCGAAGCTATAACTTAATCAATATATTAACACTAGTTCATTTTATTGCGATGTAATGAGACGCCGCCTAAGGCCAACTGGCCTTTTCCATCAGGACGATCAAACATCGTCTGCCAGCTGGCATACAGCTAAATAAGCCTCCCCACCAGACCAGAAGAACATCCGACGCAGGCCAAATGGCCCTACCACCACCCCTAAGGGTATAAATTCTCAAGCCGATTCCTGCATCGCTCTCAGAAACCGTCGAGCAGACGGGGTGAGTCTTCTCCGGCCTAGAACCGGTGGCTACGACGAACGCCTGGAGTTTGAAGGCAGACGTGGTGGATCTGCCTCTCTCTAGACGAAGGCCTACGAACCAGAGGCTACTACGAACGCCAGCAGCTTGAAGGCAGACGTGGTGGAACTGCCTCGCTCCAGACGAAGACCTGCAATCCAGCGGCTATTACGAACGCCTGGGGCTTGAAGGCAGACGTGGTGGATCTGCCTCGCTCCAGACGAGGCCGCACGTCCAGAGCCGCCAGCGAAGCCCCCGGTCCTTCCTAACGGGCACGAAGCCCGTGCCGCCCGCCCAGAGTCGCCAGCGAGGCCTCCGGTCTCGCTCAGCGGGCAAGGAGTCCGCCCCGCTGTCCTAGAGACTAGGCCGCCCGGCCAGAGCCGCCAGTGAAACCCCCGGTCCCTCCAACCAGGCAAGGAGCCCGTGCCGCCGTTCCGGAGACCAGACCGCCAACGGAATTAGTATTTTATTTTCATTTTTTCGGATACACGTTTTATTTTGTATATATTTGGTTTTTACAATATACCTAGTTGTATTTAATTCTCCGCTGAGTTATTTCTTTACCCGCAGGCTACAGCCACCCGTTGGGTTATTACAGCGATCAATACATAAGTTCTGCTACATATATATTCGTAGGGATTAGGATTACACCATGTAAAATACTATAATTGTTTTTATAAAAGCAGATTGGAATGGTGCAGCCATTCTGTAGCTTCAGGGGTAAGGTTATTGAAAGCGTGTCTCCAGGCATTCAAAAACCAAATGACCAAGTGTTTGTTCTTCTGCATTGCGTAGGTTGCACTGGAAATTATTGATTATCCCCCATTGTCTTAAGTGTTTTATTACAGAGTCCATGTCCAGTGCGTACTCTGTTTAATTTGTGCCACAGCCTTCTTGGTAGGCAAAATCCTGCGACTTTCACTGTTACGTCGCAGACTATATTACCGTTCCTTAGTTCTTGTTCACTCCAGAGCATATTCCTATGTTCTCGCAAACTAAAGTTAATAAGACGATTTGCGGTCCTTGCACGAAGCTGACTAGATTTTAACCTCAGTGGCGTGTTTATAAGTGAAGTGGCGTATATAGGTAGATTGTCGACGAGATCAAATTTCTGGTATTAAGATTTTAAAGACATTAATCGTCTTGTTTGAGGGGGTCCTATGTTATTTAAGACTGGTAACCACTGAAAAGGAGTTATTTTATTGTCCCTGGTATTATACGCATGATGTGGTTAAATCGCACGTCTATAGCTTTGTATGATAACTATTCAACCACACTGATGAACAATACTCAGCCGCTGAGTATACKAAAGCAATGGCACTGGTTTTCAGAGTTTCACATTTGCTCCCCAGTGCGCATTAATAAGCTTCTGAATGAGGTTTATACCATCTAAAACAATTTCAAATCGCTTATGTGCTTCACGGCTGTTCAAATGGAAAGCAGCCACTTCTGTTTTTTAAAATATTTTTATATATAGTTTAATATGCGAAGATCTTACTTGATGATTTTTTCGGTATTACTTAAATAGGTGTTCTGTGTTACAACAGCTAAAACGTCTGCGTACATAAATTTTCAAGATATCGTATTCGGTATGTCTGACATATAAGTGTTAAACATTAAAGGAGAAAGTACAGATCCCTGCGGAATACAATTTTGTAAACTGTGAAATGATCGTTTTCCATTCAGGTGCACGTGAAAAAGTCTGTCGCCCAACATTTCATTAATGAGTCGCAGGAACAATTTGAATGGAATAAGCTGATGCAATTTACATAATAATCCCATCTTTCCGAACTGTGTCGTAAGCAAAGATTATGTCAATAAATGCTGCACCTGTTTTCAGTTTATCTTGATCCCCTTTCTGAATATATGTAGTAAGAGGAAGCACCTGATCACAGCAGTTTCTACAAGGCATGAAGCCAGCTTGTTTAACAGGTATTTTATTACCAACAAAACCTAGCCTTCTGTATAAAATGTGTTTTAGTATCTTGTAGCACACACTTAAAAGAGCTATATGTCGATATGATTCTGGAAGGTTCAGGTCTGCTCCTGGTTAAGCAATCGCAACGATTTTACTCTTCTTAAAAAGCTTCGGTAATCTTAACGTATTAATTATGTCATTGTAAAAGTCTACTAACCATTTTCGAACTTTTGGGCCAAAATGTTTGACAAATTCAGCTGATTTCCGAGAGTGAGTTCAGTTCACAGCTGCAGATAGCCTTCGTCCGTTATCAAACTCATGATAGAATAAGCCTGTTGACTGCTTCTACGAATTATTTTTAATTGCAACTTTATCTCCATTTAGGTTGTATTACTAACAGATGGTCTTGAAATCCTTTTTTATACTTTTAGCTAGGTTTCTGGATGAAGGATTTTTTGCACGATCTATAAAAGGGTTATATCCAGATTCTAGCTTTCGTAGCAATTCCAAGCTGTGCGGCTGCTGTGTAAAATTGAGGCTTTCAAGTGTATCTCTACAAAGATGGTACTAATATGGTACTAAATCTAATATATAAGAATAATATCCTCTGTCTCCGTGTGTAAACACCGGGAGCTCTGAGATACTTGCTTCAGCGAATATTGGACATCGGGCACTTCTAAAGCAGAGACCACGAAGAATTGGTTCACTTCACTACAACGATATCATTCCCTTGGACTCTGCTCGTCAAATACTATATAACTATTATACTCTATTGTGGGCCTAAATCCAAAAAGACTATGGGTTTTTTTACTTTCGCGAGGACAAGTATTTTCTAACCATCAGTCACACTTTCGGAGTTGGACAGCAGCAAGGCAGCACATTAAAAATAAACAAATCAACAAAATAATTATTACACTTTGTTCATCTGTATCACTATGTATTGATTAATTATACCTGTAACTGCAAGCCAACACCAACAGGACTAAGGTTCATATCTCATTGTTTTAGTCTGTTACCATCACCGTATACACTGTTGGTACATGGTAGAGACTGTGTTGTTAAAATCTGCACATTAACATTTTATGCAACACTTTTCTTATGCAAAAATTATAATGCTAATAACAATTTGATCCTTGCTTGTTAGTTTTATCACGGTGTTTTGCTTTTGCTATTAATCAACTTGGTTTGGGTGACAACGAACCTGGCGCCATCCGAAGTGTATTCAGATTTTGAGATTTGAACTAAAATTTACAAAGCTAAACCACCAGATTTTAGAAGACCAAAAATCAAGGAGAACGTTGTTAGAGTCCAGAGAAAAAGGTTGTTTTGTAATTCTTCTGGATCTTTGTACATAACTTGTAATATACAATTATTAGTTACGCCCGTGTGTTTGATTATTGGAATCATCTTGACAACTGTTAGATTATAACACGTGCCAAATACGAAAGCGTATAAGCAACGAAATTGCGAACAGCGCAACAATAAAATTATTTGTCAGTACTTGATTCATGAAAATCTGACATCGGGCTCAGTATTCGTTCATATATTGTACCTACCTAAGTTAAACAAACACTGTATTGGAGTATTTGCTTACTTAAGTCGGTAAAACAAACCAAAGTTCTAAGCAATCGTAATTAATTAGAACTTCAGTCAAGTGTAATATGGTTTAACCGATTGAATAAAAATAGCATATCAGAATTTTCATCAGGAATTGATGCTTCTACATAAATGTTGCAGGATCAGCAATGCTTTCAATGTCTTGTCCGATTAAAGAAGTTCACTGCAATTATCAAACAGTAATTTGCAGTTTACCTATTGTCTGTTTTAATGCCTGCAGAAGCACCTCAGGTTTCAAGCATTGGAAATATAATATCCCTATTTACATCAACTTGTAATGGAAAAGATATACTGTAAACAAGTCTACCTACTAGTGATTTCATAAAAATTTGTGGTCCCAGCAACCCGTGTGAATACAGCGGCCAGTTCCAGCAGACAATAACAAACTTTGTAGATAGCCGTTCATTCATATAGGTAATCAGCTTCTACCTAGTCACCAGGATATAGCACATTCTAAAACAAATTTTTATAACATCGTTGTAATATTATTCGGATACGCAGTCAGCACGAGGCGGTAGAAATCACATAATAGTCTAATATTTATTATTACTAAAATTCATATCTCGGTTAGCCCCTATACCAAATCTTTGATATTAGCACACTATGTTGCACATACAGCMCCCGTACKACGGTACATTGCAAACCATCCCAAGGGGTAGAAACCGCCCTCTCGAGCACTAAAAAATTCATATCTCGGTTAGCCCCCATAGTAACTCTTTGATATTTGCTCACAATGTTGCTTATACCGATAGGCAAGCAGCGCCCGTACAACGGCTCATTGCAAATCATCCCAAGGGGTAGAAACCGCCATCTCGAAATAAAATTCATATCTCGGTTAGCCCCCATAGTAACTCTTTGATATTTGCACACGATGTTGCCCATACCGCCAGGCAAACAGCGCCCATACAACTATTCATTMCAAACCATCCCAAGGGGTAGAAAACCGCCCTCTCGAGCACTAAAAAATTCATATCTCTATTAGCCCCCATAGTAACTCTTTGATATTTGCACACAATGTTGCTTATACCGATACGCAAACAGCGCCCGTACAACGGCTCATTGCAAATCATCCCAAGGGGCAGAAACCGCCCTCTCGAGCACTAAAAAATTCAAATCTCCATTAGCCCCCATAGTAACTGTTTGATATTTGCACACAATGTTGCTTATACCGATACGCAAACAGCGCCCGTACAACGGCTCATTGCAAATCATCCCAAGGGGTAGAAACCGCCCTCTCGAGCACTAAAAATTTCATATCTCGATTAGCCCTCATAGTAACTCTTTGATATTTGCACACAATGTTGCTTATACCGATACGCAAACAGCGCCCATACAACTATTCATTGCAAACCATCCCAAGGGGTAGAAACCGCCCTCTCGAGCACTAAAAAATTCATATCTCGATTAGCCCCCATAGTAACTCTGATATTTGCACACAATGTTGCTTATACCGATACGCAAACAGCGCCCATACAACTATTCATTGCGAACCATCCCAAGGGGTAGAAACCGCCCTCTCGAGCACTAAAAAATTCATATCTCGGTTAGCCCTCATAGTAACTCTGATATTTGCTCACAATGTTGCTTATACCGATAGGCAAGCAGCGCCCGTACAACGGCTCGTTGCAAATCATCCCAAGGGGTAGAAACCGCCCTCTCGAGCACTAAAAAATTCATATCTCGGTTAGCCCTCATAGTAACTCTGATATTTGCTCACAATGTTGCTTATACCGATAGGCAAGCAGCACCCGTACAACGGCTCATTGCAAACCATCCCAAGGGGTAGAAACCGCCCTCTCGAGCACTAAAAAATTCATATCTCGATTAGCCCTCATAGTAACTCTTTGATATTTGCACACAATGTTGCTTATACCGATACGCAAACAGCGCCCATACAACTATTCATTGCAAACCATCCCAAGGGGTAGAAACCGCCCTCTCGAGCACTAAAAAATTCATATCTCGATTAGCCCCCATAGTAACTCTTTGATATTTGCACACAATGTTGCTTATACCGATACGCAAACAGCGCCCGTACAACGGCTCATTGCAAATCATCCCAAGGGGTAGAAACCGCCCTCTCGAGCACTAAAAAATTCATATCTTGGTTAGCCCCCATAGTAACTCTTTGATATTTGCACACGATGTTGCCCATACCGCCAGGCAAACAGCGCCCATACAACTATTCATTGAAAACCATCCCAAGGGGTAGAAACCGCCCTCTCGAGCACTAAAAAATTCATATCTCGGTTAGCCCTCATAGTAACTCTGATATTTGCTCACAATGTTGCTTATACCGATAGGCAAACAGCGCSCGTACAACGGCTCGTTGCAAATCATCCCAAGGGGTAGAAACCGCCCTCTCGAGCACTAAAAAATTCATATCTCGATTAGCCCCCATAGTAACTCTTTGATATTTGCACACAATGTTGCTTATACCGATACGCAAACAGCGCCCGTACAACGGCTCATTGCAAATCATCCCAAGGGGCAGAAACCGCCCTCTCGAGCACTAAAAAATTCAAATCTCCATTAGCCCCCATAGTAACTGTTTGATATTTGCACACAATGTTGCTTGTACCGATACGCAAACAGCGCCCGTACAACGGCTCTTTGCAAATCATCCCAAGGGGTAGAAACCGCCCTCTCGAGCACTAAAAATTTCATATCTTGGTTAGCCCCCATAGTAACTCTGATATTTGCACACGATGTTGCCCATACCGCCAGGCAAACAGCGCCCATACAACTATTCATTGCAAACCATCCCAAGGGGTAGAAACCGCCCTCTCGAGCACTAAAAAATTCATATCTCGATTAGCCCCCGTAGTAACTTTGATATTTGCACACAATGTTGCTTATACCGATACGCAAACAGCGCCCATACAACTATTCATTGCGAACCATCCCAAGGGGTAGAAACCGCCCTCTCGAGCACTAAAAAATTCATATCTCGGTTAGCCCTCATAGTAACTCTGATATTTGCTCACAATGTTGCTTATACCGATAGGKAAGCAGCGCCCGTACAAAGGCTCATTGCAAACCATCCCAAGGGGTAGAAACCGCCCTCTCGAGCACTAAAAAATTCATATCTCGGTTAGCCCTCATAGTAACTCTGATATTTGCTCACAATGTTGCTTATACCGATAGGCAAGCAGCGCCCGTACAACGGCTCGTTGCAAATCATCCCAAGGGGTAGAAACCGCCCTCTCGAGCACTAAAACATTCATATCTCGGTTAGCCCTCATAGTAACTCTGATATTTGCTCACAATGTTGCTTATACCGATAGGCAAGCAGCACCCGTACAACGGCTCATTGCAAACCATCCCAAGGGGTAGAAACCGCCCTCTCGAGCACTAAAAAATTCATATCTCGATTAGCCCTCATAGTAACTCTTTGATATTTGCACACAATGTTGCTTATACCGATACGCAAACAGCGCCCATACAACTATTCATTGCAAACCATCCCTAGGGGTAGAAACCGCCCTCTCGAGCACTAAAAAATTCATATCTCGATTAGCCCCCATAGTAACTCTTTGATATTTGCATACAATGTTGCTTATACCGATACGCAAACAGCGCCCGTACAACGGCTCATTGCAAATCATCCCAAGGGGTAGAAACCGCCCTCTCGAGCACTAAAAAATTCATATCTTGGTTAGCCCCTATAGTAACTCTTTGATATTTGCACACGATGTTGCCCATACCGCCAGGCAAACAGCGCCCATACAACTATTCATTGCAAACCATCCCAAGGGGTAGAAACCGCCCTCTCGAGCACTAAAAAATTCATATCTCGGTTAGCCCTCATAGTAACTCTGATATTTGCTCACAATGTTGCTTATACCGATAGGCAAGCAGCACCCGTACAACGGCTCATTGCAAACCATCCCAAGGGTTAGAAACCGCCCTCTCGAGCACTAAAAAATTCATATCTCGATTAGCCCCCATAGTAACTCTTTGATATTTGCACACAATGTTGCTTATACCGATACGCAAACAGCGCCCGTACAACGGCTCATTGCAGATCATCCCAAGGGGCAGAAACCGCCCTCTCGAGCACTAAAAAATTCAAATCTCCATTAGCCCCCATAGTAACTGTTTGATATTRGCACACAATGMTGCTTATACCGATACGCAAACAGCGCCCGTACTACGGCTCATTGCAAATCATCCCAAGGTGTAGAAACCGCCCTCTCGAGCACTAAAAATTTCATATCTTGGTTAGCCCCCATAGTAACTCTGATATTTGCACACGATGTTGCCCATACCGCCAGGCAAACAGCGCCCATACAACTATTCATTGCAAACCATCCCAAGGGGTAGAAACCGCCCTCTCGAGCACTAAAATATTCATATCTCGATTAGCCCCCGTAGTAACTTTGATATTTGCACACAATGTTGCTTATACCGATACGCAAACAGCGCCCATACAACTATTCGTTGCYAACCATCCCAAGGGGTAGAAACCGCCCTCTCGAGCACTAAAAAATTCATATCTCGGTTAYCCCTCATAGTAAKTCTGWTATTTGCTCACAATGTTGCTTATACCGATAGGCAAGCAGCGCCCGTACAACGGCTCATTGCAAACCATCCCAAGGGGTAGAAACCGCCCTCTCGAGCACTAAAAAATTCATATCTCGGTTAGCCCTCATAGTAACTCTGATATTTGCTCACAATGTTGCTTATACCGATAGGCAAGCAGCGCCCGTACAACGGCTCGTTGCAAATCATCCCAAGGGGTAGAAACCGCCCTCTCGAGCACTAAAAAATTCATATCTCGGTTAGCCCTCATAGTAACTCTGATATTTGCTCACAATGTTGCTTACACCGATAGGCAAGCAGCACCCGTACAACGGCTCATTGCAAACCATCCCAAGGGGTAGAAACCGCCCTCTCGAGCACTAAAAAATTCATATCTCGATTAGCCCTCATAGTAACTCTTTGATATTTGCACACAATGTTGCTTATACCGATACGCAAACAGCGCCCATACAACTATTCATTGCAAACTATCCCAAGGGGTAGAAACCGCCCTCTCGAGCACTAAAAAATTCATATCTCGATTAGCCCCCATAGTAACTCTTTGATATTTGCACACAATGTTGCTTATACCGATACGCAAACAGCGCCCGTACAACGGCTCATTGCAAATCATCCCAAGGGGTAGAAACCGCCCTCTCGAGCACTAAAAAATTCATATCTCGCTTAGCCCCCATAGTAACTAACTTGATATTTGCACACGATGTTGCCCATACCGTCAGGCAAACAGCGCCCATAGAACGATTCATTGCAAACCATCCCAACGGGTAGAAACTGCCCTCTCGAACACTAAAAGAAATTAATATCTCGCTTAGCCCCCCATGGTAACTCTTTGATATTTACACATAATGTTGCTTATACCGATAGGCAAGCAGCGCCCGTACAACAGCTCATTGCAAATCATCTCAAGGGGTAGAAACCGCCTTCTCGAGAACTAAAAAATTCATATCTCGGTTAGCCCCCATAGTAACTCTGATATTTGCACACGATGTTGCCCATACCGCCCAGGCAAATTTTTTAGTGTTCGAAAGGGCGGTTTCTACCCCTTGGGATGATTTGCTATGAATCGTTGTACGGGCGCTGTTTGCCTGTCGGTATAAGCAACATCGTGTGCAAGTATTAAAGAGTTACTATGGGGGCTAACCGAGTAATGAATCTTTTAGTGCTCGAGAGGGCGGTTTCTACCACTTAAGATGATTTGCAATGAGCCATTGCACGGCCGCTGCTTGCCTATCGGTATAAGCAACATTGTGTGTAAATATCAGAGTTACTATGGGGGCTATGCGAGATATGTTTTTTTTAGTGTTCGAGAGGGCGGTTTCTACCCCTTGGGATGGTTTGCAATGAATCTTTGTATGAGCGCTGTTTGCCTGGCGGTATGGGCAACATCGTGTGCAAATATCAAAGAGTTACTATGGGGGCTAACCGAGATATGAKTTTTTTAGTGCTCGAGAGGGCGGTTTCTACCCCTTGGGATGATTTTCAATGAGCTGTTGTACGGGCGCTGCTTGCCTATCGGTATAAGCAACATTGTGAGCAAATATCAAAGAGTTACTATGGAGGCTAACCGAGATTTGCATTTTTTAGTTATAATAGATATTAGACTATTATGTGATTTCTACCGCCTCGTGCTGACTGCGTATCCGAATAATATTACAACGATGTTATAAAAATTTGTTTTAGAATGTGCTATATCCTGGTGGCTAGGTAGAAGCTGATTACCCATATGAATGAACGGCCATCCACAAAGTTTGTTAGCTCTATAGTATTCGGGTGTTTCCGTAAAAATTGGCTTCTGGAACTGGCCGCTGTTTTCACACGGGTGTCCCAGCACCACACCTAATTGTGGGTAAGGTCGTTGAAGAATGATTTCTTTTTACACATGATAATTTTTTCTCAAAGTCCAAAATGACGCCACAGTGGCTAGCGACTTATAAGTTATAATCAGCAGGCTGGGTCATGTTACATCCTTTGAAAATCGCTTTAATTGCCTATGCGTCTGCGTTTAGAAAATTATGGGTATTGAATAAAAATAAATAAAATGAAAATTATGGGATTTTCAATCTGAAATCTGAAAACATTCTGCACATTTTTAAGTTCTTTTCCAACTTATCTTTTAAACACACTCAGTGCGTTTAGCTGAAAATGTACTCCTTTTAGAGGTGATACCTTTTATTGTCAAAATTGAATGTAGCACTAGTCTTTCCAGACTCAGAAATTTTAAATAGCATAGGTCATGCTATAAGGTATTTGATTATTTCATCTAACCGCGTTTAGTAAAGTGAAATCCATGAAACTATCCATTTTAAATTATAGGGCGCCGAATGTCACTTTCGAGATTCAATCCCTCATAGCTTTAGAATGGTTTGTCCGATTTCAACTAAACGATGATAAGTAGATAATGAATATGAAATGAATAACCTGCCCTGGTCAGTTCGCTCTCACTCTGCGACTAGTTTCGCCCTGTTGGGGCTCATCAGGCAGGGGTAGAGAGCAAACTGACTATGGCAGACCGTCGTCTATAAACGCGGCGGGCGAACTGGTTGAAGTGAGAATAGGYGGGCAGATGCCTTCAGTGCCATCGGAACTCTGCGAGTTAYGCGGTCTATAACTGTGATGTAGACACCGGCCTKGTGCAGGTTCCTAGCGATGGCTTCGGAGAAGGTATCCGTGGTGGCGGCCTACCATGGTCAGTTTGCTCTCTACTCCTGCCTGATGAGCTCCAGCAGGGCGAAACTAGTCGCAGGGTGAGAGCGAACTGACCAGGGCAGATGATTCGTTTCATCAATGCTTTACGGAGAGCCTCTCCGAAGCCATCGCTAGGAACCTGCACTAGGCCGGTGTCTATCACAGTTATAGACCGCCTAGCTCGCAGAGTTCCGTTTAGATGGCACTCAGAGCAACTGCCCTCCTATTCTCACTTGAGATAATGAATATGTTTTTCAAATGAACTATAACGTGGTCCCTTGCTACGTATTTTACTTCATCCAACGGATGGGAAGTATTGTATTGCGAAAAACATTTTCAAAAATTTTTATTTGCTCGTTCACTTTAAAATGGTCGAAAACGCAAAAAAAACAAAATTTGAGCAAAATAAATTTCTTGTCTGTGGTATTGTTTGTGGACACGATAACTTTCGAAAAACTTAATATATAAACTTGAAATTTGGCAAACGTATAAATCTGAACTACCCAAAGCGACCTAATGTTTGTGGGGTAAGTAGGGTATCGGGAAGGGGAGAAATTGAGGGGTAACTACTCTTTTTGCAAATTTATGTTTTTTTTCGCTTTAGTATGTGATTAGTAGTATAACTGCGAGTATTATTAGCTCTTATAAATTTTCGGTACAGCAAACTGTTTAGACAATATTAGCAAAAAAACGTCACTTAAAGAAAACGGTTTTTCTTAAATATCTCCGAATATATTTAATATATTCAAAAAATAAAAATGCCATCAGATAGGAAATAAAATTTCTCACAAAAAGTGTCTTAGAAAAGTTATCCAAAATTTTGACATTTTCGAAATATTTCCAAAAAACCTATTTTGGACCCTGCTCATACGATTTTTTTTTAAATTTTGGTATTATATAGAAAATCAAATTTCTGATCAGAAAGCGCTCTTGTAATTTTTTTGTTAAGTTAATAATTTTCGAGTCATTTGGAAAAACCAACTTTAAAAATGTATATATTTTTGCTAATATCACGAGGACTGTTTGTGTTAGAAAAAATGTGTAGAGGAAAAATGCTCAAAACCTGTTTACTAATCGTATAGTATAAGAAATAAAAACGTAGTTTCATTTTGACAATTTGATTTGGAAGTATTGATTCAATTTGCAGCGGTTCTTTAAGAGGGGCGTTTACCTAGAGCGAATCGGGTCATTTTAAGCACCTACCGTTTTACATTTTACCGAGTTATTCGAAACTTTTTCGAAGTGAAATTTCGACACGGCAATGACAAAAGATGTAGCTACAACGTAGAGTTCGAGTTTTTTCTGAATTTGGTACGGTAATGTAAATATTTGTTGTTATATTTTGCTTAAAAATGCGTATTTTTGGCGAGTTATATCTCGGAAACTAAGGCACATAAACGAAAAATTCGAACTCCACGTTGTAGCTACATATTTCTTTGTACACTACCAAAAACATGAGCACGATAAATAAGTAAAAACATTCAAAAAATCTAAAACCGCAAACCCTTTCGCACGAGTCCGTCAAGAGAGCGGAATGCGAATGCCCATCCCAACCAGATCCGTCGCGTGGTATCCAGAGAACAGCGAGGCTAAGATGCAAACCTGTCGGGAATGATCGTGCGGTATACGATTTATTCCGATATGACCGGATTTCTAAGCTTTTATGTCTAAATACACGCGACAAGTTTAATGTTAAAAGCTCTTTCACATTAATTTACTGTTTGCCGAAGCAATGGGGAGGCGGAATGAAAATTATTATAAAAGTTCCTCCAAAAATCATAGTCGACATGCAGTTAGAATGAAATGTTATATAGTTCATATTTACAGAAATAAATGGGTTATTCCATATTAATATCATAGTAAGTTACTAATATCGTGCTTACTTTTTTATGCACACGCTACAGTCAGCAATTTTCCGAATATTAGTTTAGCCCGTCTGATCTTTGCGTAATTTCAACCTATCGACTACCCTCTTACGTCCCATGTCCCGCTGGTAACATGGGTTGCATAGTTTACATTTTGCCCGATCGCTCCAAGTAAATGCCCCTCTTAAACCTTCTAGCTTAACGCGTATAATGATTAGGATAAGGGAGGGACTCACGACGTGCAGAAACGTTTTCAGATTTAGGTTAGTACCCACAACTTTACAATTGTCAGGTTTCAATTTTTAAATGCAAGTGAATAATGAAAGTAGCTTTAGGCGAAGTGTATCGTGACCCCCTTGCTATTTGAACTTTTAAGCTGGTAATGACCGTAGTTCTCTCAGATTTCTGCACTTGCTATGAAGGTGTATTTCACATAATTCATCGGGACTTGGGCATCTTCAACAAACACATTTAATGTGCTGTCATTTTCTCATATTTCTCATATTCTTGTTGCTTGTTGCAGCAACCCAAACAAGATTATAATGACAACACGCAGAGACTAAGCAGCAAATCAAAGAGTGGGTGCATTCTGTTTCTCCACAACCTAAAAATTATGTTTTAAAATCTGCAGCCAACATTGCAATTTGTTTACTATTAATAAAATCTATAAAGATTATGATAAAGCTGTATCAAAAAACTTACCGAATGTGTGCTCTTTTTTTAGGACGGCGCTCCACAACTTACAGTACGATAGTTTGGATCTGCAGAGCACGTAGGCACTTAAGTTGCGCTTTGAGGGTAGAGGACCGGAAGACAACATACATAATACATCTTGTATAAATGTGAATCGCCATACTGAAAAGCTCTAAGTTTATTAGCCTCGTTTTTTGGTTATGGTCGCTAGCCAGTAGCGATGTGGCCCCTATACATATTGTAATGATCGTTCAAGTAATTAAGTAAGCCGATGATTGTTTTTCCGTCACAAACACACGTCTTAGTGCTGGTGTAACAAACCAGAGGGAAGAAAACAAACTGAACAGTCTCGACTGCCACTTGTGTAGATTGTCAAACGATTATTCGCGATTTATAAACATTTCGGCACAATTAACAGTAACCGTATTAGGCACAGGTAACAGTAACAGCGTGTTAAAATAACACGGTGCTATCAGTGCAACAAACGACAAATACATCAAACCGACTAAACGCCAATGTGCATCAAATTATACGAACTGTTTTACACATTACTTTTGTGTTAAAAAGAGAAAGCCCTGGCTTGATCGACCCGTTTTTTTAATGAACACCCGTTATAAGTTAACATTATTCAGTTACCAGTCAATTTAAGTTGTTGTTATACTTCTCCAAGTCAAGTCTTCTTAGGTTATATTCCCCAGGAAATATATTACTGCTCCAATAATGAGGTATTACTTACCACTTCAGCTTCCTTTAGAAAACACCTACAGCGGACAGACATTGCTTCAGAATCCAATTCAGCCCGTTTGAATAAGCTTTAAGCGCATTTTTGTTATAAATTTTGCTTAAATCCTAATAAAGTACTTTACAGCATAGTTTTTTTTTAAAGGATCATAATATCCCAATATGGTGGCGGCACATGTCTGCAGTAATCCTATTGTGACAGCGACTGACTTCTACACAAAGGGACCCCCAATATAACCTTATGCGAATTGTAAAACTATAAATCAGTAAGTAATTTGCGGTTGTCTTTATTCGCTAACACCGAGAATTTAATGCCAGATAAAAATTGTTTATAAATAAACGTATGTCTATTTTCTTTTTAGTTGTCACCGAATTTTATTTATAAAAAAACGCAAAGCACGAGTTCAATGTGTTACTTTACAATAAGTATGAAACAAAAAAGTGATCAAAGATTTTAATGGGCATATTTTAGACCAATATTGTTACTTTTTTTTCTGTGGGGCATATCAGATGCGCTCCTTAGTGATGAAACTATTATTTTTTAATAAAAACTGCTAACCGCAAAAATAACCTCATAGAACCTCAACTTGCAGTGAGTCTTGGGCTGCTGTTACTTTTTCTAATATGTCTCCCATTATATTATTAAACAATGATAAGCTCAGATTTCTAACTCTTTCTTTCATACTTCATCATACAACAAAGTTAAAGTATTTTCTAAAACAAGAATTTCTAAACTTTCTCTGTTATTGCTACTATTTTTGATGCGCTATTTAATAGTGATAGTCCATATGCTTCTTTTTCATGCTTTTCACAGATGATAAAGTATAAATGTTTCGCCCAACAGTCTCGTACATTTTTGCTATGAACTTGATAGGGTAAGTCGTCCATAGTTTCTACATCGTAAATAATACAAGCTGCAGACTAAAACTGGGAATTCTTTAAACGCTTAAATTTCTTTTGAAATGTTCCGTGTAATACCCAGGTCTTAAATAAGATTATGTTAAWTATATACAATTTTCTTATTCTTTTATTAATATTATAGCATATCAGCAGTGCTTCTTCATAAACTAATAACTTCCGTTTCTAATATTGCCACTGCATTTACAATCATGTTATGCAAACTCATTCAATTGCGTAGCAGGGTTTGTTCATAATCAATAATAGTATTATATTTTTATTAATCGGGGTTAGAATAGTTGGTAACTCGACGCAAATTACATTTTGTAGACAGGTTTGGATGTGGTATTTTGGTAATTTATATCCACGTCATTCGCAACCGACAAATTAATTAATTTTAAACGTAATTATATATTTGTTGATTATAATATCCGCAGGTCACGACTGCAGATTCGTTTTAATCAGGGTTATGCAGAAATCAGTGCAATCAGTAACAAAACTTTGATGATTTTGAAAATTATACATGTTAATGGTTCCCGTTTAATAAATGTTCAAGCAATAGTCAATACAATAAATAACAGCTGGTTTTAAGTAATAATTAAAGTCTTGTTTTTTTACACAATAATGTCATGCAAGTGTCTACTTGGATGAAAGAGTGAACGTACAAAAATGAAAGTGTCCCACAAAGTTTATCTTGAGGAAATTTAATCAATTTTATTACTAGCGTGATACAGTCATGACAAACACACCAAAGACCTTCATAACATAGCCTTCCCTATGTTTCCAAACAAACCGTGGATTTATTATTCTAATAAAGGAAGTTATTATCGACAGATCTATTTTTGGCCAATATGTAGCAATCATTATCTGCCTAGCAGAGAACAATTTCACTAGACTAACTAGTTGCAAGTAAACTCTGAATTTGAAGTTGCAAAGATGTTGTAGCATACATTAGTTTCCGATTGCCAAAACAGAAATGCGAAATGTATGTCTTTTTAGCTGACGATAAAGGAACAGCGCACAAAATACACCTTATTTTTCAATATTATCGCACCCTGACATGAATGCACTTATTACCTACATAATGTTAGCAACAATTAAATAGGTACCCCTCTAAAATATGCCTTCTGTCAAGCAAAAAAATGTCCGAATGATTACTGAACACGATAAACTATTAAAACGAAGAATTTCATCCTTATAAGAAACGAATGATCCTGCCCTATGCTTGCAATTTTGAGAGCTGCTGATGGGAAGATGCGATGAAGACCCTAACTTTTTAAGAATTGCTCTGTTTTCCGAAGAGTCAGTCGTCATATTTATTGTCGCTACTGGGAACAAGGAACCGCCTCAGAAGCTTAATATTTGGGCAGGCATTATTGATAAACGTATTATTGGTTCTCCTTTTCTTTAAATAATCTTACGGCAGATAGGTATTTAGAATTTTTCAGAGTTGATATGATATCTGCACTGGCGGCGATATTTCCGAATGAGCTGAACAATGATATTCCAAGAATTTGGTTCCAGCTAATGATGCACAGATACATTTTAGTGTAAAGGTACGTGGCTTTCTTGATGACGTTGCCAATAAATGTATAGGTCGCAGAATGCCCTCCACGACTGCCAGATTTGACTGCTTTAGAGTTTTTCTTTGGAGTCGTTCAAAAGGTATAGCATACGTAGACTGCCCACACACATTGGTAGAATTATATTAAGCCTTGTATTTAAGCTGAAATCCGATTACTAACTCTAGACGTTATCGAACGCAGTGTCCAAAGTGTCCGTGTGCGACTTGGGCGATATCAAGTTGTAAATGGCCTGAACTTTTGAACATTTGGATGTGTAAAATATTTTTCTTTGCTAATCCTAAACCTTGTTAAATGATTAAAGGTGGGGACCAAAGTTACTTGATGTTTGTGAACTTCATAATTATGCGCATGTTGCACAACCGTTTTTGGAATGTGTTCATTATGATTGTTTTTTTTAAATGATGACGTCATATCTTCATCGTAGAGGATTCCTAAATTCGATCACCACTCTTATAGCACTGACAGTTAAATTGACCAGTATTTAAACACAAAACTTCAGTATAATCACTCTAAAACAATAATACCTGTTTTCGCTGATTTTCAAATAAGATTCGCCCATTCACGAAGACTTTTATATTTTTCGAGAATGGTCTKTGTAGTACTGAAGCTTTTCGAACATATTAGAAAAGACCTTAGGCAACTATTCGAACGTCAGTCTGGTGGTTTCAATCTGCAGACACTGGATCCCCACAACATAACAGTATATTCCTACTAAATCAAATTAGTTTTGGACGCAAATGTTAATAATTTTTACCATATTTCATCCGTACGTTTGCTTTGTGTCGACCTCTGGTGGTTAAAAATTTAAGTAATGGTGGACTGATCTTCATAAATACCAAAGGACTGTATGTAAAAATATCTATTTATAAAAATTCAGTGATGTTTAACTGAAATTACTGCATATATTACTTACATAGTTTATTTTATTGGAATTATCATTGCAGTATGTCAGGAAATATATCGGAATTAGTTTTTTCTTTATTTTAAGTTTAGCGACTCAAAAGTGCCAATAATTATTAAAATTGGCTGCGAAAAAATTTGCCATAACTACTTAAACGCGCGCAAAAAAGTGCGACCTAAACGCGTTAAAAATCGCTTAACAAAAAGCTTTTGCTAAGAAATCCATTTCCTTCGTTATTTCACCTTATGAGCTGCTACTGGAAACAAAGAAAACTTCAGACTACTGTTTTTACCAGGTTTTTTGCAATAGTTCACGACAAAACAAACGTTACGGCCCATTTTATTTATTATTTCAATATAGAAACAGAATTGTTTCACCTTGAGTGCTCCGATCGTTTCAGTTATCATCTCCAGACTTTTCCCAATTTTGCACAGGGCGACAAAGCGTACTGGAACGTCCCTAGTTTACGACAAACCCTTAGTAAAGAATATTTAAAATTAAATAATTTTATTTGCTAGTAGCACAAGTATCAATGGCGTCCAGCTAACACTAATCATGCTCACGCCCTTCAAGTAAGTTTAAACAACTTGCACTTGAAACACTTCTTAACATCTCCATGTCTAGCAAAGTTTTGGCGCTTAAAGCCTCCGTATCCATGTCGATGTTACCGGCTTATCATGCTTGGCAGACGTTAACCCCCGACTGTTATTGTTAGAAAACTAAGAGCATATCATATGCGGGTAAATTTCGCTCCCCGAAGCCAAGATTTCCTTACTCATCTGTTACACAGTCGTGTTTACGTTTGGGAACTCAATATGTATTCCATTAATTCGAAGAAAAGATTTCAAACCTAAATGTACCGTAATCAGTTGGAATCTGTGTAAAGGAAATTCATTCTAGTACCTTAAAAATGGTATACACTCTACGTATATTTAATAGTATTTTTTACAATAATTATTATTATCACAGGTAGGCGTACAATGCAATCACCATCGACCATGATGGAACCTTTCCAGAACATTGGTGGTTCCGTCAGTAGTGATACACGAATAGTCAATCGGAGCAATTGAATAGAAGAATAGTAAAGAAGGAATCCTACAGCAAACTATTTAGCACTACAGAACGATAAAACCGATAATAAAACTAAAAACCACTTAAGATGTTGGGCGGCCTTGAATATTTAGTAAGAGGTTTAACATGCACAGTGCTTTTATCCTTTAACATTGCAAAGGCTCAACCCCACAAACGAAACCTGAAGATAAACATAAACGAGGTAATAAAGGGTGAGCACTTATAACAGCACGAAAAAAATCGAATAAATGAATGGCAATGTTTACGAGCACAATGTGTCTCTCTAAAGAAGAGAATTCTTCCTTTTCCTCAAAACATGTGAATTTGAATCGCAAAAACGAATAGCGGATTAAAAAATAACATGAAGAATTGTATCATACGTCATTCCATGGATAAGAGCTAAATAGATTTAGGTGAAAAGAATTGAAACTGGAAATCTACGTAAGCATAAAGTCAAAACGTAAACGTTAAAAATTTAATTTTTCTTATAGTATTTATTTGTAGGTTCTGGCTCCTTATTTTTATAAATTAAAGACACTTTCTTTAATAATATGACGTTTCGACCTATAATTTAGGTCTTTGTCGAATATTTTATTTATATTATTATTAAAGAAAGTGTCTTTAATTTATAAAAATAAGGAGCCAGAACCTACAAATAAATACTATAAGAAAAATTAACAAAGAAGGACTCCACAAAATAAACACCAACAACTATGTTAAAAATATATTTTTCCCATACCCACCCTTTCGCGTTTATTTTACTACAGGGTTTCTATAAATGATTCATGCATCCAGGGCGCTTATGGATATTGATGTTATCGATTAAATCAATTTGCCGCCTCTCAGGAGAGCGAATGGAACTACTGCTTTGACGTATACTGTTCATCTCTCGATTTTTTAAATTATTTAATATATTTTAATATGAGAAAATGCGTGAGAGTGTAGATTTTCCAGGTTGAAGAAAGTTCACATTTCAGAGCTGTGGGGTGACACGATTTCGTATAACTTTTAGGCTATGTATCGTATTTGTGAGTTTGTGGCTACAGTAAGTCTTAAATAACTGTAGCCTGCCACAATGGTAAAATTTAAAAATTAAGTGGTAGTAAGGTTAACTGCACTATACAAAGCTTCCACAGTGCAATGGTATAAACGGCAGAGGTTTACCACAAGCCTACTATGCCAATAATTATTGTAATTTCTTACCTTTGACAGAAAAATAGAACCGTAGATTGTTGGAAAATCTTTATCAGACCATCAATTTCATGACTGTAACTTGATCTGCAACCTTCAGTACTATCGCCGTGCATATAGTAGTTTGGCAGCGGTTACAAAAAGGCGGCACAAAGAATTTAGAAATCAACGCCGCCCGCGTTGCATGAATCATTTATAGAAACCCTGTATATCGGCCCAGCCGAACATCTCTTCATGAAACCCGATTGAATTATCGATAGGTAGTTATTTTATTCTACAACCGCTCTTAGTCTTCACCCTATAAGGCGTTTAAGCATATTACCCATAGTGTTTAATATGCAGAAAAGTGTCTCTTATCACCTTTTTTTTTAATATTTGCTCTAAGATTATTTCTTGAAGCTTGAATATACCTATGAGGGTTAAATTTCTACTTTTTATCTTCTACCAAGCATATAAGCAACTGACGCATGAATTGTGTGTTCCTTGCCATCATAGCGTCACCATAGGTCCATAGGATCCATAATATCTTCTACCCAGAGGTCAACGCTACGAGAGACGAGCACTCGTGCTATCCACGTGGAACAGCAATCGCAGAGAATCTTATTAATTACTAGAAAAAAACTTTAATCTTCCACGATAACGACATAAGGTTCCTCTACAGATCGAATCAATAATATTAGAGAATCACGACAACTAAGCACTGCTTCTTATATTTAAACGTACTTCATGTAGGTACGGCTATGGGTGTGTAGGTACACTTTTACACACTGATGGCCACCTCTGTTTAAGGTCTCTCATGTCAACAAAATTATACAATCATTATCTACACAATTTCTGAAACACTTTATTACAGAATGACAATACATTGTACGCATTCAATTCATGCACCTTTTCTCTGTCGCTTGTGTATATAAATCGCGAAGAGAGTTTGAACCAAACGGGCATTTGCATATCATTTTTACAATTACTACTGAATTCTCAAGAGGGCTGTACAAAAAAATTAGCTTGTTTTACAATCGATTTCTGCGCCCACCTTCTATCGCATACATTTACGTCCATCCATACATTTTAATGTGATACTGTTTATTTGAGCTTGTGCGGGATATGTTATCGTACAACTGATACTCGAATTAGTATCGACATCTGCTGCGTTGTAATCTGGCTTTTATGGGAAAGTAAAAAATGGTGTCGTGCATCGTCGCTTGTTGTAACCTTGGTATAAACGTATCGAAATGTAAAACGATCGCAGTGCGACCATACTTTTTTTCAGTTTGTGATGTGGTAACGCCGACGAGCCCATATAGGATTACAAGTTACCTCTAGAAAACAATAAACGATTGCAGAAACATGCAAACGCTAATAACTTCACAGTGTGAAATTAGGTTATAAATTTATGTGCAAAGCATTCGTAGTGTATACCTATAGCTTGAGCTACAAGGTATACTATTGCAACTATAAATAAAATATATTCTGAATTTTAGCTTACATGTAGTAGTACAAAGGTCTTTAGTTACGGCACGCGCTATTTTGCTATTGTATCGCGAAAAAAAATTTCAAAAATTTGCTCATTGGTCATAAAATGGTTGAAAACATAAAAAAACAAAATTTGAACAAAAAAATTTCTTGTCTCTGTTTTTGTTTGTGGACACGATAACTTTCGAAAGACTTCATATATGAACTTGAAATTTGGCAAACCTATAGACCTCAACTACCCAAAGKGACCTATTGTTTTTGGGGTAAGTAGGGTATCGGAAAGAGGGCGAAATTGGCAAAATTGCAAATTTTTATTTTTTATTTTATTTTTTCGTTTTAGTATGTGATTAGTAGTATAACTGCTAGTATTATTCGCCCTTATAAATTTTCAGTGCAGAAAATTGTTTAGAAGATATTAGCACTTAAAGAAAACGGTTTTTCCTAAATATCTTCGAATATTTTTAATATATTCAAAAATCGAAAATACCATCAGATAGGAAATAAAATTTCTCACAAAAAGTGTCATGTTCGAGATATTTCCAAAATAACGTATTTTAGTCCCTGTTGGTACGATTTTTTTTAAATTTTGGTATTATATAGGAAAACAAATTTTTGATAGGAAAGCACTCTTGTAATTTTTTCGTTAATATTTTTCGAGTTATTTGGAAAAAACAGATTTTAATAATTTATGTATTTTTGCTGCCACGAGGACCGTTTGTCTTAGAAAAAATGTGTAGAAAAAAATGCTCAAACCTGATTACTAATCATATACTATAAGAAATAAGAACGTAAATTTCATTTTGACAATTGGATGTAAAAGTATTGATTCAATTTGCAGCTGTTTTTTATTAAACTTTTGCATTTCTTTGTCGGCATGCGACAAGTGTAAAATGCACTGGAGTATGGAGTTATTGGACACTTTGTGGACAAAATTAGGTTGCAATAGCTGCGAAAAATTAAATGACTTTATTAAATTTGATTTTTGGAGGGACTTAATTCTTTTCTCTATGAAACACACGCACTAGTCCTACAGAAATTTTCGGAGAGATAGAAACATTGGGAAGCGTATCAGTAAGATCAGTATAAAGTATATTACAACGTCGTATACCTCGCCTCCGGATTCACCTTCATCAAAACTGAAGTTCATTTGCAATGCTTGCTGATGTTTTGCCAACTAAAATATACCTATGTATATTATAGAAAAACATATAGATAAATTATGCTAATTTGTAAGTAACGTTTCATAAAAGTATCAGATAAAAAGTAGCAAAATGCTTCACCGATACGTTTCAAATTAGTAGTTAGTAATATTTGTGAAATATAAAAGTGTTTGTAACGTGAAAGACCTTATAACTGACATGTTATGTCTCACAAAACTGCATTTCGAGAGAATGCCTTTACCATGTTGCCTGCATCAGAATACAGTCAACATGGCACAGATATGGTGTTTCTTATATACGTTGAGATAAAGGATATGCAAGGGAGCAAGAGATTTACGTACCTTTACTTGTACCTCTCGGCAACCCGAGTCATACCAGGCATTTAAATTACCGATAGAGGTCTCCTGAAACTGGTTTCCCTTAATATCACCGCATTTATAAGGTACCGCCAACTCAGGTTTGATCCGAGAACACTAAAGACGGAATGATCCTTTTCCCTATGGTACAAGCCAGAGATGGGATATCAAGTATTGCTGGACTTTAACGGCACCTAACAACCATCGCTGGCAAATCCGGCAGTAACAGACATGAAATTATCAGAAAGAATATGAAAATAATATACGTGGCCACCGTTGTTTTAAAACATTTTTTGCTAAAACTCAAATAAAGCCGTCAATTGGGTGAGCACGATAGCTGGACCCCCCATGCGTATCTCCGAAACCGTTAATTTTAGAGCACATGTATTTGAATAATTTTTTACTCAAAATTTGATGCGTAATCCAAATCCGGCATAAAAAGTAGGTGGTTTTATTTTAGAAAATGCAAGTTTGATTCGGTACTCGGAATCTGGCAATGCTGCATAAATGTGTTATATTGCGTCATTGAGTACTCCTTGGCTGCTACAACTTTTATTTGAAACACTTTTCTCTAAGATCATAAATAAAGCCGTCAATTGGGTGAGCACGATAACTGGACCACCCATGCATATCTCCGAAACCGTTAATTTTAAAGCACATGTATCTTAATAATTTTTTGCTCAAAATTTGATGTGTAATCCAAATCCGGCATAAAAAAATAGGTGATTGGGAGTACGATAACTGGACCACCCTGTACATAAAATATAGTTATAATGAGTTATGAACTAAAAAAGTATTGCCAGTATTGACCCATTACCTAAAAATATTTGTAATGTACATTGATAAATGCATTCAAGGCAATAATTATCATACTTCATTATGTTCGTTGACTTCACATTTTTATGGTAAGTCAAATATAGAATCATGGTAGAAATTAAATGAAGGCGTTATTTTTACAGAGGAACAACATATCATACTAAGTTATTTTAAAGCAAAGTTTCTGTTCTTCACTACATTACATATAAATATCTATATTGGGCTAAAAATTGTGTGCAACATTGTCGAATCGAAAATTTCTGATTACACCCGTTCTAGGGCTCTGCTGTAATTAAAAAAAATACATGGTTACTCATCTATGTACCTTCTTTACATATGCACATTACCTACTGGGATCCGAACTCCCTAATCAGTCAGAGCGCGCGCGCCTTCGTTTGGGGGGGGGGGTAGGATCATTGAATACGCCAACCGGACCAGTAGCGCTACTATCTCAACTAACAAGAATTGCGTATCTGAACTTCCTACGAAATACCGTACCAGAGTTAGTGGAAGACAAAACATTGAACCCAAGGGTTGAAACATAGTTAATGCACGATGAAACGCCAGCACGTTACTCCATAAATGTTAGACAACACCTTCACAAAACCTACGACACCCGACAGGTCGCAGAGGCTCAGTGACGTGATCAGCCGGATTTCCAGATTTAAAGCCTTTCAGACTATTATTTATTTTTTCGACGTCCAGCACATTGCGTAACTAGTAACCAACTAAACTCTAAAATTCAACTACAACCCAACTGTCATAGTTAGAAATTATCTATCTCTTCTATAAAGTCATATTTGAATAGCACTTTATTTAATTAAGTCTGCTACAATGCTGGTATCTGCTTTTTATACCGTATTGCACAAGTTAGCTAAATTATTTTCAGTCCAATATTTCTTTCACTCGCAACAAATGGTTTTTTTTGTAATTGCACAAATTAAATTATTAAACTCCTAAGGGCTTATAACATCCTAGCAACTGTGCTCGACCGATCAGACTTGATGTATCAAAATTTCTGGGTTTACATCTCACTATCTTCTCAACGTTGGTATGAAACAGCTCTTCTCCTGCTAACAAATAACGGTCAACGCCATTCCAGGATTTAGGAAAACTTGCTTCCTCCATTTCAACACCTTCTTAAGCTGGTCTCGCACCCTCTTCCTCAACACTGGGTCTTCCCTGCAGATCCACTTACAACTGGTTCGGCAGCGTTCAATAAGGCCTCAGCGTCTAGAAACCTGAAGCCAAACACCATTACCATTAGTAAAATTAATAACAAATAAATTAAAGGAGAACTTACTTCCGCCAGTAGTCTCAAATCCAGACTGGCCCTTAATAGTTGTACCAGAGTAGCTCATCTCATGCTTGGGTTCAAATAAAATAACGCAGTTCAAAACAACAATACTAATTCAAATAAGGAACTTACATCAAAATTATCTAAATTTATAACTATATGCAAAAAACAATAACGAAAACGCACGTAACTGATCTGTCTATGAAAATCAAATAATGTCAACACGAAAAATAAAATAACGAAAAAGAAAAACGTAAGCCACTTAGCTGATTCTGTCCTTCAATCTTCCAGTACAGTCCCGCAAAACTGCAACGCTCCTGGTTGTCCTCAATGGAAGATCCAGCGTCGGGGATGACCAATAACTGAAACTTTATCTTCAGTAGGACAAAGCCAGTGACAAACTTAACTTTTTATATATTATGCACGAGCTCGGCAGGTCATCGGCAATCAGCCGACAGGGGCAGATTTGCAGTTTCACCCTCTTTTAACTAGGTGATCTTTGGGGAAGAGCACCATTTTCTTTTACGTCTCCGCTGTCAACGGATGACGTCCTTCTTTTCTCTTCTAGCACACTCAGTTTTTCTAAATGCCGTATTTTGGCGTCGACACACGCGCGACGTGCCTGGCACATAGTGAACGGAAATATTTGGTATTTGAATATGTTGAAATTTCTTGAAGTATAGAGCGAACCGATTTTTAAGGCAAGATATCCTAAGCATTCATACCAATTCTGAAATCGCTGATGCGTGACGGACGGAGTGGAATCTGTGTGTTTTTTTAAAACCACTGAGGCTTGAACTAGATAAGTATAAGATAACTTTAGTGATTGTCTGGAAAGGTTTTACAATAACTTCCAAATAGAATTTATTGATATTTCTTACGCATATTGTTTATTTGACGCTGGGTCTATCCAGAACAATGTTAGTAAGCTGAAGACGAAAACCTCTAGAATTCCTTCAATGAAATACCGAGAACGGGAGTTACTTTTCCCGCGGTCTGTTGTATAGTGCTTACGTATGTTCTGATTCTAATGAAAGCGATCATGCCCTAGCGTTGTAGCCTCTGAATCAGTGGCGTATCCAAGGGGTCAGAGTTAGAACCCCAACATCCCCCCAACACACGAAAAAAATACTTGTTGATTTATTAGTTTTAAGCTAATGTATTTGACAAATAACGAATGTGCTTTATTTTGTGTTCGATTAATTTGGAGCATTTCTCCCCCACCCCGGTAGTAATCACGCCCCCACAGCCAAAATTCCTGGACACGCTACTGCGCAAAATTGCAATACAGCAGGCACATTTTCATAAGTCTGACTTTAAGCAAAATTGCGCCATGATGTTTGTTCGAAGTTTAGAAGGGGTGTTACCGATAGTCCAATATGAATATGAAGAGGCGCTTGTTTCAGAAGAAATAGCACTCAAACTAAATTGATGAACTTTTTTGTAATAATTTTTTAATAATGTTCTGTCTGAACAAAGTACAACAAAATAACGAAGCATGACCGCGCATGCTAGAAGCGCGACAGCAAGTTATGCCGACGTTACCGTTGTCCAAGCTATTCGAGCGTTAGTCATATTTCGGTAAACGTATGCAGTTCGTGTTGATTTAGTAGCATGACCCACTGTTATCTAATTATCACTTAATGCACAAGTATGTTTCTTAGCAAAGGTGTATTGCCTGACAAGGAATTGTTGCAACTATGCGGAGCAAATGTTTTTAGGAACGTTTCTCCTAAGAAGGCCAAAATTTTTCTATTGCGCATTGAAAATTAAACGACATGAGGAATTTCGTAAGCTATACCATTTGTGATGCAGTAAAATGGAGTGAATTTGATATCGAAGGTGGTCAAGAATTTATGATCTATTAGCAAAGCATTTAAAACATACCTACTAGATTAATACTGTTCTGTATATAATAGACCGCTAATCCCTCTTAGTATGGAAGATTTGCAGATGATAATAAAAATATCCAGAGAAAATTATGAACCACAATAAATGTGCAGTTTATGCTGCCTTCTTATATTATTTATAAGTCAAAGTAAATGTGGGATCACTGGGCTGCAAATGCACGAGATCTCCATGTATCCATCTTGTTCCGAGAGATGCTGCAGCACAGGACGCGGTACAGTAGAACCAAAAATAAGTTGATAGGTGCAAAAAATTCCTCTACAGATTGGTTTAAAAGCGTCTTTTTACCATAAACCATACGCCTAGAGGAAGAAAGTTTATATTTGGGGACAATCTCAGCTCACACTTAGCTGATGAAGTTTTAGGACTTTACCGCCGAAACTCAATTTTAATTTTCCGTCTATTCCCAAACACATCTGACGCAAATTTTAAATATTGTATATCATTTTCTGGCCATTAAAACGTCTAAAGCTCATTACTTTTACACGGGAAAATGAGGTCTCCTAAACATCATCTTTTAAGAATTAAAATTTGTCCGAGATGCTTTGCTGGTACATATAGCTCCTTTAGACAGACGAAGTGTTTTAAATAAAATTCTACACGACAATGTTCAAAACCAGCAACGTCAATTTCGTGAAGAGTATGTCCCTAATAAAAACGTTTGCTAGCACACCTACTAGAGGACAAAGAAGTAAGAATCGTTTAACCATAGCGCAGCGCCAGAAAAATCTGAATTGCAGTTGTCCGTCTGATGATAAACTAGACGAAGTTTCAAACGATAGTAAAGACCATTCAGATGCACTTACAGAAGAAAAACTGGATTAACCTGAAGAAGTGGAATATGAGGCATCTCAATCTAATATTACATGATGACAGTTTGTATTTGTGTTTGGAAAAACAAAATTCGTTAATTATCGAAATGCAGATGTCGTTTAGGAACTCTTGACAGATGGAAAGGTTTAAAGTCAATAGAATTTATAAAGAAAACATTTGTATAAGTGGAAGATAATTTATGTACGGCAACTCATGCTGAAATATTGGCAGTACTACCGAAACCTAATGTAATAATCATAACATGTTTTTACTTTCAAGTAATCTCAAGTTTTATACTTTTTTTATTAGGATTCAGAATACGTTTTATATTTGATAAATGTGGTATAGAAAACGTGGTAGTGCTTTTAATGTATTAGTGTAATTGTCTAGATACATATAAAATACACAAGCAGTAATAGGAATGATATACCATTTGTGAGTAGGTGTCTTGATAGAGCATACGATTCAACAAATTATCTGACGTCCATATTAGAGTTAACTTTGAAAGGAAGGAAATTAGTAAGATATGATATTGATAACCTATATTCAGATTCCATGTTGCAGGCTATTAAGGCAACTCGACTAATTGAGCATAACAATATTTTTAATGAAAGTTAGAAAAATGTATTAATCGGTAAGTTCGTAAACTGGTTTTTGGGCATAAACGCATGATGTGGTCTCGTGCTTGTGGTAACAGCTCAAAATGCTTGCTGTAAACAGCTGAAAATAAATTATCACACTCTCACAGTCTCATTATTTACCGGAATCATATTTTAGATGAAGATATCTTTTTTGGGTTTAAGGAGGACGAAAGATGTTTTTGCTGCAGGACCTGTTGGATTTCTCTTTTCTTATATCAGAGCTCTGATATATGTAGTTCTTTTATATACAGAATTTCATTTAATCCTTAAAAGATCTCAATATACGATAATTAGATAAGCTCTTATTTAC
Organism: Rhyzopertha dominica; assembly: GCA_025024175.1. NCBI lineage: Eukaryota > Metazoa > Arthropoda > Insecta > Coleoptera > Bostrichidae > Rhyzopertha > Rhyzopertha dominica. The sequence continues at coordinate 28,596,418 of QCXZ01000138.1, read as the reverse complement.
GTGACATGTTATTTTCCGGGCTGGTTCCCACGTTGGTTATTAGACCTTGACGTTTCGACACTCATGTCGGTGTCTTCCTCAGAAGTAGCTCTGAAACTCTACTACTAGCTACTTCTGAGGAAGACACCGACATGAATGTCGAAACGTCAAGGTCTAATAACCAACGTGGGAACCAGCCCGGAAAACAACATATCATCGACAACAACCACGGAAGCCTTCAAACTCTTATATACGTGTATTCTTTAAAGAGATGGTTCTAATAATATTGAAAATGGTTGTCCTATTTCGATATTATTACGACTACGGGCTTGAAAACTGCTGATTTCTGATTTAACTCTCTTATTTTAAAACGCTAGTATCAAATATGCTAAGTCTAAACACAACCAATTCAAAACACTACTGTTTTAACACTAGTAATTCACCAATCCACTATACTGTACACAATTGCATTAAAATACCTGTTCACCAAGTTTTTTGCTCTGTTTATTTAGATGATAACCGCAATTTAAATTCAGAACTTCACAATCAGACTTCAGACCTGCCATGCGCCAGCCCGTGCATTATATAGTAGCTTCCGCCTACGGCATCTTTCTAGAAGGACATCTTACTGTCGCAGTCTATACTTCGAGTACATTCCATCGACATCCTCACTACTTGCAGTGTCCTACTACACCGCATCTTCACGCCTGCAACTCCCGTCCACAGGTGGCGCTGATCCGCAACAATATTATGTAATCTTGCAAAGGCATATGACAGTATCTATCGGAGCTTCTTGATGATAGAGACGTTACTTTAGCAAGGCGTTTGGTACAGTTCACCCAAATGTATTAATTCCTAGGTTGAATACTTATGCATACTAGTATTATTTCACCCGTAGCAAGCTGCTATTTTAATTAAGAAAGTTAAATATAAGGGGGTAAGAAATAAACCTAAACATTTAATAGAACCTGTGCACGCCGTTTATGGGTTTTACCCCGATGCAGTATTTTTATGACTAAGTGCGAGAGCAATTGTCGGTACCCTTGATCTGTCGGCGCTCTTTGAGGTGTCGGCGTGTATTTTTATTACACCCTTTCTGTACCTTTGTTCCCCTGCCTCAACATCTGTGTTTTGGGGATGTATTTTGTAACAAGTTAGGTAGTCAGAAATTGTAAGTACAACAACCTTTCATTTCTTTCACCAAAATAAGTGTAAATATGTGTGATATTGTTGGTTAATAAATGCGTTATAGTAAACCAGCATTTTTCATGCGAATGTAACGCGAAAGCTGCAATTCATCAGTGTTCAGATTTTTCGGTTTGTTACAGAACCTATAGCTTAATGTTATGTTGACTAGTAGCAGATTATGTCAAGAAATTACTGATAACCAAGTAAACAAATATATAGGGTCCGCCAAAACACCCCAGGCTCGTATTTTCTTTATTTTTTCGGGTACAATTTTAAGTTTTATGTCAAACTATAGGTCTTTCAAAACTCTATAAAAGTGGGGTAGTGGGTGTCAAAATTTTTTTGCAGATTATGATATTTTGTTAATAAAGTTAATATTTCAAAATATTTTTTATCTTACCCCTTACAACAAATATTGCTTCATAGTAGGATGCCAACTTTTGTCTTCTTCAATTTGTGTCGTTACTATGTATGCGTAATTTTTACTCCTTCATAAGGAAAATCAAGGAAACTCGTCGCCGCCATGTTTGTTTCATGTGTTAGTTTACAGCTTATTGCGGTACAAATTATGCCTACATACCCATCGCTGCACACAAAATTCTAAAATTTTAAATAAATCAAGTACAAAGTTCGTTCTAAAGAAAGGGAGAGGCTAGAAAACGAAACCCTGCGATGATGCTAGTGCGTGATGTAGAAAATTAAAGCGGTATAAGTATAAAACTTGCAAGTTTTGCGAAATCAGATGATATTGACCCTTGTCGTTCCATGTAGTAAGCTGGGAAGCAACTGTTGCATGTATTAATATCTTATAAATAAAGAATTTTATGTCTGCAGCGCGGATTACTTAAGATTTCATAGGATGTCTAAGTAATCCATGCTCGAAACATAAAATTATTTATTTATAAGGTATTAAAACTTATTAAAAGCTTATTAAATGGAACGACAAGGGTCAATTGCATTCGATTTCATTTTGTAACAAACTGTTAAACTAACAATTAAAATGCCGAACAGCCCTCTATTAATAGAATATGATGGCGACCAGATTTTCTTGTTTTTCATTAAGAATTAGAAAGAACTACGCATACATGGCTATGACAAAAAATGAAGAAGACAAAAATCGCCATCCAACTATGAAGTAATATTTATTATACAGGGTAAGGTAAAAAATATTTACAAAAATTAATTTTATTAGCGAAATATCATAACCTGCAAAAAATTGGACACTCATTGTGGCATTTTTAAAGAGTTTAAAAAGACTTATAATTTGACATATAACTTAAGGTTCTACCTAAAAAAAATAAAGAAAATACGGGTCTGGGAGGTTTTAGGTGGCGGACCCTGTACATACAGGGTGGTCGCGATGTAATGGGCCAAAATTCATAACTAGATTCCTGATCTAAAAATATTGCGATTTAGACAAACTTACCTTAGTCCAAAAGTTGATACCTACAGAGATACAGGGTGTTAAATGCAAAATATTAGCTTAGTTTTTTCTTATTTATTTCACAATAAATGATCATATCAACATGAAATTATAGAGGGCGCCACCTGCGCTAGGTCGAATGCGTTGAAAACGAAAGAATTTTTTTTTATATCTGAACAAATCTATTCTCATGTAGCAAATTCTGATTTTACAATTTCTTTTACACACAAAGCTATACTTTTTGATTGTCGCTATCTTGCACCGTTCCCGTAAAATTTGGCATTGAAAATTTCAATGTATTTGCATTCAATTACAAATCCGCAAAAATTTTCAAGTAGGCTTATGTTAAAATCCAATTTTAACATTTTCCACTTACCTTAGTGCTGTCAGGAATATAACAGTATTATTCGTGTCTTATTAAAAGCATTTTTTAGAGAACTATAAACACCCACGAAGAGCTATAGCAGAGAATTGTAAATGCTGCCAAATCATTTCGTAGCAAGAATCTTTATTTTAAAATACAAGTCTTTCAACAAACGCGTTAATAAATGAATTGAAGTTGGAGGCGAACATGTTGAACATTTATTGTAATATTCAAAATTTAATTGTTCATCATAATTTGAAATAAACTCTCGTTTTTTTTGACACTCGTACCTTATTTTGATTACTCGAATTACCAAAGCTAAATTGAAAACGGTGCAAGATAGCGACTATAATAAAGTATAGCTTTTTTGTGTAATAGAAGTTGTAAAATCAGAATTTGATAACCGATAATAGATTTGTTGAGATATCAAAAAGTTTTGTCGTTTTCAACGCATTCGACCTAGCACAGGTGGCGCCCTCTATGAGCTACAAGCAAACCATGGACAGATTTCAATCTCTCGGCCCAGAAAACCCCTAACACTAAAATTTTATCTCGACCTGAGCATTTATTATGAAATAAGTATGAAAAAAACTAACATAATATTTTGCATTCAACACCCTGTATCTCTGTAAATATCAACTTTTGGACTAAGATGAGTTGGTTTAAATCGCAATACCTTCACGTCAGGAATCTAGTCATGAACTTTGGCCCATTACATCGCAACCACCTTGTATAAAACGAGAATGAACTTATTTATAATATTTATGAAAATTTGTTACCAATAATTTAATTTCAGGAGGAAGGGAACAAAAGAAATCTATGCATCACTGGAATAATAATTAGGAATATAAAGCAACGCAAAACCAACTAGTATTTACAACGTAAGAAATTTTTATTAAATTCCGACTGGTTACATGTATAACCGTTAAAAAAATATACGTAAAATATAAACACATTTTTGTGGAGGTTCATGTGTCCATGTGCTATAGATGCTGTAACAATGGTAACAGTTTACAAAAAAATTTGCACGAAAGAAGCCACCAGACGGCAGAAAATGTTATCATTAGGTCCCAATCGCAACATTCAACCATATTAAATAAAACATTATTCAATATTTATCAAATTTAAAAACTGCTTGTACTTCGGAAAAGAACACGATTCAATACAGCATCCAGCTTACAATAAATATTATAGTCAGCTATCCAACAAAATTTTAATTATCTAACAGACTTTGCTTTTCTTTAGAGAACTGTAAGTTTTCGTACATACAGTAACAACGCTAATCCCAAACGATCCTCCCGTCGTCTGCAGCATTGGACCAATGCTGTATTTTTAAAACGCCTGCTCACGAGGAAACAGTTAAATTTTACGACACGGTAAACAAAGATCGCTTAGACGTGGTGCAATTTTTATTGGTTTCTGATATTCCATCGCGCTTATAAAGTCTAAACTGCCAGCTGCGTAATGCTGTTGGATTAATTGCTCAACCATTACGCCTTCTTCAAACTTGACGTTGAATGAACAGCTTGTTTGTTATGTATCGTATATCCTATTGCTAACGATTTTATTCCATTTGGTTACACACGAACGCTGTTTTTTCAGGAGGAGAGTTTCGATAGCAAAATTCCTAAACGAACGTTTCGTTTACAGAGAGCTAATGGAAATCACACAAAGCTAATTGGGATGTACAACATTGCCGACGGAGAATTTTTTATGTTTTGAAGGCATGTATTCAAAGGTTTTGGTAACTTTCCTAAAACATTCTTGAAATTTAGTATTTACTGTAATTTTACTTCAAATTTATTAGACAAATAAACGTGTAGTTAACCGTGTACGAAATGTTGACCAAAGATATACCTTTTCTAATTTTACATAATATTTCATCCTTATTAGCTGCTTCCGTAAGTCTTTCAAAACATTTTTATTTTTACTTGATATGAATATTTGTAAATAATTAGGAGTTTCAGCCAAATAATCACATTAAACATATTCAACCACTAAAATCAACTCTATGAATCAAGTGACATGTTATTACTGATACGAAAATTTGTCAATATGATCAAAAATCGGCTTGTCATTAACCAAAAGTTATCTAAATGAGAAAAACGTTTGTAAATTGAGTGAGTCAATTAGAACAGAATTTTAATGCGTTAGGACAAAATCTCCGATTGTTAATTTTATTTCTGACAATTTCCATCACTGAGGCAATTTCGAAACGTTCAGTCTCAAAATAATAATAATAATAATAATAATAAATTGCCTTTATTGAACAGCAAGAAAAACAAAGAAAAATGAAGTTTTTAAAGTAAACAATTACTGTTCTAGGGCGAAGTTCAGTCTGCCACAACCGTGAAGCAGCAGCAGCCTGCTCTCCCACTTAACCCCAAAGTCTTAAAACTAGATAGTCATACACCTCACGCTCTAATTCACACACTCACACACACACACCACACACACACACACACACAGACACCCTATCAGACATATATAGCTTCAATCATGCCCACGTCACACGCTTCCGCCACCCCATCATAATATATCAAAATCAAGATAACCCAATGATGAAAGTGCATTCCACCACAGACCCGCATCATTACTACTGCAATAAGACCCGTCTTAAACTCCGCTTAAATCCGGAACAACTAAGCACTTTGAGACACTCAGGGATGTTATTGTAAGTTTTTGCTACATTATACATAAATGAACGTTTTGCAAATTCAGTAGAGTGAGCAGGTATAGTAATCAATCCCCTGTGTCTCAAACCGAGATTATGTATGTCCGTCCGGAAAGTTATATCATTATACAAGTAACGAGGAACCTGACTTTTAATGACCTTGTGAAAGAAACAGGCCGCATGGAAATCCCGCCTGCGACTCATGTCTAGCCACCCCAACTCTCTCAATCTTCCCTTCACACTACACCGCCTCCCAACGCCAAAAATCAAACGTATACAAGAATTTTGCAATTTTTGTATACGCTTTTTATCTAAAGAATTCAAACAAGGTGCGTAGATCACGTCGCAGAAGTCTAGCTTAGATAGTACTAAGCTATTACAAAGAATGCTCTTCGTTCTAACATTTAAAAGATGGCGATTGTGATAAATTTTTTTAAGGCTACAATAAGCGCTCTGCAAACACTTTGAAATGTGAGTTCTAAAGCGAAATGTAAAGTCAATATAAAGACCGAGGCTTTTAGATACATCAGATACATTCAGCCTAGAATCAGAAATTTGTATTTCAAAGTTAGTTAGTTTGTCTTTATTGACTCTTCCACCGAATAACATTACCACAGATTTATTAGGATTTAAACAAAGCGAGTGTCGATCAGACATATCACGTAATCTCTCCAGATCCTCGTTTATTTTTTTGAGAGCTAGAGCCTGTTCATTCACTTTGAAAGAATAATATATTTGAGAGTCATCTGCATAGAACTGTGCTTTACAGTACTTCAGGGCGCTAGGAAGAGTCGACGTATAAATTATAAACAAAAGCGGGCCCAAAATCGATCCCTGAGGCACACCCGACTTTATTTGCCTGAAAGATGATACATGATCAGACACTTTTACAGCCTGATAACGATTAGTGACGTAGCTCATTAGTAGAGACACGGCATTCTCCCCAAAACCTACATAATGCAGCACACCCTTAAGAACCTCGTGATCAATAGTGTCAAAAGCTCTAGAGTAGTCCAACAATACCAAAGCGGTTATTTTGTTTTGATCCTGCGCCATAATAACATCACTTGTCAATTTTGAGAGAGCAGTCACACAACTAAATCCAGTTCGGAAACCTGACTGAAAACAAGAAACTATCTGCTGCTCCTCAACATACCTCCGCACCTGCCCTTCCATTACCCGTTCCAAAATCTTCGATAAAGTTGGTAAAATACTTATAGGCCTCAAATCTTTAAACTGTTTTGGACTGTTAATTTTAGGTACTGGCAAGATACATGCCCTCTTCCAGCAGGAGGGAAATGTGGAGCTAACTATGCAGGTATTAACGATGTGTGTGATTACTGGAAGCAAAAAAGGAATGCACAATTTAATAGTAGATATATTAATTCCATCAAAACCGGTTGCATTGGTCTTAATAGCTTCAATAGCTCTAAGAACATCTATTTCATCAATCTTTTTAAAAGAAAACTTGGACAGGAATGGTTTTTTAAGAGAAGTTGTGTACATATTAATTAAATCACGATTGTCATCATCAAATGTAGGCAATGAATCAAGAAAAAAATTATTTATTTTATCAGCATCTGCCAGATGTGCTGGCAAATCCATACTCTTGCCACCCTTAATATTAAGCTTTTGAAGGTTAGACCACACATTCTGTACATTACCTTGATTAAAATAGGCACGCTTCTCCGTCTTTACAGCTGTGTTAATTGTATTCCTAAGTTGCTTATACTCATTCCAATGTTCCCTACGCCCACTTCTTTTAAATCTTGCCAGACTTTTATCACGCATCACAATCATATCCTTTATAAAATTAGTTAACCACGGAGCATAAGGTTTTGAAATTTTAGATGTTATAAAAGGAGCATGGATATCTAGCAACGTTTTCAAATTGTCATTTAAAAATGCCACCATCTCATCCACGCTCTCCATATCATATATATTACGCCATGGTAACGACCTTAGATGTGAATCAAAATCTACGTAAACGAAGTGTTTGAAAGAACGATACCCGACAATATACGGATCTGATTTGGGTTTTTGTACCCATATTGAGCAACGTATTAACTCATGATCAGTCAAACCATGCAGACCCTCTACTCTCACATCCTTGACAATGCTTTCCCTTGAAGTAATAATTAAGTCTATTAGACTAAATGACATATTGTCAGCTATGCGAGTAGGCTGATGAACTATTTGAGTGAGAGAAAATCTATCAAGTAATTCTATTAATTCCGTGGTAGGTCTGCTGCTAATATCCAAATAATCTATGTTAAAGTCTCCAAAACAAAAGATATCATTATGAGCAGGCAAAATTCTAGAAAATGTGGTTTCCAACAAATTCAAGAAGTGAGAATAATATCGACGATGAGGATTGTACACTACACCAAATGCATATGACAGTTTACCAATTTGTACCTTAATCCACAATTGCTCAATATCAGAAAACTCTGTTGTATTAATTAGAGTAAATGCAATATTTGCCCTAACATAAAATGCCACACCTCCACCTCTGCCAGATCTATCCGAACGAACGCACACACAACCAGGAATGCCTATATCATTATCCAAAATCACATCGGTCAACCAAGTCTCAGTAATCGCAAGTATATCAAGTCCGTGTAGCTGAACGCACTCCCCCAKCTCTCGAACTTTATTAGGCAGCGAGCGTACGTTAATATGGGCKCAATTTATTCCGCTCTCTCTTCAGTTACTCCTCAGACACACTCTACACACGCATGGCCCTAATAACAAGAAATAATATTTCATGAAAAATACTTAACCTAAGACAATATATAATCGAACTGGAAACAGCAAAAAGCAGGCGGTATATAAATAACAACCCAACAATCGAGTATTATCTACAATGCTCATATACACAAAAACAAGCTTTACATATTTATAAAATATTCCATTTTTTTTTCGCCTCCCCCCTTTTTTACATAGGTGTTTAGTGGTATAATAGCAAAAGTAACTTCAACACATTATTACCCAGAAAAAAATTATTAATGAATTTGTTTTACACAAACGCTCAAGGGCATACAATAAAAGAAATTTCATCACATGACTGTATCATAAGGTAACAAATTATCAGCAATATGAGTTTAACCTAAAACAGCTATAAGAATTTCAGAACAAAATGAATATACACTCATATTAATAATCCAAACCAATATATCATATAAAAAACCAATAAACGTGACCTCATTCATTTGTGAAAACCTAGTCCCGAAGACTATTTAAGCATGTTAGCTCTCATTAATGCTGAAGCGGAGGATCAAGCCGAATTGAGTTATTGACCAATTTGTCGCTACCGAGGTCAAAAAAAGTTTTAAGTTTTATTGGAATACTGAGGAGTTTTACTAACAAGAAATTTTGTTTTATTTTTTAGGGCCACCACCTGGTTCTGCGTTAGGATCTTTGAGTACTGGTTACGTCACTACTGTAAGTAACATTGAAAACGCATTTAATTTTAAAATAATTGCAATGAGTAAACGAGTCGTAACCTGCAAAACTTTCTTTGATAGACGGTTTAACCACGTAGTATAATAATACCTATAAGTTATTGCGAAATTCTGTAAAGCGAGTTCTGATAATATAAGCTATATAAACTTTTAGAGTGTGTCCTCTAGATCAGTAATTGTAACAATAACGTGTACTAATTTTGTTACTTATAAAGGGATCCCTGTAATGTACATTTTTGGTTTCTTCGGGAAATCATTCTTCAAAATAAAATGTGATAGTGTCCACTAACTATTAATTTGTTTTAAATACCTACTTATTTAACATTATCGTTCAAATTTAAATTGTTTAACACGTCCACAATTCACTCGGTTGCTTCGAATAGATCTGTACAACAAATTCAGTTCTTTAAAGATACAATAGGCTACATGCCAGGCTAAAAAAATGCTCATAATTTAGTACTTTTCTGACCTAATCGATTCTTTCCAATTTGATTGATTGCATTTGATGATACTGCAAATATAAATATGAATATATTATGAGTCCTATGACGTGACCATAAAACGCGTTCAACAATTTACTTGGATGCGCGATTGCCAGTACTTCTGTTATATTAATAGATCTAACACTTTTCATTGAGAAATATCTGATCTAATCTTGATGATTAATCTTCAGCAAAAATCTATTACCTTCTTTAAAGGTATCACAAACTGCAAAAGTACAGTGCATTCCTATACTCTATTACTATGTGCATGAATTCATTTAATCGTAACAGATATAACCTTCTATTAGACAGTAAACTGAGTAAATAAAATTATACAGTGTAGACCTAGACTGCACGTTACACCTATGCTGATTTTATCTAGGTACTTAAACTAGATTATTTATCATTTTGTTTGAAGGGTTTATTATCTGTAAAATTCTTGTATGTCGAAAAAGAAATAAAGGTTTTTACCAATAGTGGTTTTGCCCATTTTTTTCTAATGACAGTGGTAAAATTTAAATGAATTACTGTCTGAAAGAATTTGTTAACTTTTGTTGTTTGAATGTTACATTTATATTACAAGTTCTGATAACCCAGCTTTAATGCCAGGGTATTTTGCTTGAAAGCGTGTGCGGCGGGTTGCTTCAATATTATTTGTCATTTTAAATACTCATTTACGTTACATTAACATACAAAACGGTATACCGAAAACAAACAAAACACAAACGCTTTCACAAACAAGTTTAAATTAGCGCACATTTAATATTCTATTTCCTATCTTCATACAGACCTTCCACAACAAAGATAGCTCTATAATAATTTAGATTAGATTCACATTATGAATATTGAAGAAAATAACGATGTAATAAGACGATTAAAAATGAGGTGCACCTTCTTTGGAAAAGCTTTAAAGGTATTTTTCCAATTTCTTATTTAGCTAGTTGTCAGAAAGTAGCAGTAATCGTGAGAAAAAATAATTGATTACGTTTGTATATCTATTTAGTTTTTTTTTGTATTTTATTTATTTGTTATTATTATTATTATTATTATTATTATTATTATTATTATTATTATTATTATTATTATTATTATTATTATTATTATTATTATTATTATTATTATTATATACTACTATTTATTTACCAACTTACACTACTTTAGTAAACTAACAGTTTTTCAGTAGTGCCAAAAATAATCGTTTCACGCGTTGTCTTAAGTAAAATTAAATCTACCTGATAATTTAGAGAACGAAAATTTTTCAGAAAATTAAAAAAACTATTTTACGGTATGCTTCTATTGTCCTTTGCTCCTCCACACATATTACCCTTTCAGCGCATTAACTAGAAGGTTCGGGCAAGTCTTTGAAACCTTTAACCTTTAATGTAGAGGATGCTATAGCTGCTTGTTTGAAAGAGACTTTCTTTCTCTATATGTTTGCACTTGAAATTTTTTATCGGTTAATCCATTCGAAAATTATGAGTGGTTCAATATGTCCTTAATACATCACGTCCAAGCACTAGTTTATTATCAAAAGGTTGGCAAAAAGTCAAAGGCTGACGTTAACAAATTGTTAGAAATAGTCTGCTCAAGTTTTTCTACCGTTTTCCATAGTACATTTTATTAAATGGTCTTAGTATAATACATTATACCTAATATAAAAGAATTTTTGTTTCGTTAAAAGCAATAATTTGTTCATGTCATATAATCTTTAATTTTTAGAAAGGTTTATGTACAAGGAAACGATTTTATTTACTTTATATTGCTTGAGAAGTTACTTGATTCGAACGAACTCATTTGTTGAGATTTTACCGAATATTAAAGCAAAATATTTTACCTTTGTGTTGTTTAATATCGGCCCGTTTAAGGCTTTCAACTCTTAACATTGAATATATCTATTACTCTGACCATTCCCTTATAAGCGCTAATTCAAAATGATTAATTTACTGTAATAAACTGTCATCTGAAATGCATTGTTGTATATAACAAATGATGCTCTTATAAGGCTGTAGGGGGTGGTGAGATTGGGAATGTATGTGTGTCTGTCGGTGTTGATATTTTTAACCACATTTCCTAACTGATCGTTGTATTCCTTGTGACACCATTACGTTTTAACTCGCTAGTAAATTTATCCACCTTGAGGCCATACAACAAAAGTATCATCTACATATCTATACCAGCATTTCGGTTTTAACTGTTAGTCGCGGCGTGGTTTTAAAGAGTGCCCATCCTACCTACGGGTACTAACAAAAATATCATTTGCAGAAAAACCTAATTCCTAAATAATTAATAAGCATCATGTAATTTTAAGTCTACAGTTTGTACTGGATTTGTAGTTTTATGGATTTTAAGCAAACTGTGTAGCTGTTGTACCTTGTAATAAGATATTATTAAAAAAGATTTATCGTCATCTGAAACAATTAAATCTTTTATGAAATAATTAGTAGGTAATGAGTATTCAATCACAAAACAGCATTCTTCGATGTTTTAAACAAATTCAAGGAAAATGTTCAAGCCATACTGAAGAAGAAATAAAATTGTAAGATTGGAATGATATTTTATTTTTCTTAATCCACATTATTATGCACGCTAAAAGCATCAGTCATAGTTGAAATTAAGTTGCATATGAGGTTACTTATCACATTAATCATTATTTTTTTTATTTTGTGCAAAATTGCATAATATTAATAATAATGATGATAATATCCGAAGCGTAAAACACTCTATCAGTCAGCATTGAGTACTAAATAGGAACGGATTTCTAGGTAAACACATTCCTTCATAAAAGAAATAAGAAAAACTACTAACCAGAAGAACGTCAGAAAATAATAATTTCTGTAGAAACTCGTTCTCGCCGTTTCTCAGAAGATTTTAATTTGACAGGTCAGCGTAACAATACGTAGGAAGTATGGTATGGCTGAAAGCGATCAAAAAACATGATACGAAATACGCAAAGGTCCTTGCGTATTTGGCGAACTTCTTCGATAACAGGATGAGACGCCGCCAACGCAATAGCGTTCGCGTGCTGACAGTCCACAGGACGACGGGCACGCATTATTACGTCTCGTGTCGGTAGAGACAGTACACGCAACTCGGGCGCGGGAAAATAGCGAAAATTAGATCGGGAATCGAAGATTAGACATCTCGCGACTGTTGTGACATTATCAATGTATAACGTGACGTTACCTTTAAGATATTCAAAGTTTTAATAAACCCTTGCAGTGACCAGTGTTTTCTATAGATGTTGAAGGATATCACCCGATTTTTCGAGGTGCATTTGGTAAGTAACAAATGATTTCTCATGCAAAGCAAATATGGCAATTATGGTAATTGGGTTCGGGGACATTACAAAATCTGAGTACAATAAAATTAAATACTTACACAAGGAATATAACAGAAATATATTCTATTGGGCTGCGAAATTAAAAAAAAATGTTTTGAATGTCTTATTTATTCAAGTTGACAGACTTTTGGCGTCTTTAGAAGAAACCAACTCTATTCACTTGCGTCCCTCCTCATCAATAACAACTACAAAACCCTTACTTAAATAAAAAAGATTTTTTCATGACTACCTATAATATTTGTCAACTGCAACTATAATAGCAATAATTTGTATTTTCCCAATTAAAATCATTTAACGTATGTAACAAAAATTTTGGCAAAATATTATGAGGCTAACACAAAATTCAAAATTAGGTTCTCGGTTTTCGGTGTCACGCAGTTTTGTCCTTTAGATAATTCCAATATCTACTTCACCCATCTTTTAGTAAATGCGCCTCCGCAACAGCTCCTTGTTTCGTGCTTCCCAATCATTGTCATAGACTTCCCTACTCGGTAGACTCTAAATTTCCTCGGGCTTATGGAAGATTTGACGATTGTCTCCTTTCCTGGTACGAAAGACAGGTGATTGGTAGCCAAACATTACCTTGTTATTCGGGCATAATGGCAGAATGCAATATCTTGACAGAACATAATTTCATCTCCATTATGATGTGCTCTAATAAAATATACATAGGCATCTAAAGCTTCGTCCCTGACATATCCAACATAGATGCGTGAAACACCAGCTTCAGAAATCAGAAATTCAGTTTTGTCTGCAAATTTTCCTTTGCATTTAAATCTGACATTCTATGGAGTGTTTTCAATATTGTGTCTATTGAAACCCTACATTTCCGCGATCACCAAAGTAAAATACGTTATGTCGACCTAAGCTTTAACATGTAACTATCTAGTATAGTTACCGTCCATTAAACATCACTTTAAAATACTAGTCCCCATTAATTTATAGACATTCCCGGCTGCAAACTGTATGATTAAACATCAGACTTGCAGAACAAATCTTCACCTTAGGCTAGTCCATGACAAGTTTTTAACTTCCAGTCATGTACCTACACACAACGTAATTCACTGGCTTTTCTTTTTTCTGAACAATAAGATTTTTGTGTGGTATTTTACAAAATGTTGCAAAAGCACGGAATTGTCATGATCTGTCAAATGTTAGAAACAGCAGTCATGCAACGCTGTCAAATGTTTAAAATATTCTTCATATTTAAGAACATTAAGCTAGTAATGAGCAGTATTATTTTTTTCATGTCGAACATAAAGCTTTGTACGCATCTCGTACGTATTTGAAGTTTATTTAGTTCCTCATTACGTCCTAGTTACGCGAATAGCTATTTCGTGCAGTGATGGGTGTTTATGCGTTACACGCGTAGAAAATCTAGATATAAAGAACTTTGGTGTAGATTTTAATTAGAAAATACAAGACGAGTTTATTATGGCTAACGTGTATTAGCTACACGCTAAAACTAATGGAAAATATTTTGTTTAAAGTTTATGTTTTGTTAGCTTCTCCATGTGTTGAATTCCTCTAAACTCCGTTTCAAATTTAATACAGTTTTTTAGAATCTATATTACAAACTTGCTTAACATATTTTATTTAGTCATCATGGTATACAAACGCTTTTTTTCACTTCTTTGGACACAAAAGACAGAGCACATGTTTCGACGTCTTTTCTTCAAGGACTATTTTAGGTTTATACCTAAGAAGCCTATTTTTGACAAGCTATCAAATTCGTAACCGCTTACTTCATTTTACAAATTGATTTTTCTCCAACGAAAAATATTTACTAATATCCACTTAGCACTTGCTACTTGCTTCCTTAGATCAGTGTAACTAATTCAGCAATCAAAACTGCTTGTATACCATTTCAATACAGCACAATAAAATTGTCTAGCGATTAAAAAAGGTTGCTATAAAAAAACAAGGGTAGCGTATGAAATTGCCCGTCTATTTACATTTATAGAGAAGAAAGACAATAAAATCACAGTTTACAGTCATTAAGGAGTTCCTTTCACCTACTGAGGGTTCCAAAGTGCTTTGGCATCACGCTTGTCCTTCTTAGTCGGGTCTTCTGGCCCTGCTTAATGTATGTCCAAACAAGTTATTGTCATCATGTCAGTGTAATGCTGACAGATGGCATTGCCGTCTAAATTTCTACTTACATTATACCGAGCCTTTGATATATAGGAAAAAGCAGTTCTATGTCGTGCTGTTTGCACTAGACGTAAACTGCTTTTAGTTAACAAGAAATAAAAATAATAACATACAAAATGATAGTAGTAGGAATGTGGGTGTTCAAAGCCAGTGAGGATCACTTTTGATCCCATCTTAAAAGCATTGAGGATCAGAAAAGTTGATCCTCACGGCGAATTTCTTATGGGCGAGCTGGTTCTAGCAAGCGCTCTCCTGACGGGCAACGGACCCGCATCTAGTGCACGTTATCGCAAAAGGTTATCGCAATAGGTTATCGCAAATTTTTTAATTAAAAAATAGTTCAAAAGTGATAAAGGTTGATAAAAAGTTGTTAATTAGCTGTCGCCTTGATCTGAGTTACGGACCTGCGAACTTATTCTTGACGCGTGCAAAGGTTCTCGGAAGGGTTTCCTGCACTCGACCAAGTTCTAAACGCGTGAACTCGTTATGGGTGCGTGCAAACGTTCTCGAAAGGGTATCCTGCGCGAGACCAAGTTCTAAACGCGTAAACACGTATAGGATACCTTTTTAAGCCCATCTCTAAAGCATGGAAGGCGTACCCATCTACAGCGAACTAGCTCCTGCCGGCGCGCTCGTCTCGGATTCGTGCTCCTTACGGGAACGATCAACGGGTGCGCGTTCATGCATCGAGGGCGCAAGTTATCGCAATAGGTTATCGCACTAGGAAATAAATAAAACCAAAATGAATAGCTAATTTATTTTATTGGGTAATACAAGGGTTACATAAACATAAATCGATACTGTTTTGTTCCTCCGCAATGTTAGCACATTTTAGTGCGAGTGTTTGTTGGTTTTATTAGCAATCAAACAAATAAACACTTTTACATGCTGTTTATTGATTATAAAATATATACATTAGAATATTTATTTTGAAATAAACATTGTGTACGTTTGTTTTCCACGTCTTACATCAATATATGCTGCTCCATATTGCGGCATCGCTTGATCATCCACCTGCTTATTAGGGAGCATGCGATGAACATAAATTTAGCTGGAAACATCAGATTTATCGATCCACGAATTGTGTTTATTCGAGAAACCCAACCATTTTACAAATAATTTCTCACCCTTTCTGCGTAATACTTTTTGAATAAGATACATATCAGGATTTTTGACTTTTAACAATTCTGGTTCGTAAAAGCTTCCACGAATCGTATGTCCTTGATAATCTTTGAGTATATACGTTACAGGGTTTGTAATTTTAACTTTTTCAATTTCAAAAATCTCCGTGGTATAGTTGGGAGTGTAACCTTTTTCAAAAAGGTGTTTGTATTTGCTTATACGAACTTTGTCGCCAACTTTAAACTTTGGCAAAGGAAACGTCTTAATTTTTCTGTATACCGAACTCAACAGCTTCTTTTCATTGGTTTTATTTACATCGACAGGTTTCATTTTGATTGTTCGATGGACAGTGTTATTGTACTTATCAATCAAATCTTGCAGAACGTCTATCCACTTGTAATTTCCGTTCAAACTGAAGAGTTTCCACATCCATGTTTTAAGAGTTCTATTGAACCTTTCCACTATTGATGCCTTTAAGGTGGTATACGTAGAATAATGGTTGATATTGTACTTTTTCATTAGCTTTTGAAAGTGAATATTGTAAAATTCTGTTCCTAAATCGGTTTGCAGATTGGCAGGTGGTGATGATGATCTCTTAACGAAAATGCTTTCCATCGCCTTAGCCACTTCATTTCCAGATTTGTTTTTCACAGGTATGGCCCAAGCATATTTCGAAAACGCATCGATGACTGTCAGCAGATAACGGAACCCTTTATTGTCGGAGGCGTACGGTTGCATTTCAACCAAATCAGCTTGCCAGAGATCAAAAAGTCCTTTCACTATCACTGTACGTCGCTTAAAATTACGACGTGGCTGAGTATGTAGCTCGTTCACCAGTTGAACTTTACTCATTTCGATTTATTCAGAAAATAACCGTAAAACTGAATACAATGCGTATTTATGAAGTGCGAAGTTTTTTATTACTAAGTTGTTCACCGACAGATTTCGGAAGTATACTGCTACCTTCTGGTTGTTGTTTATGGGGTACGTCAGATATGTCATTATTTTCAATGGGCAACGATTTACTTGCATTCGTTATTTCACCGCTCGTATTTAATCTTTTTGACAGAGCAGCTAACGATTCAATTTTCTTCTCCAAGAAGTAAACGTTTTTTCGCAGTTCCCCTTTTAATGCATTGAACGTTTCGTCAACAAACTCCTTAGTAACTGCATCTTCCGGATTTAAAGGTTTGGTCAAGTTGCATATGCGTTTCTTTTGCACATCAATATTTCCATCGGATGTTAGTACGTATCCAAAAGTAAGAGGCGATGAATGAGAAGGTTGTGCACCTTCAGAGCTGATGGCGCGTCCAAACTTATCAATACCCATGTTAGAAATGAAACGTAAAGAACGTTTTACACAATTTAAATGATAACATTGGTCTCTCTTAACTCTTCCAATATAGAAGTTATTTCATTTGAATGATTATTATGGCCGGCTTCTTGAGATGCAAGTAAGAGTTTCAATCTAGCAACCAATTCGTTCGGATCATCCCAATACACGTATTCTAACTTATTTTTTGAATATTTCATTAATCCTGAACCGGTAGGCGGTAGGGAACCTTTACGCTTTAAAAGATTCATTATCAGTTTATATTTGTGACTTTTGTTTCCAGCATACTGCAATGATTTGTCATAATTACGATGTATAGCTCCGCTTCTCTGGACAATATCTAAATATGAATCAACGTCATCTTCCGTATACAACTTCTCTGAAGGGTAACGAGAAAAGATAAGCTCCTGCAAACCAGATGTTAGGGGATAACTCTTGCCGTCTACTAGAGCATTAGAGTCAATTACTGCAAATGACGAATCACCAATTTTCCAAGCTAACTTCTTTGTATCATAACGTGGTCCGTATTTAGAATCGTAATTACTATCTAGCTTTATCGAATCCATAAATCTATTGGTATTAAATTCTAAAACATCTGAAGATGTTGTTGAATAGTCTTGGAAACTAAGATCGGGTTCGACTGGCGACGAAGCAGCCTCGTCAAAACTGTCGGGTTCACTTCTAGAGTCTTCGTCCGAGTCAAAGGTTGTATGAAAACTTGCATGTTGCTCGTGCTTTTCTGTCTTCAATTTACCCGCGAGCGCATCTGGCAAGTGCTGAATTTGCTGAGGTAGATCGGACAGTTTCTTGAGCGGTGTTGTTATAGGCTGAAAAACTCTCTCTAGGTCAGCATCAATTTCGCTTCTTCCCTTCTTTAAGGCTGCATACTTTTTACGAATGACATTGCGAGTTTGAATAATTTTCTTAACCGTATCTGGATCCATTTTTATCTCCTGTATTGTTGTGGTTTTTAACAACTGCACAAACAGCTAACTGCTGATCGGATTTATTAGAACAGCCTGATCACAGATCTTTTGGAACAGCCTGATCACTGATCTTTTGGAACGGTCTGATCACTGATCTTTTGGAACGGTCTGATCACTGATCTGTTGGAACAGCTTGATCACTATTCTGTTGGAACAGCGTGATCACTGATCTGTTTTAACAGCTTGTTCACTGATCTGTTCGAACAACTGATCACTGATCTGTTGGAACAGCCGATCACTGATCTGTTAGAACAGCTGATCACTGATCTGTTGGAACAGCTGATCACTGATCTGTTGGAACAGCTTGATCGCTTATCTGTTGGAACAGCTTGATCACTGTTGGAATAGTCTGATCACTGATACAGTATTATTACCTGTTTGATCAGGTCCTCGTTTGAAGAGTGACTGACTGTGCATTTCGTTAACCTTACTATTTATATAAGAATAAAGGTATCAAATCCTTTACGATATCGTCCCTCATCCATGGGAACGTCTTTATTGATAACCAGAAATCCATATTTGTTTTTCCAACACTCTGTGCATATTTCCCTAAATTGTTGGAAAGACATATCCGTGTTGACATGGTCATCATAGATATGTTTAATATTTAAAATATCACAGACGTACACTATGAGCAAGTTGGCGTTTTCTCTAATTAGATGTTTTGGAATGTGTGTATATGACTGACCTAAATAAAAACTGTCAATATTTCTATGTCGTCCCATGCAAAAATAATCCCTCATATGCTGCTGTTTCTGACAAGCCACGTCATCAAAAATAAAAACAGAGTTCGGTTTCGCTTCATCAGGCGGAATAACTTCATCGTGCTCTGAAAATGTGTAATATCCAACGCCTTTGACCCCAGAAAGCAAGTTTCGAAGGTAGTTATATTTTGGCTGATAGAGCGTCTTTGAGTAAACATAAACGTTTTCAAATTTTAATCCGTTGGGATGTTCTAGTAAATTTATCAGCAAATTCGTTTTTCCACAGTTTGAGGGACCCACAATTAGTGCCCGTATTGTGTTAGGCAAGAGTTTGCTGTGTCTGCAAGGTCGTTTGTTGTCCACATTGAAATTCTCCTCTATGTTCGAAACAGGTAACTTTTCTTGTTGTCGGAACAAGCGCATTTTATCAACTGTTTAAAAAATAAATAGGAGCATCCATTTAAAGAAAACTTAGTGTGTAACGAAACACGCATGTGTGAACAACAACAGCAACAACGATCTCTGTGTAAAGATGCCAAAAAAAATTTCAAAGTCCAGGATTAAACGTCGTTCTGGTACTCAAGGGACAGGACTTCTAAATAAACTTATTGATCGTTTGCCATTCGAAGCGCATTTTCCTCATTATTCTTTTTGTGGCCCTGGAACGAAATTGCAGGAAAGACTTAAGCGTGGAGACCCGCCCCTTAACCCTTTAGACGCCGCATGTAAAGAACACGACATTGCCTACTCGCAAACGAAAGATACGCGCGCTAGAAATCAAGCCGACCTGATACTCGCTGAGAAGGCCTGGCAACGAGTTTTAGCCAAGGATTCTAAATTAGGCGAAAAAATACCTGCTTGGCTCGTGGCTAACGCGATGAAAACCAAAGCAAAACTCGGGATGGGAATGAAAACAGATCAACAGCCCAAAGTTAAGGATTCCAAATCTCAGGATAATAAGAAAGCTGCAAAAGAAGAAATTTCTTTGCGTGATATCATAAAAAGAACAAAAACTGCTTTGAAACTGAAGAAGCCTACAAATGTAGATGATGCAATCGAACTTGCGCTCTCGGAAGCAAAAAGATGTGTAGCGGGGAAACGTGCAAAGTTACCCCGGACACGCGTTATTCGAATTCCAAAGACTGGTGGCATATTACCAGCGCTCTTGCCTATTTTCGCAGCTCTTACGTCAATAGGAAGTATTGCGTCTGGAGCAGCCAGCGTTGCCAAGGCAGTGAATGACGCAAAAAATGCACGTCAACAGTTGGCTGAAAGCGAACGTCACAATAAAACCATGGAAGCAATCGCAATTGGAAAAGGCCTGTACCTCAAACCATACAAGAAGGGTTTAGGACTTTTTTTAAGACCAAAAAACTTCTAAGTGTACTGCCGGATCGAGCACTCAATGAATACGACTTGTACAAATTTGCTAAGAAAATTCCTAATTTTCGAGGTGTGTACATGTTGGATGAATTACCTTCACGACCACGCCGTCGCAAAGAATGTGCAATCATCAACCTGAATAAATCTAACGAATCCGGCAGTCACTGGGTAGCAACATATTATAATAAAGACAAGAATCGGTGCCTCTACTTTGACAGTTTCGGGAACCTGAGACCGCCCAAGGAAATTGTAAAGTATTTAGGAGAGGGTGTGCAGTACAACTATGATAGATATCAGAGCGATAATACTGTAATATGCGGTCATTTATGTTTATTATTTTTATATCATTGTACCTATAAATCAGGCGACTTGAAATAAATGTATTCAGTTTGACTGTGTGCTTTATCATGTCAAGAATCCTTAGTTTTTCGGGCAACGAGTCCTCGTTGACAGCCAACTATTTTCCTCCGATAGACCTGACAACACCGTACGAATGCGGTTTAGTGAGCCTCTTTACGTATAATAGTATTCCGAATGTCGACGAAAGCAACAATCTGTTTCACGTTGGCAATCAAACTATAGTATTGGCAGAAGGAGCTTACGAACTGGAAGCTATTGCAGAGTACATTGAAACTTACTTAAGAGAAAAAAAGAGTAATATTATAGTCAATATTCGCGCAAACACGAATACATTGAGGACTGAAGTCAAAAGCACTCATCCTGTATATTTTAACAAAGAACGTTCGATTGGTTCTCTTTTGGGATTTAGTAAGCGCATCATAGAGCCCAACAAAATGGTAGAGTCTGATTTACCTGTCAATATAAATAGGGTTAATTCCATTCGCGTAGAATGTAATATTATTACCGGAGCTTACCACAATAATAGACTTGTTCACACTCTGCACGAATTCTCCCCCAACGTTTTGCCTGGCTACAAGATTAACGAGGTGCCAAAGAATATTATTTACTTACCTGTAAACGGAACTTGTATTAACTCCGTTACTGTCAGACTGGTAGATCAAGATGGAAAAGATCTCAACTTTCGAAATGAAAAAATTACGATTATTTTACATTTGAGACCGTCTACCTAGACTGTTATATAAGGTTTTGTCCACAACCAGTCATGTTAGTAAGCTGTTTGACTTTAACAGAGTCAGAGATAAAGAAGAGTCATGCTTATTTTTAATAAATATACACCAAAGACGACTACACCGATTAGTTGTGACTTAGGTGTGCAACGATCAACAAGCAGATTGAAACGAGCTGCACCAAGGCGTTTAACGAAGGAAAATAGACAGTTCTTGAAATCGTTGGGACTAACGGTACTTTCACAAAAATGAACTATCTACTGGACATCACAGAGCTTCCTCGCTTTGACGAGACAATAATCAAAAAGGAGTATCATACGTATTCGCCGTATATAGAGTCATACAATCCAAGTGACACCATCCAAATCTGTGTTCATCATCAAGACTTGGTTTTGTTACCGTCAGAAAGTTTCTTGTACATTGAAGGAACTTTGACAGATGAGAATGATGCTGCGGTGAATACAATTAAACTTACCAACAACTGTGCTGCTTTCATGTTTGAGGAAATTCGCTACGAATTAAATGCAATCGAAATAGATCGTACCAAAAACGTTGGTATTTCTACGTCTTTAAAAAATTACGTTTCTCTAAGTCCAAGTGAAAGCGATGCCCTTCTTAATGCAGGCTGGAATTTAAAAGACGACCGGTTGTTATCAGCAGAAAACGGAAAGTTTAACTTTTGCATACCGTTGAATAAGTTGCTTGGATTCGCTGAAGACTACAAGAAAATTATACCAAACGCTAAACACGAACTGATACTGATAAGAGCGAAAACAGATGAAAACAGTGTAAAAACTGCTCTTGCAAGGTACAAGTTTAATATTAAGAAAATCAACTGGAAAGTGCCTCATATTACACTTAATGATGCAGAACGTCTCAAGTTGTATGAGACTATTCAGAGCGATATGTCGATTCAAATCAGCTTTCGAAGCTGGGAACTTTATGAATTTCCCAACGTGCCGCAGTCGACATCGAATATTTGGCGTGTGAAAACTTCTAACCAGTTGGAAAAGCCGCGATTTGTGATTTTTGCTTTGCAAACAAACAAGTTGTATAATCTTAGAGAAAATCCTAGCGAATTCAGTACATGCAGACTAAACAATGTGAAAGTCCATCTTAATTCTCAAGTATTCCCGTACGAAAATTTGCACGTTTCCTTTGATGAAAATCGCTACGCCTTATTGTATTACATGTACAGTAAGTTTCAAGAGGCTTACTACGGTGAGAACCCATGTCCTTTGCTAGATCCTTCAAATTTTAAGAATATAGCTCCAATTACTGTAATTGATTGCCGTCATCAAAATGAACAGATAAAGGCAGGTTCTATTGATATCAAGTTGGAGTTTGAAACGGGAAATGGTGGTATACCAGCCAATACGTCAGCGTTCTGTTTATTGCTGCACGACAGAATATTCGAGTACTCCCCGCTCAGCGGAGATGTGAGAAAACTAATATAAAGATCAGTAGATGTCGGAATCGTCATCATCGTCTAGACCAATGAAACTTCCAAAGAAGAGGAAAAGGAACAGCCAAAGCTGTTGCACATACCACCTATTAGTAATTATATAGACATATTGTGCTTAAAGAACCTATGTTTTTACTTAATCATTTTGTATTTAATCAATAAATTAAATTAGTTCATCACTCTAGTTTCATTTAAACGTCCCGCCCTCCCCATACCTTTTTATGCAAGCAGTACCTTATTCAGACGGGGGTCGCTAATCGAACACGTGAATGTTTGCACGCACCCAGAACGTGTTTACGCGTTTAGAACTTGGTCTCGCGCAGGATACCCTTTCGAGAACGTTTGCACGCACCCATAACGAGTTCACGCGTTTAGAACTTGGTCGAGTGCAGGAAACCCTTCCGAGAACCTTTGCACGCGTCAAGAATAAGTTCGCAGGTCCGTAACTCAGATCAAGGCGACAGCTAATTAACAACTTTTTATCAACCTTTATCACTTTTGAACTATTTTTTAATTAAAATAATTTGCGATAACCTATTGCGATAACCTTTTGCGATAACGTGCACTAGATGCGGGTCCGTTGCCCGTCAGGAGAGCGCTTGCTAGAACCAGCTCGCCCATAAGAAATTCGCCGTGAGGATCAACTTTTCTGATCCTCAATGCTTTTAAGATGGGATCAAAAGTGATCCTCACTGGCTTTGAACACCCACATTCCTACTACTAATGATATTGACCTTTGAAGCGTTCTGGGCAGTAGCGTCAACGAACACCATTAAAAGCCTTAATATTTCTTGATTGCTCTATATCTACACAATGCTACTTTTTATGCCTAGATAATAGCATAATCTATTTGGCGTAGCTATTCTACGCGCCCATCACTAATTCCGTGGTCCACAATGATCACTTTGTTGTTTGCAAAGTGAACTGTCGTTAACATTCGACAACATCGTGGTATTATATTCTTTGCAACTGGACATTCGTATTATTTGGGGCATCTTTATCGAAATTATAAACCGTTTCTATGAATTTCCATACTAATAATTTATGCGAAACTTGAAAACGACGAACTAACTTTGTCACTAAAATTCCAACTCTGTTTCTTACTCTTTCTAGCATTCCATTGACCGCTCCTGGGGGCAAAACTCTCCGGCGGTTACTTTTAGTTCGTGCAAGTTCATGCAAAGTATGTCCTGCTAACAATCATTAATCGTTAAAAGTTCTAATTAAATATCCTTGTCTTAAAAGATGCGCACGTACTCTTACACATATCTACTTCGTAAGACATTTCAAAGAAACCACTAACGAAACCTGTACGGATGTCAGAAGTTATAATTTTTCATACAATGGTAATGGATAATAATAATGCAATTCGAAATATCCATTAAAATATTTTTTGCCAAAGCTTTTGTTACATACCTTATAAAAATTGTTAGAAATACCTTCCTTCCTGCTCCATATATTTAACAGCTCGTCTTTGCACACTAATGCCACTGGATTTGCGTTAATTTCAGCAATTTTCGCTTGAATTTTAAATCATCTGTACAGTTTGGGCCAGTTATAGTGCTCACCCAATTGAAATCTTAGAGAAAAATGTTTCAAATAAAAGTGGTAGCAGCCAAGGAGTACTCGATAACGCAATACGGCACATTTACACAGCGTTGCCAGGTTTCGAGTACCGAATCAAACTTGCGTTTTTTTAAATAGGACTACCTACTTTTTATGCTAGATTATGATTGTAATCCGGCATAAAAATTAAATGGTTCTATTAAAAAAGTGCAAGTTTGGTTCAGTTCTCGAATTCTTGCAACGCTGTGTAAATGTGCTATATTGCTTATGCTAACACTTTTATTTCAAACATTTGTCTTTAAGATTTCAAATAAAGCCATCAATTGGGTGAGCACGATGATAACTGGACCGCTCATGCGTACCTTAGAAACCGTTAATTTTAAGGCACATGTAACTGTATAAATTTTCACTTAAAATTTGATGTATAATCAGAACCCGACATAAAAAGTAGGTAGTTCTATTTAAAAAAATACTAGTTTGGTACAGTACTCGAATTCTGGCAATGTAAA
The DNA here is from genome assembly GCA_025024175.1 of Rhyzopertha dominica. Lineage (NCBI taxonomy): Eukaryota > Metazoa > Arthropoda > Insecta > Coleoptera > Bostrichidae > Rhyzopertha > Rhyzopertha dominica. Next base: position 28,571,194 of record QCXZ01000138.1, on the reverse strand, counting down.
TGAGCTATATTGCATTATCGAGTACTCCTTGGCTGCTACCACTTTTGTAAACATTTTTTCTAAGATTTCAAATAAAGGCTTCAATTGGGTGAGCGCGATAACTGAACCACCCATGAGTATCTCCGAAACCGTTAATTTTAGGCCACATGTATCTCAACATTTTTTTGCTCAGAATTTGATGTGTAATCAGAACCCGGCATAAAAGTAGGTGGTTCTATTAAAAAAATGAGAGTTTTATTCAGTACTCGAAATCTGGCAACGCTGTGTAAATGTGCTATATTGCGTTATCGAGTACTTCTTGGTTGCTACAACTTTGATTTAAAGCGTTTTTGTTCTAAAACTTCAAATTAATAAAGCTGTCAATTGAGTAAGCACAATAACTGGACCACTCATGCGTGTCTCCGAAACATTAATTTTAGAGCACATGTATCTTAACAATTTTTACTCAGAATTTGATGTATATTAAGAACCGACATAGAAAGTAGGTAGTTCTATTTAAAATAAAACGCAAGTTTGGTTCAGTACTTGAAATCTGGCAACACTATAAATGTGCTGTACCGCGTTATCAAGTACTCCTTAGCTTTTATTTAAAACATTTATTTCTAAAACTTCAAATAAAGCCGTCAGTTGGGTGAGCACGATAACTGGACCACCCTCTACAGACCTGACAAAAATTTAATATTTAATGTGTGGCCAAAAAAGAAAGTCACAACGCATTAAATCAAAATATGAACTTGCTAATGTGCAATGTGCAGCTGCACCGTCTTGTTGAAAATAGCCCTCTTGCAAATCATCATCATCATGAAGTTGTTCTATGAATGGTGTAAGGATTTTGTTTTTGTATTTAATGTTCCTTAAAACTACTTTAAATGTTAATGAGAAAACTCCACATTTAAAGAATTAATAATAATAAATAATTCTTTCAGCTTCTCATACTTCTACTTTTTCTGGATAAAGAGGTTCTTCCACAATTGCAACAGGATCCTCTGTTGCTCAAATTTCCATTTTGTTTGTATAGCCAGAAGTGAAACCAAGCTCAATCTTCTATAGCCATCTACTGGTCGTAATTCTTGACAGATTGAACAGGATATGGGCACAGATGCAAATATGGCATGCTCGAACAGAAAGTTCTGCTTGGTGATACAGATGCCTAATAGTAGTATTTCTTGTGCAGCATGAATAACTTCTGTTCGTTTTCTTCGTGCTCCGCTTCCCTTTTTACGCAAACAGCTTGAAGTTTCTGAGATGGGTGCTTTTAGATTGTCTATAGGTGACAAAACGTCAGGAAAAGCTTCTTGAAACTCTTTCATCCAGGATGGAATGAAATATTCGCAACTCCATTTACTTTCTGTCTATTTCAAAGGTAACTTTCTAGCAGTAAAGTCTTTTGTTCAGGAGGAAATAAAATAATTACAAACCTAGAAAAGGCTTTTTAATTTAATATTGAAAAATTATTCTTTATATAAAGTTTCGTAAACAAAAACATCAATAACAGTTCCATAATTGTTTTTGCTAAATATAATGCTTTAAAGAAAGCATCAATATCCCAATTAAATTTGAACATTTCAATAAAAAAAAAACTACTGGAAGAATGTAGTACGTTTGGACTTATCTATAATCTAATAACAAACTAGACAATATAACATTAAATAAGAAATAATAAAATAATTAATAATGACAAAAAGAAAAGTACTTTGCGCTGTTCCTTTGTTCAAAGTTTTGAAGGTAACATTCCCATCAGTGACTTCCAAATGAAAGCTTATTTATCCCTTCAGTACAAGCACAGCATTTTATTTAATTTTGCACATTTGCAATGGTATCAGACAGTGGAGGCGCTTGAATATTTATGTTATGGTTCTGCAAAATATAGTAATAATAAGTTAAAAATTCTAATGAATTATAGTGAGCAGAAATTATAAGAATAGGGTTCCATTTGTATACTTTTCTGGTAGGCATTTTTCGAATACATCGACTAAACTACACCAATATAGGAAATTAATAAAGCAAAGTTACAAGCAAACCGATTAATTAGAATGATCCGAGGACACACGCGACACAATAAAGTCAATCATTAAAAGGAGGTAATTTGGGACCGTAGAGTAATCGACAGTTTCGTTTCAGATAGCTTTGTAAGATAAGGAAGTAATACTGAATGTTATGGATACTTTTAGCCCTAACCAAAGTATTCAGAAAGCTTCTACCATTAATTAAGATTAATTAAAGGTAGTAGTTTTCCACAAAAATGTATCGACACCATTGAGTGTTGGATTGAAAGGTGTAGTTTCCGGTAGATAAAGATGCACAGGATTTTCGTAACAATCGGTAAACATGAAAACGATAAAATAACTAATCTTTGGCAGTAAGACTATAAAATTACCAATAAAGTCAAATGTAACAAAGAAATATCAGTTGGGTTTTTTTTATTGAATAAAAACTAGAATAAGGTATGCAAAGAATAATGGGACAATATTTATATTCTAATAGTTTGATAAAGGAATAGAATGTAGAAGTAATCAAAATTAATAATTGTATCAGTAGTTAAAGAAAAAATCTTAATAGTGAGAGTGAGGGAGGGTTAGGGTGTGTGTGTATATGTGCGTAACAGAGCGAGAGAGAGAGAGATTTTTCAATTAAATAATTGTAATAGTAGGTTATATGGTATTTTGTTATGAAGTAATTAATTAACGAGGTATTAAAATATTTAATATTTAAAAATATACAACCATAGATTTGTATCGTCGCATCTTGTTGAATGTTGACCTCTTTTTTAATAATGTAACTTAGATTAAAGATTTAAAAAAAATTCGTATAAATGGCGTATTATATTTGAGCAACCTGTTTTGAAGCAGACCGCCGCGCCGCACCGTGCCCTTACATCAAGTGTCGTCTGTTTACATACAAACAAATAAAACTTCGTTTGGTGCAATTCATTAGTCTTATACTAAAGGTGCTATTAATATTTGCAAGGCCACTTCCAACAAGTTTTAGCTTAACGACGTACTCGTATATTAGATTAGGTGAATGTTAAATTTTACAAGTAACACACCCCTTAAAAACGAGTATTATTACTGTTTAAATTTAAGGGGTATCTGCTTATTAGGTGGTTTATTACGGCACGATTACGGTATATAACTTTATGTTACGGCATATGCCATAAGTACTGATTTATAATGGATGGATGCTAAAATTTCTCAAGCAATTCCAAATATTTCCAAAACAATTAAGAGACAGACAGCGAGAGAAAGAGAGAGAGAGAGAGAGAGAGAGAAGGAGAGATTGTAATGGCAAAGCCATGCATCGCATTAATGAACTCTAAAATGACAAATTATATGTAGACCTGCTACATACGCCAGGGTAATTATCATTGTTATCTATTTGTTTTCGATCTTTATGTATAATGCGTGTATTCACAATTTTCTTGTTTATTGAGGGAACACATCAAGTTAAGATTGAGGTTGAATGGTAATCGTGTCAAACAGTCTTAAATAATGAAGGTAAAATAGTGCTATATGGTTAAAAATGCATATCAATAAAACGAAGACACATCTTTTACGTTTTGCTACTATAGTGTACTGCGTCAGTTAAGGAGGAGTCCCTGTAACCCTACCATAATATGAAGTGTTTTGTAACAACGTCGGTCGCTTATACCAATGGTTCTTATTATTATTATTTCATTAAACGCAATTTAGCATTAACCTCAAACTTTTCCTTTGATACAAAAAGGAATTTAATAAAAATTTTCATTATATTGACCTATTGACAGTTTGATCTATTTTCTAAAATCAAAAGGGTAAATTTTATTATTATCCATAACTACAGGTAACATTTCGATTCCTGATAATAAATTAACGTTACAAATAGGTAAGTACTTGGAAATACCCGCAAAATTTTATTTTGCATCTGTATTAGTTTAGTTACCAAGTAGTATAGTTCAATTACTGGTGGACGAGATGGGAAAACTGACAGCGGTTGTAAATTTCGCACCCTAGTCTACTAGATTGGGTTGAGTAACGTTGATAGTAAATCAGGTTCCGATGTGTAAAGTGGAAGGTAACTTAGTGTAGCTTATGTAGTTTGATATCCGGTGTACATGCAGCTTTCCAGAGTGTCCTCGGATTTGATACAGCTGCAGCTGCATAGCGTGTCATTTGCTGGTGGTAAATTCAGGTACACCGAATGTTGAAACTGGTTGATATAGCTGGTGCTGGTGACGTCCCACAATGAGATCTAAAATTCCCCTTCCTCCGTTTGCTGCGTGGTTGAAAAGTAATTTTTATCGACTGGTTAATAGTTTGCTTTATTTACGGAAAACCATTGTGGAAAGATGTAATTATTTAAATAATGGCTTTTACACATACAATAAATAACTGATATACTTACCCTAATATATAACAGGCTTATAACAATATATAATAACAATCTAAGTGGCTTAATCGTGGCCAATCAATGAGAGAAAGGGTCCAAAGAAACTGAGTCTCCATACTAAGGTATGCATTGAAAGTCCAAGGCCATCTATGCAGTGGTGCGTAGAATTGATAGTATTACATTGTTTGAAGTGAAACAACTGAACTGACCGTGTTCGGTTGTAAGTTGAAAACTCCAGCCTGCCATGTAAATAAGGGCAGTCAATATATACCCCAATATCAGTGTTCAGAGAAAACAAGTGTCGGCAATAACTCTACGACTCTGAAGTGTCTGGAACCGCAATCAGGCCCATCACATATTCACCCCCTCAACTCTCCCACCAACAATACCTAACCGGAAGGGACAGTTACACAAAAAAAATTTCATWAWACCTTCAATCAGTTTATTATCACAGAAATAATGTGGTGACCATATCACACGGGCATACTGAACGAAACACAGAACAAGAAGACGACTTTAGATAAGGGAATTAAAAACCCAATGAAAAACCAAGATTCCTGTATGCATTATCTTAAAATTAAGTTTGATATAGAAATAAATTCCCAAATCCTTAACACAGTCTGTTCTTTTGAATTTTGTATTCATCATTGTTGCAATAATTAAATAGTAAGTTGTTCAATTTTCTAGAGAACGTAATTGCAGTACATTTATCCAAATTAAGATGTAAACTATATATTTTAGCCAACTTTGATGCAAAACTATTCTGGCCGTCATCAATGGACTGGCAGGTCATGAAGAATTTCATGTCATCCGCAAATAGTAGAAATTGGCTGAATTTTATTACCTCATGTAAATCATTTACAAAAAAAATGTTAAATAATATCGGACCACATTGAGTGCCCTGTGGTACACCAGAGGAAAGCTATAGTGTCAACACAAACTGGTCCATTTTTAACAAACTGAGTTCTGTCTCTAAGAAAACTATCAAACGATGCCACAACTTGATCTCCAAAACACACGTCATCAAGCTTTGATAAATAATAAAGAATGGATTACTTTAGCGAATGCTTTGGAGAAATCTGTATGTAAATCTGTATAACCATATTCTCCAGCCTATATTCTCGTGTATTTAAGCAACCTTTTTATACACTGCAAGTTTTTTTTTTGTTGGTTGCAAAAGTGAATTGATAAAAACGACTTCAGCATAGATTACACGTTCTGTCAAGTTACAAAGTAGCAGGTAGATGCTGAATCTGAACGGGTACCTTTCTAATAGGAAACATTCTTTGCATCTCGATTCAGCGGCATTAGAACTGCACCGTCCCGAAATATCAAATGTGCGAAAACGGCGGTACAAAAATGGGCTTGACCGGGAAAAAAGGTTTTTACATCATCCCATATTAATCGTTCTTTGTACAGAATCAGAATAAAGGTTTCGCTGCAGAGGGTACAGTAATATCTTCCTAAATCTAATCCTCAACTATGACAATCCTATTGCTTAATATCAGTGGCGGTCCAAATAATCATTATCATTTTCATCTAAAAATTCCAATTTTTATTATTTCTGCTAATTTATTACATACCTATATACCGAACGAAGTATCCAGTAATCTCAAACGACTGTTAGTGCAGCCGTCTAGTTATGGTGCAGATTGCACGTTAGTTTCAGACTACAATAACCCTTTTGCGCGCAAAAATAGTATTGCTTATTTTTTATTTTAATTTCTCTACGCAGACGCAAATATCTGATGATAGCAAAAGAAGCTTTGTATAGTGAAAATTTTAAATCGCAGTAACGCCATGAAGTTTGAAAACATATTTGTATATATTTATAAGCGCGTAATAAGGCGTAAGACAACAACATAGCAAATTAAAAAGTCAAAGATTATCCAATACAATATCCTTGTTGAGCTCTGCAATGGCTCTCCTATTAAGTTTGTACCTACCATAATTCCATATTATTGCCCTGATAATGCCCTTTAGAGCAAGGAGCGAAACGTAGGCCCTATTTTTAAAACCGACGCGATTCAGCCCAAAAACGCCACGATTTAAAAAGATTTTGTACACTTCCTTATTGCGGTAACGCAATGCTGATTATCTCAAACGGATTACACGAAACACCATGCACTCCAAACAAACATGTGACTGTCTACTGGGACAAATATTTAAGGTAAAAGTCTTGGTCGGTAGCGCACACCGGAATAGCACTTTCTTGCTGCGGCCTGCGATTCATATAAAGTTCCATTTGCATATCCAAACACTAGCTACGGAGTAGACTTAGAAGAGTCAACACTTGAAAGGTGGAAGGCCGTCAGTAAACACATCTTACGACAGTTATTCTGCGGAACGGCTGCCTTTAATAAAAATGATGTCAAACGAGGCTGTGAAGCTACATTTCTCAAAATGGAGATTTGGTTCTTCATAAAGTATAATGAAGCTTTTTAATTTGTTAAGCATTTTGTTAGTCTGGTTATTTTGCTGCTACCGTGACGTACTCTATTATAACTTAGGTACATGGGTGTCGTTACAAGTGTGCAAGTGGGGTTGCCCTTCCTCTAAATTTTTAAAATACCTATTACTTATTTGCCAATATTTAATTTCCTTTCTTTTTTTGTTCAAATGATTTCTGTTTTGGCATACAAAAAGGATGGTAACAGTTAATATTTTTTAACATTGATATTACCACAAACCTATATATTAATTGTACCAACAATAGAAAAGTTTAGGATAACTAGTTAAAATACCTGCCTCTTAACGCCTGACACTAGAAAACAAAAGAACATACGTTTGAGTTTTCAAAGAAGGAACCACATTTAAGAAAACCAACATGGGTTAACGACATGAGATCTATAACAATTTATGACAATTTAAATTCATTACATTTGTGCAGTAAATCATCAAAATTAAATATATGGAAATTTTAGAATTTTATAAAATTATTAGTGAACAAAATTATACTATTTTAAACAATTCTTGTAATTTCAATTGTCCTGTTGTAAATTATTTATTTGATCTAAATTAATATTACATTTGTGTTGCTGGCATGTAGGTTGCTTTTGATTTGTGGTCAAGTTTACTTGTTTCTAAATTTTTTGACTGTCAAACTAATTGTAAAAGTTTCTTTTCTTTTATTTATACCTTTTGATTGCACTGACAATGCCTACTAGTCGAAAGCGCTCTACAATAAAATAATAAAATCGATTACACTTAACGTATAATTTTCTTAAAGAATCAACTATAACAGTGTATATTAAGAGGGGCATTTACTTGGAGCGATCGGGCAGAAATGTAAACTATGCAACCCATATTACCAGCGGGACATGGGACGTAAGAGGACAGCCGATAGGTTGAAATCACGCAAAGATCGTACGACGGGCTAAACTAATATTCGGAAAATTGCTGACTGTAGGGTGTGCATAAAAAAGTAAGCATGATATTAGTAACTTACTATGATATTATACCAGGTTATTCAAAATATGGAATAGCCCATTTATTTCTGTAAATATGAACTATATAACATTTCATTCTAACTGCATGTCGACTATGATTTCTGGAGGAACTTTTATAATTTTCCTTCCGCCTCCCCATTGCTTCGGCAGACAGTAAATTAATGTGAAAGAGCTTTTAACATTAAACTTGTCACCTGTAATTAGACATACAATCTTAGAAATCCAGTCATATCAGAATAGATCGTATACCGCTCGATCATTTCCGACAGGATTGTATCTTAGCCTCACTGTTCACTGGATACCACGCGACGGACCTGGTGGGAATGGGCATTCGCATTCCGCTCTCGTGACAGACTCGTGCGAAAGGGTTTGCGGTTTTAGATTTTTTGAATGTTTTTACTCATTTATCGTGCTCATGTTTTTGGTAGTGTGCCTTAGTTTTCGAGAATAGCTCGCCAAAGATACGCATTTTTAAACAAAATATAACAACAAATATTTACATTACCGTACCAAATTCAGAAAAAACTCGAACTCTACGTTGTGGATACATCTATTGTCATTGCGATGTCGAAATTTCACTTCGAAAAAGTTCCTAAAATGTAAAACGGTAGGTGCTTAAAATGACCTGATTCGCTGTAGGTAAATGCCCTTCTTAAGACATACAAATATAGTAAGAAATTTGATTATGTACGAAATTGCACAACGTCTGCGAATAATACATTAACATTGAATTTCCAGTGAAAAAGTACAGCACAGCAAATCATTTGGGGTTTAGACATGATATATACAATTAGTACGTTGTAGGACATAGAACACAACAAGAAACTTGATTACTCACGAAGCTGTATTAGGTAGGTGTTTTAACTAGTGCGAGATAGAGCTTGCATGATTGGTATTTTGTAGTCCTGAAAAGGCAGCCGTTTAAGTACTGAAAGTTTGTTGAAATAAAGGCTGCAATAGTTTTTAACGTTTAATCCTCATCCTCTAGTCTTTCAAAAAAAAAAGAAAAGTTAAAGTGTATACATGACATCTATCTTGGTTAGTCAGTCGTATGCCGTTACCTGTGAATTTCACCCTATTTTTAGCTGGTCAGTTGGAAATATTGACTGAACTGTTCCAATACCGTATTGAATGAACATCCTACTTATAAATCAAAAATATTTGTGATATGAATTCCACCATACGTGTTTGCCATTTTACTAGAGTTGGAACCTCTCGAATGAAACAATCGATTCTATCGATTATTGAAATATCAAGAGATATCTCGAGAGGTTCGAATGGTCCCAAACAAGCAGTAGGGAATGCCTCGCACCTCAGCGCCAACTGCGGCCATGGCAGAGAACGGTACTATCGCATTGATGTTCAATGAGCTTCTCGTGCATCGATCTTCTGCACTTCATGAAGTAGCCTCTCGTTTCTCGCATCTTACTATCGAAGTAGACGCGGTGGCATGCAGTCAGTAAGCGTCCATTTTTCATACTTCAGTACTCGGCATGATACTTTATTGCAATAATCGAAACTGAAAGAGAAATGTCATCTGTACCTTTCTACAGTTTAATAAAACATATTGCAGTTATTTGTGAACCATTTAAACATAGAAATTTGTCATTCAACATGATCGTTTAAAATGTATGATTCTAAGAGGATAAAAATAAATAAATGCGGTATACGAGTATTTTTTACAAATGGTAGTATAAAGTGTTCATAAACAACGTCACATTTTGTTATTTAAAAAATAATTTGTGCTAAGTTTTTTTATTTTATTTATAAAGAAGTTTTATTTTCATGTTTACCGATGTTTTTGTTTCATGCAAGTGCAATAAATAGTACCACCCGGCGCCAATACACTAGCTTAATTAAAGAAGGTTAAAAACATACTCATTTTATTATTGCGCACAAGCAGGGCGTAACCGAGAGGTTAATCATTCAAATGATCATCAAAACGTATACAAGTGACAGTATTTGGGAAAACCGATGTTTGTTGCATATCACCCCCTTTCCAAATGTCGAGCAAATGTTACGGCGCAATTTTGCTTAAAGTCAAAGGACTTGTGCTGAACTGCGGAAATGCATCTGCTATACGTACCGTATGACAGTTCGGTTTGTTTAGATCCAAGATCTTGACGTGTCGCAGCAAACTGGTCCACATCTGCGTCAGCAGTCATGGCTTCCTTAATTGTCGAAATGATAACTCTAAAACCGGTAGCTCACTGTTTTGCGTATTAATAATTGGTAGTTCCCAAATTTCACGACGCATTGTTACATTCGCGAGAAATTAAAAGAGCAAGTGACCAACTCGTACTTTAGTGTTCCGATTTCTGTAAATAATTATACCAACTTTTTTCTTAATTATTTACTGGAAATGGAAAAAAAGTTTCCTAATTCTCAACTTTATTTATTACTAAACTGTAACAACTGATAATTAGGTGTTTTGGTACATAAAAACTTGCAACAAGACAGTGTACTTAAAAGTATAATTAGACGCTCGACAATTTTAAGCTTTACTAAAAATATCCCGACATAGACAGCATTAATTACTTTTCTACTGCTGATAAGCAACTTGCGGTATTCTTTCACTTTCACTGGTTAGAACATCTGCACTTTACACTAAAGTTGAAGTTGGGATTTAGTGTAGTGCTCATTTATCTAGTCGATGTCAACTAGTATTGGAACTGATCCATTTTTCACAGGATGCATTTTGACCATTGCTCGTGTGTCGACATTGGACCCAAGGGTAACTGCTGGACTTGGCTCAGTAACTTACTTCAGGTTCGGACTAGCTGTACCTGATCCATAAAAATAATAGACTCATGCATTTTTATTATTAATAAAACAAATGCCAACCGACACCTTCCATTACCTAGGACTTACATGTTAGACAAAGCTAGAAGCGGGTAGCGTTTACCGTGAAGATACTACTTATATTGTGACCATATATCAAGCAAGATACCTATACCAAGCATGGCTTATAGGATTTTGGCTGTTTATTAGAAATTTGTACGTTGTCAAAATTCAAATGGTGATGTGAATGGGAGAAAATACGCTTAAATGTGCTCTTGATAAAATTTTCTGCGTAAGGGTCCTGAAATATGCAAAACACGCAAAAATAATTGGCTTAATTAAACTCAATTTGCCCGGATACCCGCAGATCCAAAAGCTTAGATAAGCTGTCGTTTCTAGTTGTCGCTTTTTGTAAAAAACCACTTAGTTGTCCTTGTAGCAAAAATGCCTCTTTCCTGGAATTTTCAATAGTCCAGTTCACATACATTTTCTGCCCAATCGTATCGTTTATCATTGTAGCAAATAATAGTTTTTTTCTTCCTTCTATAGGTATTTAACGGGTGCCAAGTTTCGCTGAAGTTCTTGAATTGTTTATGGTCGAAACGGTCGTCAAAATATTCTGATAAAACTCGTGAAAGAAATCACATTCAAAACAATCTGCTTCTTTCCAAGCTACCCAATCAATTCTTGACTTGTTTATATATGGCTTAATTTACTTTCACTTATTATAAAAGCTTCGGCCCTTGCTGTTGTCTTCTCTTCGTTCCACACTTTCCTTTTCTGTTAACCTCAATCTTTCCTATTTGTATTTTTGGCTTCAAAATTCTTTTTACAGATATTAAACTTACACAACTTTCCTTGACTATAAAAACAGCAAAACGAAATGGGAGCTACTTTTCACTTAAAAATGTCACGAACTGGGACAATGTAGTATGGTAATGAAATATATTTTGTTATTCGCGATTCCAGCTAATAAGCAGCGCGCACCCTGGCGTTTTTTTTGACAACTATTCTAAGTGAGCGTACATAGCTAGGTAGCACGCACGGGGATGTTTTTAGTCGTATTTTACAGTTTTTGGAAGTGATTGCGCATAACTTGTACTTTTCATGAAGTTATAGTACCTGTGACTGAAAATTCTTGAGGATTTTCTGACAATGCCGCACTGATTAAATGAACGGCATTTAAAAGAGCTTCGCCTAAATAGCGATCGTAATATCGGTGCAGCATAAGCATTATTAAGTCAGTTTACTATTTAGGACCACTTTTACAAAAACCAAGTATTAAGCTACTGTAGGTAGGTCGCTACCAATATTGTAATGTGTTCCGCTAAAAGAAAATTAGGATATCCTTAAACAATGCATGTGAGCTGAGACAATTCTGTTTGCTACTTTCAGTATTGTTTCTGATAATAAACAAATCACAATACATTGCACCACTCACTACAAGCCTATTATAGGTTTCTCATGACTGTGAAAAACCAGTTTGACGCACCTATATCTAAAATAACATTGGCTATTATGTATAGTAATAGTTACAGTTCAACTAAACTAAAAATTACACTGACGCTACGATATCGTTAAAGACACATGTTACTGTTTTAGTTTGGTGAACCGCGCATTTAAGCAGCCACAGAAACCAATTTCCGGGACCAGATGTTTCTATTGCCCCACATGTTACCTAAAATTGTATATGATGTATTGTTTGTACTTCTATAAAAATACAGTTTACAGGAATCTCGTTTTTTTGCGTACTAACATAATATACATTGAAGTCAAAATTGCTCTGTAGCCATCAGACAATAGGTTTAATTTCATGTAGCGAAAATTTTCACCTCATCTTCAGCCTTCAGCGATTTAACGCCTTCTTCCGCTGACATATTTACCAATTCAGGTCGGAGGCAAGCCCATTAGCAAAACGAAATATGAAATCATCTTTCAACAAATCTGACTGCAGCGAGTAAAATTAGCAATTCGCATCCAAAGCTTTCGGCAAATAAGACAGGACCGTAGTTAATGAATATAAATGGTGTATGCAAGGGCACCTAATTATATTGTGTTTAAATAGAGCACATGAAGCAATCTCATCTGAAGGAAGAACTGTTTAGAAATTGAGCCTAAGAATAGATGCGGTAAATTTTATGGAGGAAATAGCTATTTAATCGAGACTGACTGACAAAGAGGAGAATTTTCTACGGTAGTAATGCCAAACCAGATATCTTAGCACCTTACTTCCATTACGGTTCTGTTAGCTGGTGACGGTCCACTTTAATAGCTTCTTACTTAATGAAAACGCAAGACACCTACAGTGTTGTTGTCGTCAGATAAACATTTTAAATGGTTTTAGAGCTCGTTTATTACTTGTGTAAATAACACGAGCTGGGCAATTAAACCATCTACAGTTTATTATTATTCATCATTTAAGAATAGAACATGGTAGACAGAAGGACTGTCTCATGGAACGTCAACGATATCTTTAACAATATCATGTTTTGACACCGACACTAGAGTTTTGAATAAACTGAAAGGAGTAAATTGTTTTGCACAAACTCGTAAGGTAGAACCTTATCAGAACGATATCAAGTCAATATTAATTAACTATATCTTCACACGAGCTAGTTTTGATCATTCTGGTCTTTGTTGTCACATAATAAGATAGTTTTACTATACGACCACTTGAAAATTGAATACATCAGCTCGTCATCAGTTAATATAAATATTTACCTGTCTTAACTACAGGGATTTGATTTTTAAGGGCTAAATGTATCGTGTGTTCAAAAGTTCACTATACATCAACGCTCTACGGATCTTGAGCTACACAGACTTAATATTATTTTTTTTTCGTTTCTAATGCGAAAAACGTTAATGGTTTCTTGTATGGGGCAAAATTGCGGGGTTTTCGCCGTTTGAGTGTCACTGTTGCGATGGATATTTAATGGAGTGGTAGTGTGAACCCGAGCTCCCAGCCACCTGCTTGTATATTCAATATTGCTGTATCGGAATTTGGAGGGCGCGTGGCTTTTGATAAGGGATTTAATATCAAACATCAAAAATTTCCATTTACATGGCTATACACCTCTTTTAAATATAAACCTGTTTTCCGATTTTGCAGGCTACCTCGATTGACTGAAATTAAATTTAATAAAWATAATATTTCTGTTATAACTTTCACCAAAGCAGATTTATAGAATGGACTGCAACGTCCGAAAAAAAAAGAGCGAAACAGTTGTAGTTGATGCCATTCGTAAGAAAATAATTGTAGATGAAAGTGAAGAACCAAATAAATGATTTCTACAAAAAAGTACAATTCTGCTACATCTTCAACGCCCGGCAACTGTTTTTTTTTTCAAAAATTAGTTTTGTTTATTTAATTCAAGTATTTACTGGCGGTTCTCAGCGAGACTTTTTGGTTTGAGCTTTGATGATGTTTCAGTGATTATTGAGTTTAACTAAAGGGTATACTCAAGCAAACATATTTAACAAAGCATCTCATTGCTACCTTACAATGAATAGATGCATTCTCAAAGACATGTTTATAAAAACAAACTACAGATAGCGGCAGAATGACGTCATGTAGGGTTATGCACTAAAAAGCTTTATTCAAAGCTTACATTCTTGTTTTAAGGGTAAACGTAGAGACAAATTCCTGGTTTATGGTTTAGGGTATAGATAACGGACTCATTTATGTAAATATGAACTTTACAAAAAAATATATTTATTAAGTTTTCTTGCAAAATATTCTTGATTTCTTAGTCCATCCTTTGTTTTTGTATATCAACAAAGCATTTCCACGACAACGTTAATAATATTTATAGGAAAGATAATTATTGCCCGAAATCATTTATAAATGAACATATGTGATGTTTGATTGGGTTTGAAGGCATATTACGTAGTGAAAAAGTATTACCAGACTTGACCGAGGCTCGAACTCGGGACCTTTTGAACACAGGTCAAACGCTGTATCCACTGAGCTACCAAGGCCCTATTCAGAATCGCGGTCAAGGTGGCATATATAGATCAAAGTTTCCATGTAATGCTGCTGAACGTCATCCAGCTCGTCGCTCGTTATTTGCGAGCTTCGGAYCGTAATTCACTGCGGTGGRCAGATTATGGCGACCAGCAGCTAATTACAACCCAAGTATATATTATATATAGGAAAGATAATTATTGCCCGAAATCATTTATAAATGAACATATGTGATGTTTGATTGGGTTTGAAGGCATATTACGTAGTGAAAAAGTATTACCAGCCTTGAGCGAGGCTTGAACTTGGGACCTTTTGAACACCGGTCAAGCGCTCTATCCACTGAGCTACCAAGGCCCTATTCAGAATCACTTACTGTTAGAGGCAGCTGTTTCCATACAGGAGCCTAGGTGGTTTTGTCATTTCACTCAGTCTTTACTTACATAAATTAGTTTTTCTTTTGCGCTTTTTAAACCTTACTTAAACTTGATTTGTAATTAAGTTAGCCCTTGCAAGCAAAAATGTTAGGAACGTTCGTACGGCGATAAAACGAAGTTGCTTACTTAAGACCATAAAAGAACTGAAATCTAATCCCTTATATTATATTAGTATTTAATTATGCCATAAACGTTAGCTGTGTTATTGCAGTCTGTATTTATTTGATAAATAAACATTAGAGTGTTTGTTGCGGTTAAATAGACGTTTACTGCTAAGCACATGGGATTGTAAAACGGCATTTTATCACGACTTTATACGTAAAATGTATCTTTAGGTGTCTTCTTAACCGTTTAATTAAATGGTGGTACCTACTGAATGTGAATATTCTTGTCTTTTTTTTCGCGTAAACGCTTATTGGATTACAGGTCGCTAGAACAGAATTATAATTTCCCGTATATAACTGCGGATGACCTAAACCCTAAAGATTTGTATGAAGTTGGTTCCCATGATGTTGATCTTTCATTTATTTAATGGCATCGTTCATCGTTTGTTTAACAGTAAATGTCATTTGTTCATCCTGCATTGAGCAGTTATTGACGAATTAACTATTTGGACAAGTCGTTTTTAAGTAGAACCCCCAAACGAGAAAAGCATAAAGAATATTATTAACATATGTGATGTTTGATTGGGTTTGAAGGCATATTACGTACCTTTTGAACACCGGTCAAACGCTCTATCCACTGAGCTACCAAGGCCCTATTCAGAATCGCGGTCAAGGTGGCATATATAGATCAAAGTTTCCATGTAATGCTGCTGAACGCCATCCAGCGCATTTGCAGTTGAATCGCTCGTCGCTCGTTATTTGTCTTCAAACCCAATCAAACATCACATGTTCATTTATAAATGATTTCGGGCAATAATTATCTTTCCTATATATAATATATACTTGGGTTGTAATTAGCTGCTGGTCGCCATAATCTGGCCACCGCAGTGAATTACGCTCCGAAGCTCGCAAATAACGAGCGACGAGCGAACAGTAATTTGCGTAAGTTGAGATGTTGTTGTACTTTAACTAACTTCACTTTGCCAGCATCCCCCATGATGTTTTTTGCAAGAGCGTAAATTAAATTTCAAAGAGTCGGTCTTTTAACTATTTGTGAGCGATTGTTGCACCATATTTAAAAAAATAATGTTTACTTTGATTCACTTCGATTGACTACACCATGTATTTGTAATAATTAAATATAATATTGTTACGGAATTTTAAAGGCMTTATTTACGCAATACTAATTAATTCTATTAACGCCACAGTTTAGTCACTAGCATTTAAAACACTTTCTGGCACGTGAATTGTCTTGCTCGKTTGTGCTTCGCCCCTTCTTAAATCAGACTAACTGCGCCCTCTATTCGTCGCGCTTTATATGAGAGGTTTGCAAGCTTTACTATTGGCACAGAATTCTGAACACCTTCGCGATTTTTAGAGAGCCTTGGATTCTATCGATATAGCTATAATAACTTAATAAACCTATTTACCAATTGATTAATTCTAAGATAAGGCTTTATCAAAAGTGATAGAATACGAAGTTGATCGTATATTAATAATAATAGACAACTGCAAGAGAAATAGGAAACTGAAACAATTGTTTAATACAATTATAACTTCTAACACTAGGGTTGCTTACACATTATTCTATTTCTAAATGATTTTTAGCGCTATTGTCCGCACTTTATCGTTGATGACTCATTGGGTAGGTTTTAGCCTAACGATAATTAATATATACCTACTTGAGGGTTCCACTGTACTTTCGCCCGCACTTTTGTTAGATAGGTATAGGATAACAAACTGAGGACTGTTAGTTTTAAGTACAAAAGAATAGACTCTGTTATTTAGCTTACTATAAAAAATGTATCCTATACTTAAAATGAAATTAAATACATCTCTACAATATAGGAAAATTGTGCTAAAGTCTATTTCCCGGAAAAGGCTTTCGCATATCTTTTATTTTTCAGCTAATCGATGGCTCTGTAAACACCCGCAAAAATGTTTGTATTTCAGTTGCTTATTAACTTATTTATTCACTGGCGGGACAATCTAAATAAGTTAATTTTGATATAAAAGCTTAATTGGTTATGTAGAGGAGAATCGTATTGTAAATACAATAATGCACAACAATGACCAAAAAATTGTTTGGTCACTACTAGAAATACCATCATAATGTATTACACTAAGCATACCACAAGACTACCTACTTTTATTAATGTACTTCAAACAAATTCTGGGTTTCAATCTGTAGGAAACGTTTGGCTATGATAAATAGGTTATTCAACTCTGTACCAAACTATTTTGGAAAAGTGGGCAGTTCAACACTTTTAGCGACAGTAATACCACTTTGTTGAATTCAGTTTCGCGACCACATTAATGACTGGTTAATCGATTGTCTCTTTTTAGACATTGACTGATTGATTTGCTCGCAAATAACTAGCGCTCACTAACAAACAAACTCAAGTCAACTGCATGTGGTGCGATATAGCTGTTAATATATGGTGTAAGATATTGTCTGAGTCTGTTGTACTGGTATTTGTCATTTCCAAAATTATGGATTTCTGCTCTCCAGCCCCATAAAGGCATTAATGCGATATATCATCCTAATATAAGTTTAAACCTAATTTTATATTTATTGGTACCTGAATTACGACATGCCCCAATTATTGATGACAAATCTTTGGTTATGATGTAGAATATTGGTTCCGAGCGATAAATGCAATCTAAAGCGGCATAATACCAATAATATCAACTAGGCTCCAACTAATGGTACGTCGACTAACTATAGAAACCTATTTTTCATAAAATTTTATTGGGAGCCACGTGACACTTGGTTCGAAAGCTACTATTTATATACTTGTATACTATTTGTATACTATCTGTATACTTGCGTTAAAAACACTGAAATGCGAACTAGGATTTCATTCGGAAAATACTTCAGCGACACATTTACAACAACGAAACCTTGAGGGCATACGCATACCTAAAGTTATTTCGAACACAGTGGCACACGCGTTAGTCTGCCCGATCAGTTATCCGTGTCAGTTATTCCGATAGTTTTATTATGTTTTCATGCAGTTTTCTTGTTAACCCCGTCCTTATCAATTTGGTGTTTCTATGCCTGTTGCATTCTTTCTTTCAAGWTGGTCTAAGCACTGCATAAGATTATTTGAATTTTGGATGAAAATGAAATGCAAATTTCGACAATATAAAATGATGGGCCGACGATATGGTTGGACCAACCATATCGTCGGCCCATCATTTGTTCAATGCAGACTTAATTTTGCTCCCGTATTTCAATACACTGCAAAATGTCTTTGAGTTTGAAGTAATTCAGATGGTGGAAGAAAATTATAATTTACGCGTAAACGCCCATCACTGCTACGAATATCCCGCCTTAAATATAAAGACAAACCGCTAAAGCAAATATGTATGTATTCGTATTAAATTTTTAAATTCTCAACATATAATTGCAAATGCTGAGTCATCCAACAAATGCACACTTGATTTACCTGAATCGTAGAAACTATCCCAAAAATACCGTAAACTGACAAATTTATTAACCAGTTAATCAATGTGCCATGTATTATTCTACATAGCACTGGCATCTGTTCTGTTCTTTAAATGCTAGTAATTACGGTACAAATAAACGTAGCATTTTGTTAATTGTTAGCTTATAATTGTATTGTTGGGGTATTAGAGTGTAAATTATATGTATATATAAAATCCAAAAAAAAATGATTTTTTTTGTTCAGTTGCATAAGTTACAGCCAAAAATGCACTCGTAAGTAAAAACATGTTGCTTACTTAGGTATTTTCTTTTGATTTCATTGTTGCTTTGTCGCTAAGCTTTGTGAACTGCCTACTAATCTGAGTTTTCTATCAACACTGAGTTTATAGTAATATAATATATGGGGGTTCCGATAATATAGAATGTTATAATCAAATATGCCATAATATACCTACTGTAACATAGACTTTCTGTTTTAAACTTATTTAACTATTTGTAATAAAAACGGATATAAAGCATAGTCCAAAACAAATTATAAATTTACATACGTTACATTTATAATTATAATAAATACATTCAGACGATACAATCTTTGATCTTATATGATAAAATATAGCAGGTATGCAACTTCTATTTAACTTTTAAGTTTCATAAAAACCCAACTGTTAATAATTATCATTGAGAATCACACATGTAGTGTCCATAGTAGGTAGGAATATGTACGAAAATAAAAAAAAATATATTGTAAATAACGAATTGGTTATAATAATATTGAATAAAATAGGAAACGAAAATGTTTTATAAAATAAATTACAAAAATGTAGTAGGATTATGAAAGGTGCCATAGCGTACGGGACGAATTTGAAATGTAAAATACATCTACTGCAATAATTGTAACAAGTAGCGCAGGCAATTCTGCTTTACATTATATGAATATACGGTCATATCTGACGTTTATACGTCCCTCTTGTTTGCTTTTATGTAATTATCACTCATTCTGCTCCCAAGGAAACTTAAAATCGAATACACAAACATAATTATTCGAAATATTGTGGATTATGTTTCGTAGGTACTTCTGCATGTCATGTATAGCGTTAGTGTGTGATACACGCGTCCATAAGAACTGTGAATCTAAGTTAGAGGGAGTGAGGCGCCCTGTGACGAAACTGCTTCCTCTTGGCTGGAGCTCGAATGCTGCAACCTGTAGTAGTCGAATAGACCTTGGTCCCCACCAACGTTCGCCTTCTTTTCTGGCGCGCACTTTACGCGTAAGAGTACAAAGAGGAATTAAGTGAAAGGATTAGGAAACTTGAGACTTAATTAAATTATTTCTTCACACCGTAAAATACTTAACTTAAAACAACTGGCGCATTTTAATGTGGACACGTCTTAT
Source organism: Rhyzopertha dominica (assembly GCA_025024175.1). Classification (NCBI taxonomy): domain Eukaryota; kingdom Metazoa; phylum Arthropoda; class Insecta; order Coleoptera; family Bostrichidae; genus Rhyzopertha; species Rhyzopertha dominica. The sequence goes on along the minus strand of QCXZ01000138.1, from coordinate 28,551,253 downwards.
ACCGTACTCTGCGGGTTTTGTGAATTTCGTCATTAAGTAATATAGCGGTAGCTTAACGAACTACGACGTAGGTTGCTACGGACGGTAAAAACCTACTTTGCCGTTTGCTGTTTCAGCATATTGAAAAAGTTCATTGAACAGAGACCCACATTGTCGAATGCCCAGCTCACAGTTATTTCAGATAGACGTCTCCACGTCAAACTTACGGGTGGATCAATAAAAATACAGCCACCAGGGATTTCATTGATTCTGGATATGTTAGTTTTAACAAAGTTTTGTAAACGAGGTAATAGTGACCGTTGATCTCGGCTTATCTATACCACACTGCCTTGCGCAGCGTTCCAGTAAAATATGGTAGGTCCAACCATATCGTCGGCCCATCATTTGTTTAATGCAGACTTAATTTTGCTCCCGTATTTCAATACACTGCAAAATGTCTTTGAGTTTGAAGTAATTCAGATGGTGGAAGATAATTTTGAAGAATTTCGCAGGATGGAACTAACTGAACCCCTCCATATTATTTCAGTCAAAACCTGCTTTAACTATAACACATGTACACATAAAGATAGATTGAACAGGGACAACTGACATCGTTTATTAGTGAAATTGGATATACAATTTTAGCTGGATAGGATTTTTCCATAAATATGTTCTTTGTTCTTGCCTGTACGGGGCAATACTTTCTAAAAGAATTATGTATGATGCCAAATTCCGAATAAATTTGTGAGCTGTCTGTATTAGTAAAAAGTGTTAGAAACAGATAAATTGAATGGTCTGTTAACAGCATAAAATAAAAAATTCAGACGTAGATATTCTGCAGTATTTATAGATTAAGAGTAACGGATGCGACTCCATCCCTTGCTGAAAACTTCTTTGAGTATACCTCTTCAAACGTCAGTTTCCACAGAATACGTGTATGTATGAAATTGAGAGAATTTTAGTATTTCAGTATTCTGCAAATTGTTTAACTATTAATGTCATTTTAACTAGTTTTTTTTTAATTAGGTATGCTCGAATCGTACTATCCCGGAATTGCATTAACACTTACTTCCACAACTATTCAGTTTTTCGGTAATTTGCAAATACTAATAGTTTACATTCTGGGTACCATTGCCTTTGCACTGATTTTCTCGGTTTCGTTTGTAGGGCTAATACACAAACTAGCGCATCGTGATAGTCTTGTGCACGTAGTGCGACAGGGTACACCTACCATATTTTACTGGAACGCTGCGCAAGGCAGTGTGGTATAGATAAGCCGAGATCAACGGTCACTATTACCTCGTTTACAAAACTTTGTTAAAACTAACATATCCAGAATCAATGAAATCCCTGGTGGCTGTATTTTTATTGATCCACCCGTAAGTTTGACGTGGAGACGACTATCTGAAATAACTGTGAGCTGGGCATTCGACAATGTGGGTCTCTGTTCAATGAACTTTTTCAATATGCTGAAACAGCAAACGGCAAAGTAGGTTTTTACCGTCCGTAGCAACCTACGTCGTAGTTCGTTAAGCTACCGCTATATTACTTAATGACGAAATTCACAAAACCCGCAGAGTACGGTATAAGACGTGTCCACATTAAAATGCGCCAGTTGTTTTAAGTTAAGTATTTTACGGTGTGAAGAAATAATTTAATTAAGTCTCAAGTTTCCTAATCCTTTCACTTAATTCCTCTTTGTACTCTTACGCGTAAAGTGCGCGCCAGAAAAGAAGGCGAACGTTGGTGGGGACCAAGGTCTATTCGACTACTACAGGTTGCAGCATTCGAGCTCCAGCCAAGAGGAAGCAGTTTCGTCACAGGGCGCCTCACTCCCTCTAACTTAGATTCACAGTTCTTATGGACGCGTGTATCACACACTAACGCTATACATGACATGCAGAAGTACCTACGAAACATAATCCACAATATTTCGAATAATTATGTTTGTGTATTCGATTTTAAGTTTCCTTGGGAGCAGAATGAGTGATAATTACATAAAAGCAAACAAGAGGGACGTATAAACGTCAGATATGACCGTATATTCATATAATGTAAAGCAGAATTGCCTGCGCTACTTGTTACAATTATTGCAGTAGATGTATTTTACATTTCAAATTCGTCCCGTACGCTATGGCACCTTTCACAATCCTACTACATTTTTGTAATTTATTTTATAAAACATTTTCGTTTCCTATTTTATTCAATATTATTATAACCAATTCGTTATTTACAATATATTTTTTTTTATTTTCGTACATATTCCTACCTACTATGGACACTACATGTGTGATTCTCAATGATAATTATTAACAGTTGGGTTTTTATGAAACTTAAAAGTTAAATAGAAGTTGCATACCTGCTATATTTTATCATATAAGATCAAAGATTGTATCGTCTGAATGTATTTATTATAATTATAAATGTAACGTATGTAAATTTATAATTTGTTTTGGACTATGCTTTATATCCGTTTTTATTACAAATAGTTAAATAAGTTTAAAACAGAAAGTCTATGTTACAGTAGGTATATTATGGCATATTTGATTATAACATTCTATATTATCGGAACCCCCATATATTATATTACTATAAACTCAGTGTTGATAGAAAACTCAGATTAGTAGGCAGTTCACAAAGCTTAGCGACAAAGCAACAATGAAATCAAAAGAAAATACCTAAGTAAGCAACATGTTTTTACTTACGAGTGCATTTTTGGCTGTAACTTATGCAACTGAACAAAAAAAATTATTTTTTTTGGATTTTATATATACATATAATTTACACTCTAATATCCCAACAATACAATTATAAGCTAACAATTAACAAAATGCTACGTTTATTTGTACCGTAATTACTAGCATTTAAAGAACAGAACAGATGCCAGTGCTATGTAGAATAATACATGGCACATTGATTAACTGGTTAATAAATTTGTCAGTTTACGGTATTTTTGGGATAGTTTCTACGATTCAGATAAATCAAGTGTGCATTTGTTGGATGACTCAGCATTTGCAATTATATGTTGAGAATTTAAAAATTTAATACGAATACATACATATTTGCTTTAGCGGTTTGTCTTTATATTTAAGGCGGGATATTCGTAGCAGTGATGGGCGTTTACGCGTAAATTATAATTTTCTACATTACCCGCGTAGAAAATGTAGATAAAACATTTTGGCGTAGATTTTGAGTAGAAAATATGAGTCGAGTATATTATGGCTATTGTATATTAAGTGTATTGTGAAAATTATATTGTTCCAATTTTCCTGTTTCATGGGTCAATTCTTAAATTTTTTTAAAGCACTGCAGTTTTTTAATATTTATATTACAAATTTGCATAACTTATTTTAGTAAGTCATCAGAATACCCAAACGGTTTTCTTACTTCTTTGGGACAAAACATGCATTTCGAAGTTTTTCTTCTACGAGTATATTAGGTATAATAGGTAGCATATGAAATAGCCCGTCTTCTTCCGTTTATAGACAAGAAAGGTAATAAAATCATAGTTTACAGTCATTTAAGAACCCATTGACCGATTGAGGGCTCCAAAGCATGCTTGTGCCTTCTGGCCCTAACAACTGTATGCCGAAACAAGTTATTGTTGTTTAACCTATGTCTAGTAATTTTAATTACAACGAAGTAGTATTTTGTTTAGTTAGGAAGCAACAAAAATAATAATATACAAAATAATACTGTCATTTGAGGCATTTGGAGCTGTTAAAAGTACTAATTATTACTAGTTTGTTGTTTATCTACATAATGTTATTTTCTACAGTAGACCTTTAAAGTAGAATATTACATAGTTTACGTGTAGATAATGGCGTAATCTACATAGAGTATTCTACGCGCCCATCACTGATTCGTAGTCCCGCGCGATCAGTGTTCTTTGGCATCATTACACACAGCAACTTTACATCAGCACTCCCCCATGATAAACAAAATTAATTACTTATTTCTACTTACAAAATAATCTTAATCTGGAGCTCAAAATACCGCTAAATTTTTATAGGTATCCTCTTGCGCCTTTTTCAGATGAAGTTCATAGGGCTACAAAAGGCTCGTAAGCATCTGTTAAGTGCAAGAGAGTCTGTTTATGAGCAATAGACGGTTGCGACAGAGATGCCCTGAGGCGCTCGCATACGTCATTTCTTACGTCCTTCCCCGCATTTACCTCGCCCATAAACCGAGCCATAATCGGCGTGCCCGCTATTATTCATAGTTGCAATTTCAGGCTAGCGTGGCGAATTTATTAACTCGGCCCAGTAATGCGGTCCGCTCCGTCCAAATTGTGGAAAATGTTACATTCCTTAGGTGCTACTTCTTTCCTTACGTACACTATACGCGTTAGGTAAATACGGATTTCTGACTTAAATTCATTTAATCACACAGTAACTACAAAATACAGCAAACTATAATTCTAGTAATTCAGTTAACCACTAGCTGAAATACTATACTGCACTCGCTCACTACTGCTTAAACTGCCTTTCTCGCTTGATCTTTTCTTAGCCACTTTTCAAAGCAGTCTGACAACCGCCAGCGCCGCACTAGAATTTGTGTAGGCGGACACTGGAGAACTTTTCGAAATCTTCTATTCCTCCGTCGTTCTCGAATAATCAGTAACAGAGGTAGTCGACATTTCAATGTCCCTCGTCATTATAAATACACCTGTCTGTTGTTAGGTGACTACTGCATAATGGATTGCACTAACTGCATCATATCCGTAAACCACTTTGTCTTGATAGGTACCTAGGCGAAGTTGAATTCTGTCTTTTGCATTGCCGGATCAAACCTGAGACTAGGATTGGCGATACCTTATAATGCAGTTACCTCACATAAAATTGATATATAATTTTTCCCCATAAGAATTAAATTATTTAGGAATACAGATTAGTATAATTTAAATACCTAACTATACCAGTCATGTTCAACAATATAAGCCTAAACCTGCGATTTCGATAGTAACTCGTATATAGAATTTGATCGGAATCTGGAAGTCATTGCGTTTCACTACCTTTACATCTTATCTTTGCACTTTTCTAACTACAGCAGCCTTTTGTAGTAACATTAAAATCTAATTTAGCCTGTGTACAAGGATTCTCTAATAAGCATTTCAGGGTGTGCTATATCGTATAGTACCTATCGAATCTTAGGTTGTTTAATAAATCTTATTGTTATAGGAATGCGAATGGTAGTATTGAGTTCACAATTAATTTCATGCCCAGACATGCAGCCTTGTGGCTCATTCCCATTCACTGTGCCGCTATGAAAATTCTTTTTAACATATTTATTATAAATTATTTCCCCACTTGCATTTTTCCAAATTTCTCATATTATTGTTATTTAACATTGTGCACATACAATAATGATCTACGTGATTTATTCCTTTTTATTATAATCTACGTTTTTTACGAAATATTTCACAGATTAGTATTAAGCACTTTCTACTATGCTCTTGTTTGCCATTGTAACTATGTCTAACATAAAAAAAACAATTAAAAAAACTGAAGGTATAAAACTGGCGTGGTTTCATGGTATGCTAATGTTGTTTATATATGTGACAGCCCATGGTAACGCTGTTAGTGCATAAAAGCCAATGATTTGCAATTTATCTTAGAAAACTTGTGTGGATGTCGAACTTTACACTCCATTAATGTTTTACATCTACATTACTGTTATGAACGCTTCATCACCGTCAAGGATGTACAAGCCGTCGTTTAGAAGTTATCGCTGTAATAAATTTAGTAATGGCATATATTACTCTTTAATAGCTGTCATATTTGTTTGAATACTGACTTTGATGATTGAATACTGGCTCCCACATTCTATTAGCTCTGACACTCGTTTACAAGAGCAAGAAATATTTGCAGTAATTAGTTGAAATCGCTGGAATATTTTCATATATCGTATTTTAAGTACCTACAGTCCAAATATAAATCCCTGCAAGATTTAATTATCTTCATTAAAACTTGGTAAAAGCTGGTGCAAATATTCAAAATACCTCGTTCGATTGTAATATTCAGAGTAAACAGAACCGTTGCCCTACAAACAAAACTGTGGTAATTTTCAAATTGATAGTATCAGCTTAATGTACTAATTAACTCAACCACCAAATACGGCAAAACTTCGTTGGAGAAACAGTTACTTCTGCTAACGTATAGTATTACTAGACAAAAAAGGGTTTACTTTACATATGTAAATTAAATCGGTACCCATAAAAAAATGCATGAGCACTCTTAGGAGTCTTATGTATGTATTCAAATATGCATATATTATTTTTAGTAGATTAAAATTTTTTTAATAATATAAATTATATTGTTTTCTTATCCCATTGCCTCCTGGATGTAAACGTAAAATCTGATTAGATTACAAAAAAAAATTGAATAATTCCAATATTAATAAAAATAGACCTAGCAATGTATACATTTTTTTAATCAGACAAAATAGGTCTTTTCGACCATAGCAAAGCCAACTATGGTTTCCTTAAAAAAATGCAAGTGTATTATTCCTGTAATATGTAACCCGCTAAAACATGTCACTGGATGCAAAATAAACATTTCTATCTAAAATGTTCTTACAGTTTTTTTTGTATCTACATACACAGGCGAGATATTGAGAGCTGAAGAAGTGTTACATTCTTCAAAAGTTGGCTAGAGCTTTAAACCAAAGAAAGATACAAAAATGGCGATGGTACAGCTCAACTCGCAACACACAAAGTAATACAGTAATGTCAAAACCGCAACACTATCATTAATAGTTACCGAGATACCCTACAATTACAACGAAAATGGGACACCCTGTATGTACATATCCTTCTACAAAAACGCACCAAATTTTACAGATATTTACCTTTAGTGTTACCTATAGTAAAACGTGATATTCGTATTTCTCTACCCACTCAATGTTAAGGTACACGCAGGAAACGTGATTGAGAATGTCTCAAACCGCCCACGGTTATACTTTAGACGCACCACACCCTTGCTTTAAGTTTCCAACTATAACCCCATAGGCTAATCCCTTGTACTTTATAAGGTCGAAACCCTTCCATGAAAATCGCTAATTTGAATACGATTTTCAGCACTAATGTAGTGTGAAGTATTAAAGCTGATCCCAAGCGATACACATAGATTAATACTTACGTAACTTAGATTGCCATTTGTATGTTACCTTGATGCTTCATAGTAAGACACAGGGAAGTTAAGAAAGTTTGGAATTCTAGCAACCCGAATTGTGCTGACAAGCAGTAAATACGTCTAGTCACAATGTAATCTGTCAGAAGTTTGTAAAAATTTTATTCAGGTCCATGTAAACTGGAGTTAACATGAAAAAACGGTCGCACTATGATTTACTAAGATTTTCGTTATGGTTTGACTCAACAACAATGTATGGGACTATGGGACGTTTACTTCCTGCATTTGCGGATAAAACACGTTCAGAAACAACTATATATAGGTATAGGTTCCAAGAACTAAAATGTCGACGTGCTTCGTGTACCATAAATCAATCAAGTGGTTGTCGCTGAATACTTGTATCGAATACATGTATCGATTACCTGTATCGAATAGTTGGCTCGAATACACATATCGACTCCATATATCGAATACATGTTCTCTGTTATAACGTAAAACTTTGATGCTGCGCAGGTTATCCCATTTTCAATGTAATTTGCAGATAAGCTTTGGACTTAGCTGTCTTACTTTCTTGTTATGAGTTGAACTATACATTTCGTCATTTTTATGTCTTTTATTAATATGTTTTTATCAACTCGCTTTCGTGTCTGTCAGCTCGCTTTGGTACAAATTTTGCAGTTGATTTTAAACTAACTTCCAGATGAGCTAGACTCTTGAAACTTTAAACACAGCTTGGAACTGGATGATAATGTAATATTAATTTACCTTTTTTGCCTATTTGACACCTATTTCTTTAATATTCTTTATAATTAAAACAGCTTCTTCATATAGCGAACAAGTTGTTAACATAACCGAAGTTAAGTAACGTCGGGCGCTAGTGGTACTCAGATGTGCGACTGCTTTGGAACACTGCGTGCTGATGACATCACTTTTTTAGCAAACCTTTGTTATTGATAAGCAGGAGTAACATATTTTGATTTCAGATATGATTATGTGAAGAGGAACTGATATAAACCAAAATCTTCCATATTTTCCGAAATTTCAAAAATATTTAAAATCGATTGCAAAATTTTACGCATAACACAAGACTAAACACTAAAAAGTATAAAATAATTATTCGAATAAAAATAATTGTTAATTTACCGCGCTTTTAAATTGGATTAAAAAGTATAGAATAATTTCTTCTTGTCCCCTACAAATTTATAATCCCATGCAGATTCCTAAGTCCATACAGGTTATCCGGAAAATTTGTGAGTATGAATTTTTTAATAGCCATAAAAATATTTGTAAAATTTAAAACAAAAAACGTTGGGCGTGCGCAATTCATACCTATTGCATCAATAATGATCATCATAACACATAATATAGTATAGGTATTTTAAGTAATAATTTTAATCTAGTCAAAAGAATACTCGTATATACCTATTTGTATATATATCTAAGTCTCATAAATGTGCACATGTATAGTTCTTTTGTCGGTAATCAAGGGTGCTATATAAATAATAAATGGATAAGGTGCATGATTTTTAAATTTCAACATTTTTTTCGCCACAATTTAGAGTATCACCACGCCGTACAGTAATGCTGAATGATATACAGCAATAATATGCTTGCCAGAGGTTATTGATGAGTAAAGAGAACAACCATAAAGTGAAATCATTCTTTATCACACTACCTAATGCTAAACTTCATACTTCTCTCTCTAAAATCGATTCTTTGTAATGATCCAAATGACTTTTTCTATGTTTCCTATAATCAAAAATTAAAAATGCGCGGATATCGCTTTTCAAACCCCGAAGAAGCAGTTAATGCATTTAAATCTGTCATTTTGAGCATGAACACGTCAATTGTTTTAACAATTGATTTCAACATATGAGAAACTGTATAGAAAATAAAGATTAATATTGTGAAACACAATAAAGCCATTTATTTCTGTAAAAAATTGTTCTTCTTAGCTAATTTTTCTATACTTCCCACGTATTAAACAGTTTTTTATTTTCAACGTTCGATCTTTGAAATTATATAAGACTTATGTTTAGATGACAGCGCCATACTTCATTTACATTTTAAAACTAAGAATATCCGGTATAATCGTATCCTTAGAACCAATTTTCCACGATATTCTCGCATAAAATGGCGCAAGTGATCTTGGCATTTTGGGCAATAATCCTTCGTTGTTTATCGGCATAAACCTGAGATTTTATGTACCAAAGTATCCACATAAAAAAAATTCAGTTGCCTTAAATAACAAGATCTCGGTAGTCGGTTGATATCGCCACCTCGCCACAAACGAAACCTTTAGAACTTCTTATGCAATAAACTTTATGTCTTGCGTAGTATTACTGTAGCGCCATCCTGTTGAAACAATATAAAGGATGGATCCAACAAGAGCACAATTTTTTATTTTCTAATTAGGGTAATTTTTACTGAAAAACTTAAAAAGTATGAAACAAAATATTCTACAAATGGTCGCCACGACTCTGCTGGCTCACTGATCTTTTTATACAATTTTCGACAACGTTATTGCATATTATTTGGTATCCAATGATACGTAGAAATCCATACTTAAGCGCGTTAATTATTAGTGGACGGTCCGATTATGCTTGCGACTTTTCAACTGTGTACACAGCCAAAAGTCGTAAGGCGTAAGATTACATGATAGGGATGGGCACTTTTGATTGCCATTTCGTAGTATGACACGGTTGGGAAATCTCTTACAACAACTTGATGGCTGTCTGTGCGTTGTGATCAGGGTGTTCCGTGCCGTTCAGTGCAGTCCACACAAACTCCCATATCGTGTTTCATTTGTGACTTCGTTTTCGAAAAAATACGGTCCAATAGAACTCACACCAAACGGTGACCTTTAAGTTTTCTAATAAATTAGCAGATAATTTTTAGCAGGACAAATTCTACAATTATAATTGTGTATATACCCGTCTAAATAAAAGTGCTCTTTATCAATAAATGGGATTTTCTTCGAAAAATCAATGTCCGCTTCTTGATTCCATAATATCCATTTATCAAATACGCGGCGCTGAACAAGATCAGCCGGCTTAATTTCTTGACTTAACTGAGTTTCATAAAGATAGAGATGAATATTTTTTTTTTCAAAGTCTGCCTAAAGTGGTTTTTGCAATTATTGACTCTTGTGAACGGTGGCAAGTGGAGGTTTTTTGATGTGCAGCAACACTTCCAATCACCACGGTAATATATTCGACAGACCGTCCTGTCTGACAACTAATAATAATCGGTGCATAGCACTTTTATTGGCAACAACATCAATTTCTACGAACTGATCGATTAAACATTTGACGGTTGAACAATTCGCTGCGGTGCGGTCCTAACAATTAAATTGTGCTGTTGAATTGTGTAACGCTACATTTCTCAGCATTATTTTAAAACCGGTCAAAAATTAAATAACCCTTCATAAGAAAAAATAAAGTATAACAATTATAAGCTTAAGTTTCTGAAACAAAAAAAAACTATCTGAATTAAAAACTACATTAAAAAGTAGGTACCCCGAGATAGTTTTTACAGAATTGAAACAAAAAAGTTACATTCGATTTAAAAAATTTGTTTAATTTAAAAGTGTTTCAAATAACTTAAATTTGAAAACTTATTATTGTTAAGTATCAAATTTAGCAAACTACTTAACCTATTCGTAATTCTTCAAATAACAAAATTATTTATGCTTAGATACAAGGGGTGAGCCACCCTATGTGCATACGTATTTGTTGATTGAGCTGTCTTTATTATATGTAGGTATTTATTTCACTCTACATCATTAGCAACCAAAACCTAGCCAATGTAAATAGCCGTATTTCAAGTTAATGGGATAAGTAACTCAAACAAAAGCCAAGGGAATTTGCGGCCATAGATATAGACGCCTGTGTAGCCCATTCAAACTGATTCGCAGTTCGTGCACTCCACCGAATTAGTTGTTAATTCGACCAGATCGAGTTTGGTCGGAGTAACAATCGTACCTCCGGGAATCTCCCATACTGCCTGTAATCTGATCGAACATTCTAACTCCAACTCATATTGAGAAGTGCAATATTAGCTGTGCTCGCTTTTTGCATACATACTATATTATAATTCAAACTGAACCATGACGTAAACATCATGAAGGAACTCGGCACACGCAAAATAGGAGCTATATTGCAGGGGGTATGAAAAACGGGTAATGACATTACCATTCATTGTTCTCGGGTATTTCAAAATTAGCTGTTTTTTTGTATTTTTGTGCAGCGGATAGCAAGAAAATAAAAATATATAAATAAAACAACACGATTAGCTCGCAGTGGTGTAGACAAATTGGGCTTCTAGTTTCTTGTGGAATGGAATTTGAAGACCTAGAAGTTAAGACTTGCTTCTTGGGGGTTGTATCGGACACCCCTACAGACGGTGTTGCCGTTTTGTTCATTACGTTTGTGGATAAAATCAATTTTTGAACTTCGCACTTGGGCGCTCCATCGGTGATTTTGTAATATTTTGAACTACTGAAAAGCTTTTCGATAAACTGCCACACTTGAGTATTATGTCGTCCTCTATTGAAAATCTTCGAGAATATTATATGACATTCTTGAAGCATTAGCCAATCAACTTTCCAGTATTGTGACCCCCTCGAAACGTTATTTTTTTATTTTTTTCTATCGCAAGACAGTTTCGGCAATGTGCCATACTTACAGGCTTTCTAGTCTTCTGTCAAATTGTCTAGAATGTTGTCTGACTTTAGAATAAACGATTTTTGAGTTCCCCATCGCGAGACGCTTTCTTTAAACTGGCACCCTTGAGGATCCTCTTGTCTTCTGTTGAATCTTTCAGAATACTCTGACATTCTCTAAACATAAAAAATTCAATTTCCCCCCTGCGATGAATTTTTCAGAATGTTATATGATTTCGAAACGTCGAATTTCGATTTTTCCATCTCGAGGCAGTTTCCGAAATGTGTCATGTGTTCTCTAATGTTCGCACCCCCATAACTTCCCAGTGCTGATACATTTATTCCAACCAAACGGCTTTATTGTCTATGGGGGAATGTAGGCTACCCATCCTTACATCAGCGCAGGCACACAGACTTGCAGGGTTGCAGAGAAAAGTATACAGACAAACAAAATAATTCTGTTTCACTTTTATTTTTATATAGATTTGTTATTATTTACAGTCAGTCAAAACTGTCTCCATATACCGCTATCCTTTTTTCGATATTCTTTTTTGCTTTAGCCTGTAGTTAAATTTTACTGGTAAAGAGTTAATTGAGTAAAACGAGTTATTTAAAATAAATGAAACAGTATTATAGTAGCAAGCAATTGTCTAAAAAAGTGTTCTATAATAAAAGCAAAATTTTATAACTATAATATTCTGTACAATATTTTATCAGGTTCTTGTGTCAAAATTCCCTTGAAACAAAAGAGTCACCCTTATTTAAATGCATCACTTCTAAGTCTGTGTTTTCTGAAATACGAGTTACTTTCTTTATATATAAAATTCTAGCCTACCTGTGTACGTCACCAAATTCCTCCTAAACGGCTGGACCGATTTGAATGAATTTTTTTGTATGCGTTTGGGTGGCGCCCTTGATTGTTTTAGATTCACAAATCAGCCCAGCAGATGGCGCTGCAGTTGGTATCTAGGTTATTTCTTCCTAAACGGCCGGACCGATTTGAATGATTTCTTTTGTATGCATCTGGGTGGCGCCCTTGACTGTTTTAGATTCWCAACTCAGCCCAGTAGATGGCGCTGCAGTCGGTATCTAGATTATTTCTRCCTAAACGGCTGGACCGATTTGAATGATTTTTTTGTATGCGTTTGGGTGGCGCCCTTGATTGTTTGAGATTCACAAATCAGCCCGGCAGATAGTGCTGCAGTCGGTATCTAGGTTATTTCCTCATAAACGGCTCGAACTATTTGAATGAATTTTTTGTATGCGTTGGGTGGCGCCCTGGATGGTTTACATTCACAAATCAGCCCGACAGATGGCGCTGCAGTCTGTATCTAGGTTATTTCCTCATAAACGGCTGGAACGATTTGAATGAATTTTTTTGTATGCGTTTGGGTGGCGCCCTTGATTGTTTTAGATTCACAAATCAGCCCAGCAGATGGCGCTGCAGTCGGTATCTAGGTTATTTCTTCCTAAACGGCTGGACCGATTTAAATGATTTTTTTGTATGCGTTTGGGTGCCGCCCTGGATGGTTTAGATTAACAAATCAGTCCGGCAGATGGCGCTGCAGTCGGTATCTAGGTTATTTATCTATACTGCAACTAAACGGCTGGATAGACTTGAATGAATTTCATTAATTTTAATATTCTAATCGCTTGGAATATCATGCAGGACAACGTCTGCCATGTCCACTAGTAACAACTATAAAATTTCAATTTCTATAATAATAATCCTGTGCTTCTAGCTGTATTTTCTGTTTTTTTTTATTCTGATGTAATTAAAAATATATCTAAACATTGTAGTTAAATAGTGAAACCCGTCATACCATGAAAAGCCAATGCATATCGAGAAGCACCAGCATATAATGTACAGAAATATGTTGATTCGCAAAACTGTGTTTCAAAAACTGTTCACACGCGCGTATCTAAATTTTGTTTTGGTGCTTAACAATAGCACTAAACTACACTGCATTTCATATCCCTTCCGAAAGTGTTATAAAATTCACAGATCACTGAAACTAGCTGTTCAGCAAGTTGAGTTCATTCATTTCAAGTCGTTATCTTCAAATAGTTGGCATTTAATTGAACGCCTTACGGTTTGCGAGCTTCGCCAAATTACGGCTAATTTGTCCGAATCACGGCCATCGTATTTAGTCTAATAATCGCTCCCAAGGGAACTATTTCTGCTCCTGTAAACTGATCGGGCAAACCTTTATCTCTATAAAATATGCAGGCCGTTCGAACAGCGCTGCTATGTACTTTGCAGCGGTCGGTGGGCAGGCCACACTTCAAAAGACGGGTATTAAGTGATGCAATTGGCAAGCGGAAGGCTCTTGCAATTTACCCATTACGCGCGTTTGCATTTAATATCGAAACAGAACGGAAAAGAGCTATCTACTATGTTTAATTAGCAAAATATTTTAGAAGATGGAATAGGAAAATTTCCACATATCCCCTTTAAAGGTAAACAAAATGCTCTATATCCAAACAAATAATTAATAAATTACAAATATTCACACTGACTACGGATTAGAAGGTGAGGTTATTTTGAGTGCAAATCAAATTAGATATTTATTTATTATTATTATATTTATTTAGCTATCATACAGAACTACCGGGAGTATGTTCCATATTCAACATATTCAGTTACAAGCTGCTAGATGTTTTGATTTATAATCAAATCAATCAATCAAATCTAATGACAATTGGGTATTTATATACTAAGTATAATTGTTCTTGGCAGTGATATTATACTTATTTATAGATGTATTGCTTTGTATAGTTTTATAGCGCAATATAATCTTAGTAATCTTTATTTATTCGCTGCAAATATACAGTAGGTACCGCTCAGTTATGCCTAAACACGCTTGTTTTGTAGGTATGCATACTACAAGAAATATAGTAACTACCCTTCGTAATACTCATTCCATACTTTACTAACCGAATTTAACTTGCAACTTTTCTTCTACATATGTACTAATTTACAACAATTTACAATTATACAATACAATATTACAATATTTACATTTCGTTGGCTATTAAGTAAKATCTTTTTTAATGTCCCTCAGTTTTGAGCTCTAGAAATCTTATAACTTTCAAGGTAGGTTGTACTAGAACTGGAGAACATTATAACTTAAATATTACAACTCTGTGTCAACTGACTTTGATGTTTTTAATTGCAATTCCAAAGGATTGCAAAGTTACAATCAACTGATGTCCAAAAGTAAGTGATTTTTTCAACCAACAAATATGTTTCATCGCCTTTGATTCTTATAATGTTAGCAACTTACTTTATATTTTATTATTACAATTTATATGTGCTGTAAAGTGAGGTGACTGAACGATTTGTACTTTTGTCCTATAAAAGTAATATTTTAAACTTTGCTACTTTCTTGTGTATGCAAGTTATGTGGGTTTAGATATCTAGTTTAATTAGACTACATTAAAATAACAAAGAATAACTATGATGGGGAAAAAATAAAACGTGCCTTTGGTCAAGTTTGCTCCAATACGGGTGTATTTAACCAGGGGCGGCGCTAAGCAAGTGCAAACGGTGCGCCCTGCACCAAAATTGAGAGTTCGCCATATGCATATAAAAACCGCTGCAAAATGAATCAATACTTCCACATCCAATTGTCAAAATGACATTTACCTACGTTTTTATTTCTTATACTATACCATTAGTAATGAGGTTTTGAGAATTTTTTCTCTCTACACAAATTTTCTATGACAAACAGTCCTCGTGATATTAGCAAAAATATATACATTTTTTAAATCGGTTTTTTCCAAATAACTCGAAAATTAATTACTTAACAAAAAATACAAGAGCGCTTTCTGATCAGAAATTTGACTTTCTATATAAAACCAAAATTTTTTAAAAAATCGTACGAGCAGGGTCCAAAATAGGTTTTTTGGAAATATTTGGAAAATGTAAAAATTTTGGATAAATTTTCTAAGACACTTTTTGTGAGAAATTTTTATTTCCTATCTGTTGGTATTATCATTTTTTGAATATATTAAATATATTCGGAGATATTTAGGAAAAACCGTTTTCTTCAAGTGACGTTCTTTTGCTAATATCTTCTAAACAGTTTGCTGTACCGAAAATTTATAAGAACTAATAATACTCGCAGTTATACTACTAATGACATACTAAAACGAAAAAAAATATAAAAAATAAAAATTTGCAAAAAGGGTAGTTACCCTCCAATTTCGTCCTCTTCCCGATACCCTACTTACCCCACAAACAATAGGTCGCTTTGGATAGTTGAGATTTATACATTTGCCAAATTTCAAGTTCATATATTAAGTCTTTCGAAAGTTATCGTGCACACAAACAATACCACAGACAAACATACACAGTACAGACAAAAAATTTGTTTTGCTCAAATTTTGTTTTTTGCGTTTTCGCCATTTTAAAGCGAATGAGCAATTAATAATTTTTGAAAATTTTTTTCGGGATACAATACTTCCCATCCGTTGGATGTGGAAGTAAAATGACCTCCGCTACAAGTTTATGCAAAGTAGTATGTACATATATAAACAGGTATAGTGTCACGCCATCGATTAGATTTATTTAAATATTTAGTATATCGCCTTCATTTTTAAAATGTTTTAAATTCCTATTTCGCATCCCTTTTAGGACCAAACTGCATCTTTTACATTTATTTTACAGTGGGTTGGGTGACCATTTCATTTTAGAACCCCTATACACATTGACATATACAAGTTAATAATGTCATAACCGTAAGAGGCTGTTCTATGCGGGAATTTTTTAGTTTTGAAATTAATATATTTTTTATGGACTAGGTAATTACATAAAATTAAATGTTCAAAAGTTCAAAACTTACTTGCCCTTATGCCTTTTTTTCAAAAGATATATATATATATATATATATTTCGCGCACAAGTTGGCATCCTCCCATGTTAAAATCGCGGTAAAGTTGGCGTCCGGGGTAAGGTGGCATCCGATATACGGATGCCACCTTGACTCACATGAAATATTTTAAGGACGGCTACTATGGGTTGTTCTCCATCCAATGAAGCGAAATTTAGCCGGACGTTATTTTGCACCAACCCCGACTCTATGTATATTGCCTAGTTCAGCGCAGTCTTCTGTAGTTGGCGCGACCATCGCATTCGGTATATACATGAGCGGTCGAGATTGCACTCAGAATGGCATCCAGGAAAACTGGCAATTATGCGTACTTGCTGGGTACGTTGTATTTTGGAAAGTTAGCGAGATTTGTGCTCTTTTATGGGTCGCGTTAAGCATTTTTGAATAAATATGAATTGAAAATGTCTAAGAAGTACTAAAAAGAATAAGCAGGCCTTTGTCGTACCACACGTTTATAGTGTTTTCGGTGCTATGTATTTTTTTATGATGCAATAGCCTTTTACTACAGTTTATTTAAAAAATAGGCGCTTAATTTCTCACAAAACGAGGGTGAAACGGTAATGCGTAAGGGCATCTGCGTAAAATAGGATAGGAGTTCATCAAAAAGCGCAAAGCATACGCGGCCAGATAGAACAACTGCATAAGCGTGTTTAAAACAAAAGCTGCCAAAAACAAAGATTCATATTATAAGTAGATGTTTTGAGAGGGCATATGAATTCTCTTGCACCTTTCATTTTCCACAGCGAAATTATTTAGTAAATACATTATGACATAGAAGAAAGCTTAAAAAAATTATGAGATGATTTAGACAAGACCTCAGTATTTTAAGCATTTGCAAAAAAGGGCAATCACATCGAATACACTTATTCGTCTCGCTTAATAATTTTATTTTTATAATTAAAGTATCGAAACCTTCACTTAAAATCCAAACATTTTTTAATATAAATTGTTTAAAATAAACGAAAAAATTGCTATTTAAGGTCAATTACAGCGAATTGAACGCCATTTTTACATTACATCATACTCACGTATTACACTAAAATATTTGCTGGTTTGATACTATAGTATAGTAGTACTGAAATGAGAAAACTGTGCATTCGAATTATTTGGTGGTAAACAGCGTAACTACAGTACATAAATCATTATTGTGAAATTACTACTGTATGTAATAATAAATAACCGACAAACAATAACTTAGTAAAATGATAATAAGCAGAGCTTCTGTGGGCTTAATAGGTATTCGTTAAGTCATCGTTAGTCTGTAAGTAGCCGTGAAATTTGAAGACTCGTGGAATTTTAGGTGCGTACGGGAAATATGGTAGGTTGCTTGTAAACAAGCTTCAGACTCTTAATCGGATATTTTCAAATAGTTAAACTGAAAGCAAACTACATGTAAAACCTTCAGCTTGTTTCTAATCTAAGTAGTTCTAATGTCTCAACGAGTGCACCATCTAAAGCTTTTCGTTTAGCGCAAAATTAAACGCGGTCAGTGCTTACAGTAATTTCCTAATGATTCTGTTCTACATAGTGAGCATTTCATAACGCTGGTTTAGAAGTTATTTTTTGGTTTTATGCACCAAAGGCCCATTACTTTCAATGAGACGCACGTAAAAATAGTTCTGCGTCTGTGTTGGAACACGGAAAGAGCAATTTCACGTTTGTCCAAATACAAGTGCTAGTAATGAATGAGATACTGGCGATTGTTGTAGGAAAATTTAAATTTAAGGGCACATTTCATCCGATGTTAGGACGGAAAGCATTACAGGGTGTTGTAGTGCAGTTATCTCGAAACTATTTAGGTAGCTTGAAAACTGATTGAAGCCGATTGAATGTATGTGCTTTATCTACTTCATTCGATTTATCAGATAACTCTGACGATCGCTTCAACCTCAAACAGACATTACCAGATAGATAACATTATACTAAACTCAGATGTGCAGAATTTTGTTTACGTCCCCTATTTTACAGGGGCTGTAAAGTAGCGTTGTAAAATTCTCTGACCTGCATTTTGAGGGCCGACTTCCTAGTTTCGGCAAGATCAAAGGTGTGGTGGACGTGGGAATTTTTATTTCCTTATTTGCCAAATGTTTTTTCTGATTCAGACTGCTTTATTTTCAAAAGCTCCAAAAGGTTCATTTTTTTACCTTCCCTTTCGAAATATCGTTTTCATGTAAGTATAATGATTATTTTTTATGCAATGGCACCTGTTGTGCTTTTATTTTAATAGCTCAACTTGATTGTCCTATGTATACAATATCGCATTGCATACATTTTAGTTGGTAAATACCGCTTTTGGTTTTTGGTTTATTGTTAACAAGACGTCCCAAATTGCACTTAATTATCTCTATTACTTTTATTCCGAATCTATTCAACCTATTTTTAACGCAAACGCAAACACTAACACCGTTAAAATAATTTTCTGCGGCGTAAAAATGTTATTTATCATTTATATTAACATTGTACGGCATTCTTTGTAGTCTCACCGCCAGTGGGGTAAATTGGTATTTGTCTTCAAAGAGACTTTACTTAAAGTAAATGTGATCTAATCCTATTTGGTTTAATAATCAATGTAAGTTCTATGGTTTTACAGCAGGCTATATGAATATTAAGTGTAACAATAACTTGTGAAAAAAGGGCCATACAGCGAGCAATAACCATTTGGATCGACTTGGAAATCAGAAAGTGGCACACACGTCAGCAAAACCCGGGTGAACATTTAAAATTAGTTGACAAATAATTACATAAAAACTGCTAAACATAATTTTTATGAGATAACTAACGACATCTACAGCGATGTTCAAATGCTAGTTTGCTCATCAAATAGAAAATAGAATTAAAATCAACTCGGTTAATCCCCAGTGCGAATTTAAATTCAATAATCGTTTAGTCAACCTTACGAATGCACATTTTACACAGGCAAAACAAAAATAATTAAATAAAAATCTAAAATGTAACTCAACTTTACCAGTGTCTAAAAAAGAATTTGAAATCAGAATTAGCGTTGGACTAATAAGTCAACTGAAGATACGAAAGACGAAAAGTACGCGGATACAGATACGATATCAAATGAATACAACGCTGCTATTCGTATAAAATGTAGAAATCGAAAAAAGCATAAAACAAAAATGTACAGATAATTCACTATTTATTAAAACCAGATGAATACCGAACTAAACTAAATGATTTATTGAATACAAAAAGCTTTTCTAAGTTTGATTCAGATCTCACAGGCTAGATCCAAATAGATGTCACTAGCATTGTAAAATCTTTGAAACACTTGATATTAAACGAAGAAAAGTACAAATTAAGAATAATGAACCCCTGTATTCCAATTCTATATGGTCTCCCAAAAATTCAACTCTCAGACCGGTCGTTTTTTACATTAATGATCCATTACGCAAATTTACCAACAACGTTTTAACAGGTTCAATTGAATGCCAATCTATTCAGCTTGAAGAATTCCATAATAGGTTTCGCGAAAAAGGTAAAATAATTATCAGTACCAAATAATGCTTTCCTTGTGTCTTCTGATGTGTCTAATCTTTTCGCTTCTATACCTCTATCAAAAATTTAATAGAAAACTGCCACCTATCAAACACAGAAAACATAACTATTAAAATAGTGTGGAAATTTGCATGCATCAAAGTTATTTTACGTTGAATGGGTTCGCCATTGTCTCTAATCTTGGTCGAAATATTCAAATAAAAGCAAAACAGGTTTTGCTGAAAACGACATCAAAATCTTACGTTGCGAAGGGAAAAGTAAAAAACAAAACCTTTTAGATCTTTTAGAAATAAAATAGGTCAGCATCAGAAAACACAATTGGCAAATACGAAAATAGAAATTCCCACGTCCAGTACGCCTTTGACTTTGCCGAAACTAGGAAATCGGCCCTCAAAATCCAGGGCAGAGGATTTTACAACGCTACTTTACAACCCCTGTAAAATATGCAACAGAAGCAAAATTTTGCACATCTAACGCTATAATGATATGATCGTTTGAGGTCGAAACGATCTTTAGAATTATCTGATAAATCGAGCGAGACCATTTGTCAACATGAGCACTGTATGAGCTTATAGACTCATTGCGGTCCCTGTCATAAAATGGTTTAGTCCGAATTTAAATATCTGTTACGGCCAAAGGCAGGCAAGTCGGCAAAACAGGCCCACAATTCTATTATAACTGCTTCATTGCATTGTCATAAATTATGGCTGATGTTATTATTTCGCTATTTGTACGTGTTTTTACGTTTTACTTACAAAGACTTGAGATGCAACAAGTTATATGTGATATCCTAGAAATAATAAAATTCGTGATTGGCGTCTAATATATATATTTATTTCTTAATTGCTTAGTTATTTTTAAAGCAATTTGTGCTGTTGGAAGAAAAATTGTATACGTTCTGCTTAACAAACTGCTTCGGCACTCTGCACACAAATTAGGTGATAACTGCGTCAACGTTACCTTTTATATTTAGGGATTGTTAATGCTTAGACGAGGTTGAACCTAATGGTGATCAGTGCGGCTAAAACATATATGAATTTGAGCTATAGCTGCTTATTTAATATTTAATAACTTGGAACTGGTTTGAGAAAACTTGTCTGATACAGAAGAAATCCAATTATTGTGATGTAGAGGATAAGGATGATGTTTTTCAATTTCTGTTTTGTAATTAATAAATATCGCTTTCATTCCAATAACCAAAATGTAATATAATTATAAGTAATGTGCAATCGAATCACATTTCTATCTTTTATTTTTACGGCAAGATGGCGAGAAAGGACAGGTACTTTAATATAAACCAACAAAATCAAGAATTTTCAGCTCCAATAAATATGATTTTTCTTAAGGTATAGAGTATAGCTGACTTCTTGAGCGACAAATAAAGTAGGAAATTTAATCTATATTGAAACTGAAAAGCGGTAATTAATTTTTTAAAAAATAGTGCATCTACTACTTGTTCCTTGTTATAACCTTTATCAGACCACATTAAAAACTTATATTTAATGCTCCTATATCTTGTCTTTCTATCTCATGTTCAGTATACATGTTTTAATGTGATAAGGTTCCAAAAAAAAAGATGCACACAGGCACTAGTATTTACATTCTTATTTGTTGATAGCATGTTGTTTTTTGATGCAAGAATAGCATATAAGTCGTTTTATGTGCAAAAAAATAAAATGTAATGCAAAATTAATAATTCTCATATAAGCTACCAGCACCTACCCATCAGATTTGGAACCCCTGTTTCAAGAGTATCAATTTCGTAATATGAAAGATGCCAAGAACCATTAACCTAGGGTGAAATATATTCTCTGTTTGTTTTTTCTGCATAATTTTGTTTTAGATAGAAAATGACGATATTCATCAAATCTGTGTAAAATTTATTCCCATTTACATATCCTGCTATTTGATTTTTTGCAAATGAAATGATAACGAAATAAATTGTTGAGTAACATTCTGTTTTAGACATAATAAGTTGGTAAACCTAGTTTTAATAGTTTAAAACATATTAGGAGCTTTATCTTAGTAGATAAAATCTTTCAGACAAAATTTGTGTTAAATAATGCATACATTTTAGGAGATGGGTTTTAAACCCATCTTAATATTTTTAACTTTTAATTAAATTGCATTCTTTTCAATTTACTTCAGCGATTGCGACCCTTTGCGATAGACAAGGCAAATCTAAACTATTTTTATCGAATATTTGTTGGTCATTTCCCTTCCAGGTGTTTTTAAGATACGCCGACTTTAAAATGACTCTGTCCACGTTTTAAACTTAGGCAAACAGGTCTCAAAAATTAATACAATATTTGTGTGCAATAAATAAGCTTCCAAATGAAAATAATTATATGCCACAACTAATGCGAAACTCTAAACTGCTTAGAATATGGTTAGTGCGGGTGTTGCGCATTACGAAAATTATCCGGCAACAGCGCGAAGGATTGCCATCTTGTAATATACGGCTGCCAACCTAACCTTTTTTTGTATAATATGTATAGAAGGATGCAACCTCACGCGCTAGCTGTACCGGACGTCAACAGGGCCGTAGTCAGTACAACAAAATATATATATATATATATATATATATATATATATATATATATATATATATATAATATATATATATATATATATATATTGTGTTAGCGTACCAAATGGCATCCGCCCTACCGCCCGGCACTTTGGCATCCACTGATATACACGCCGTATATCCCATGTATTTTGTTGTACTAACTACGGTCCTGTTGACGTCCGGTACAGTTAGCGCGTGAGGTTGCATCTTCTATACATATTATACAAAAAAAGGTTAGGTTGGAAGCCGTATATTACATAGATGGCATCCTTCGCGCTGTTGCCGGATAATTATCGTAATGCGCAAAACCCGCACTAACCATATTCCAAGCAGTTTAGAATTTGGCATTAGTCGTGGCATATAATTATTTTTATTTGGAAGCTTATCTATTGCACACAAATATTGTATTAATTTTTGAGACCTGTTGCCTAAGTTTAAACGTGAACAGTGTCATTTTAAAGACGGCTTATCCTAAAAACATCTGGAAGGGAAATGACCAACGGATATTCGATAAAAAATAGTTTAGATTTGCCTTGTCTATCGCAAAGGGTCGCAATCGCTGAAGTAAATTGAAAAGAATGCAATTTAATTAAAAGTCAAAATATTAAGATGGGGTAAAAACCCACCGGCTAAAATGTATGCATTATTTAACACAAATTTTGTCTGAAAGATTTTATCTACTAAGATAAAGCTCCTAATATATTTTAAACTAATGAAACTAGGTTTACCAACTCATTATGTCTAAAACAGAATGTTACTCAACAACTTATTTCGTTATCATTTTCATTTGAAAAAATTCAAATAGGACAGGATATGTAAGAAGGGAATAAATTGTAAAACTGATTTAATGAATATCGTCATTTTCTATCTAAAACAATATTATACAGAAAAAAACCTTAGGATAATGGTTCTTAGCATCTTTCATATTACGAAATTGATACTCTTGAGTCAGAGGTTCCAAATCTAATGGGTAGGTGCTAGTAGCTTATATGAGAACTATTTTTTGCATTACATTTTATTTTTTTGCACATAAAAGACTTATATGCTATTTTGTATCAGAACAATATGCTATCCACAGATAAAAATGTAAATACTAGTGCCTGTGTGGCATCTTTTTTTTGGAACCTATCACATTAAAACATGTATACTGACATGAGATAGAAAGACGAGATATAGAAGCATTAAATATAAGTTTTTAGTGTGCTACTGATAAAGATTTAGAACAGGAACAAGTAGTAGTATGCACTATTTTTTTAAAAATTAATTACTGGGTTTTCAGTTTCAACTATTAGATCAAATTTCCTACTTTCGTTTGTCGCTAAAGAAGTCAGCTACACTTTTTGATTCTCTATACCTTAGAAAAATCATATTTATATAGGCTGAAAATTCTTGATTTTGTTGGTTTACATTAAAGGCACCTGTCCTTTCTCGCCATCTTGCCGTAAAAATAAAGATAAAAATGTGATTCGATTGCACATTACAATTATATTACATTTAGGTTATTGGAATGAAAGCGATGTTATTAAATTACAAAAGAGAAATTGAAAAACATCATCCTTATCCTCTACATCACAATAGTTGGATTCTTCTGTATCAGACAAGTTTTCTCAAACCACTTCCAAGTTATTAAATATTAAAACAAGCAGCAATAGCTCAAATTCATATATGTTTTAGCCGCACTGATCACCATAAGTTCAACCTCGTCTAAGCATTAACAATCCCTAAATATAAAAGGTAACGTTGACGCAGTTATCCCTTGATTTGTGTGCAGAGTCCGAAGCAGTTGTTAAGCAGAACGTATACAATTTCTTCCAACAGCAGCAAAATTGCTTTAA